>OZ008368.1:318157306-318521416 GCA_963931995.1 Phaonia tiefii | reverse complement strand
AGCTGTTTCAACACAATTGCAGGATGTTGAATGGAGAATGTAGAAAAACTGAAAATAGAGAAGGGCCAACTAGCTTAAGTACATTAAGAAAATGAAACAATTCGAAAAGAAAATTGCCATGGGGTATTTTTCTTTACTGTGTTAGAATAGAAATCTAAATTGTAAAGAGAAAGAAGAAAAAACGAAATCAAAGCAGAATGGAATGATGAAATGAAAAGGAAATGATGGTCATGCATTCAAGATATTCCCAATGTTGCAAATGCTCATCAATATTCGTAGAAGCCGTTTGATTTATAACCTTAGCAAAGAAAAGTAGATTGTGGTGGAGGAAAAACTAAAATACTGTATATATATTAACGTTGATGTCCAGCTCTGGAATAATAAATTTCTACAATATGACCAGTAAAATGCAATTGCTGTTTTTTTTTTATTGAAAACGTCCTTGGTGGTAAATAGTTAATGCAATAATGAAGTGCATAGCGATATAATACAGCTGAAAATATTCACTGTTTTTAGAAGCTATCAAGTTAGAAGAATCCTCTTTAAGATATTGCAGACATAACACACCAAGCTTTCGATTTATCAAAGTCCTTGGTTGAAACTAAATAGTCAAGATATGCACTGGGAGATATGTCAATGGCATTTGACACCGATGTATCACTTAAAAGCGAAACTTCCCATTTTACGATCAATCGATTCCCAATATTCTCTGTTTTGGACTTTTGAAGTTAAATTTTAATAATAATTTCCCAATAATTTTAACTTCATAAGCATGGTTGCAAGAAATCGTTGGATGATGGAAAGCATGGGTTCAATAATACCAGATACAGGCATTCGTTTTAAATAATATAAAATCTTATGTGTAGTTGGGTTGTTATTTCGTGTAAAGTTGTGACTGTAAATGAGATAAGTCAAAAGTCTCAGAGCTATATCTCCCGGAAATATTGGATCAGCGATCACCCTTAACTGAATTACGACCTACGACTTTTTTGCTTGTGGGCACAGATGCTTTAATAAGTCCTTACTATATAATTTATAACTGTTGGTCATAAATCTTAATTTATAAAAACTTTCCCATATTCAGCTGTGTAACATAGTTCCTTTAAGGTAATAACAGAGCTTTGCCAGCATTATTGGTTTGTGTCTCTGCTAGTAAATTTCGAATTTATCTTCACGCATATTTTGGTATCCTCGACCACAGAAGTTGCTACAGTTTTTGGGCGGTAGATGCTTTTAGATTAAAAAGGCGTTCATGCATGTTCAAATTTTGGCCGGCCTCGGGAATTCTCCTTTTATTAGCTCCAACACCGGCCTCGTGGCTTTGAAATACTTTTTTATTTTAAAAACAATACGGGCGTTTTTTTCGTAACCTGTATAAGTTAACATCAAGTGTTACGAAAAAAACGCATAGGCGTTGAGTATATTCAACTTGACTTCCTCCTATAATTTTTAATTTTTATTTGTCAATTTGTTTATTTAAAAGTCAAAACCAAAACAAAATCCCAAAGAAAATAATGTAATATATGAGGTGGTTATTCTGCATTGACATTGTAGCAAAATTTTTTCATTTCGAGTAAATTAACTTCTGAATACAGTATTGAAAAGCAGATGTTTGGCTATACGAAATATTCAAATATGAGATTTCGATTGCAATTGTTCAGGACTGTAATGTCATATTGGTATAAAACACTATTTAGAAATAAAACAAACATAGTAAACGCGCAACTGCTCGGTAGTTGTCAGATGTAAAAACAAAACCAACATATACGACTCGAGAGTACGGCAAATAATAAATCAAACCAGTACATAAGTTTCAGTCGGGTGAACCGACTTAATCATACCCTCACCACACCCTACCTCATCCATTGCATGGGAGTTCTGTTAAATAACGCCCATACTCAAAAGTGACCATATTCAACCGCAGATTGACGACATTGCGCTAAATATTATTGAATACCCAAATTAGTTAGTTTCCCTCCCAATATTTATATGCGAGGTACAAAAATGGGCATGGCAAGTTGTTGCCATAATTTTGAACAGTACCAAATTTTATTAAGATCGGTTATGATTTATTGGAGATATCGAGTCGGCAAACCCCAAATACGCCCAACTTTTGTATGGGATGTACGAAACTGGGCGTGGCACAATAGTCAGTTGTTAATTACACAGTAGCTTTTAGCAAAATATTGCCAAGTACCGAATTTTATTAAGATCGGTTGTTGTTTATGAGAATTATCGTGTGGATCAACCGGTCATCCGCCCAAATTTTATATGGGAGGTACCAGAATGGGTGTGGCAAAACAGCTCATTTTCTGTAGGAGAGCTTTCTTTGGCTAAATACTGACTAGTTCAAACTTTCATAAAGATTGGTTTGGTTTTGCGGGTCTTCTCATGCCGAACAACCAGACGCCCAAACAACTTTTGTATGGGAGGTACCACAATGGGCGTGGCAAAATAACCCTTGTTTTAATCTGTGATAAGCTTTTGATAACGTGAAGCCTTATACCTAATTTCATTAAGGTCGGAAGTGTTTCACGCGATTTATCGGATTGACAATCCGGTCCGAATAGGGGTGACAATCTCGCCCTTTTTTCTCCAGTTAAGTAGGCATTTACAGATTATTAACCGGTGTGAGAAGCTAATCGCATCTACCAGAAGAAAGATTTGAAAGAAATATGATTTTGTGCTAAATGTGTCGATTTGTATGGGAGGTACCAGAAGGGGCGTGGTCAAAACGCCCAATTTCAATCCCAAACTCAATATTGGCAAATAATAGTCACTGTAAAAGTTTCATTGTCATCTGTAAAGATTCCAGCCAGCCAGCGAGACAGCCAGCCAGACAGGCAGACAGACAGACGGACATGGCTCAAACGTCTTAAAAAGTCCTAAAACGAATTTCGTCCAAAGATACTAAGGGTCTAATTTGGTTCCTTCTATGTGTTACATTTTTTTACGTATTAAATGATGAGGGTATAAAAAGGCGTCCCCGAGCAAGCCGCGTGCTCTTTTACGTCTCAAAACGAGCTCGGGAGCAGCTAGCATACAGGAAGCGAGATGTAAAACGCTATTCTATAGAGATGTTAGAGAAAATGGAGTGAAGTAATGAATGTGGATCGGTGTGCTATGTATTCACAAAGTACATAAAATGTACCAGAAACTACATACATCATTTATATGTACATAAAAGTACATACAATTTACTACAAAGTACATACCAAGTTCCATAAAGTTCATGAAATCCACCAGAAAGTACATCAATATAGTCAAAAATTTACAAAAACTACACAAAATGTACCAACAGTATTTAACAAGTACCAAAAAATGTCATCCATTGTACCATAAATGCACCAAAAATTACTCTAAGTGTAGTGATTTGTGCGTAAACTACACCAAAAAACTGCATCAAGGTCCTCAAATGTATACCAAAAAGTACACAAAGTGTATCAAAAATATACATTGCAAGTAGACAGAGCCGAAGGTGTTCTTGTGAATGTTGTCGAGTTATGGTAAGGTATAGGCTTCTTTCTTCACTTTACTTCCTTTTGGTTTTGCTTTAGTTGTTTGGTCTCCAGTATTGCCATGGAATCCATACAACAAAGTCGAACTTGGTAACACTTTTATCGGGGTTATTCTCAACTTCTAAAAATATACATGTTAACGTGCAGGTTTTCATTTTGTATGAGTTAACGTGTATAAGTTACGAAAAAACGGCCCTAATATTATATTATTGTCTACATTTTTTTTCACAAAAATTTTCCACAGTGTTGAAAACACTTCATTGAGAGTTATGGAAAACTTCATGTAAGTGACAGTAGTATAGAACAACACCTAGTGATAAATGTTGACAATGGTCACTTGGTAGTTGGAGTACTTGTAGAGAAAAGAGTCTAATGGAAGAAGAAGCAATAAGTGACTAGAAGTAAACTATGTTTTATATACATTTGAGTGATACTTATGGACGTTTGATTGATGCTAATGCATTTTAAACTACATTTATTTAATGCTAATGTCTATTAAATTACGGTTGACGCTTGTTATGTTATCTAAAAATCTAACTGTATTAGCAATATAATTATTCCAGTGATTCCCAAGGTTTCCGGTTCGACAATGGTTAAGATTATTGTGAACGCTAGATTAACTTATTGTAACAGTCTAAATAAATCAAAAGCTTACCTATTGCATCATCTAGCATTCAGAGGGGATTAAAATCTTTGGAAGTTTATATAAATTATAGGCTTTTAAATTACGATAAGTACAACAGTTTCCAATATTTTTATTCTGTTGTACGACCTTTTTTTATCAATAAATAATCAATATTCTTCGAGCTTGAGGTCAGATTTGCTGTTGTTGTATTTATTTTCCTCGATATTTCGCTACTCCTTTGTGTAGCATCATCAGGAGATATGAACAATATTTAACAATTAAAAACAAAATAATAATTGTGAAAAAATTATGTCAATTTAAAAATGTTCAAACAAATTTTCCCGCCTTTTTGCAAAATTTTCTGAAGTTACACAAACAAAAATAATGTTCGAAAAAAGTTCATATAAATTAACCCAAAGAAAAATATTAGATTGATAAACAATTTGTGTTTAAATGGTTCTACTTTTTACTAATTAAATGTCCGTAAATTTGGGCTACATTATCTGTATCTGTTTTATAGTTAATTCTTTTCAATGTTGGTGTAGTAATTATCTGTAGCATTTCTAACATATAACGATGTTTATAATTGTTTTCTTTATTTAAAACCGCTGTATCCTGAAAGTTTGAGTAATGATTTAAACTAGCACAATAGGATGTTAATGCTGTTTCCTGTGTAGAAATGTGGCTGTATTTCTGATCTGAATTGTGTACTGCAATTCGTGTCTTTAGTTTATTTTTTGTAGTCCCTACATATACTTTGTTGCAAACCTCGTTGTCATTTCCTTTACATGGTATTTTATATACTATATTACACATATCAATTTTGTCCAAACTATCCTTAGTTTTACTAAATATTCTGTCTATTGTGTTATATGTTTTGTGTGCTAATGTATAATTCTTGTCGTCAAATATTTTTGACTTCGCCAACCTATCTGTTATTCCGGGTATGTACATTATTGACTTGTAAATTTTCGGCTCATCTGTAGTAACCCTATTCGGTTGTCCTTTATCCTCAAATTTCCCTATCAGTCTGTTGGTAAGATGTTTGGGGAAGTTGTTAGAATGTTTCTTATCCTTTCCTTATTGACCTTGTGGAATTCTACATCACTTACAGTCAAAACGCGTTCTATTAAATTTTTTGCGTTCTAACAATTTTTAAATAGTTTCATTTTATTCATTTGAGACATTCCTAAAGAGGTGAAGTGGATTCTTTCACTTGGTCAGAAACATGCACCAGTAGAGAGGAAAGATTTCCCAATTTTGAAAATGATCGCAGAGGGGGAGGATCTTGTACAAACCTTAGGGGAAAAGGAAGAACTGGATATAGCATGGGCTAAATTAACGACAATGTTAGATAGTCAAATGAATAAAATGAAACTAACGAGTACTGATAAACTCATTTTGGATAAAGTGAATAAGGCAGAGAAATCCCTAAAAAGTAATAAGGATGCAACAGTAGCTATGTATAAAGAAATGTGACTTTGACTCGAGAATAGGCAACATTGTTGGAAATACATCAGAATACAAGCTAGTGAGTAAAGATCCTGCGAGTACACTAGAAAGGAAGAATAATAAATTCGTCGAAGAACATCAAACAGTAGGAATTATTAATCAACCACAAAAGAATAAACTTAAAACAAAAGTATCCACAGCACCGAGATTATATGGAGTTCCAAAAATACACAAAGAAGATTTTCCATTAAGACCAATTTGCTCTTTTGTTAACTCTCCATCATATGAACTGTGTAAATACATTACAAACATCCTTAAAAAGATAACGGAAAATTCGAAATATAATGTAAAAGATGCAATACAATTTAAAGACAGAATAAAGAACCAGAAGATAAATAGTAAAGTAATAGTAATTTTAGTTTCGTTTGATGTAGTATCTCTATTCCCGAGTGTTCCCGTAGAATTAGCTATCAGTATCATAGAGGAAAAATGGAATACATTAAAGCAACATACAGACATTAATAAATCTTTATGTTTAGATATATTAAGATTTTGTATAGTGGATAACCGATATTTCCAAAATGATGGGAGGATATACTTACAACAAAAGGGACTCCCAATGGGTTCACCAGCTTCTCCAATAGTTGCTGACATCGTTATGGAAAATTTGTTGGACTCTTGTATCGAAAAATTGGATATAAAGCCAACAATTTTGACAAAATATGTAGACGATTTATTTTGTGTCGTTTCAGAGGGCGAAATAAATACAATTTTGGATGGTTTTTAACAATTTCCACTCCAGTATTAAATTTACAGTGGAAAAAGAGTCAAATTCAAAACTTCCCTATTTGGACACATTGGTGGTCAGGAGAGGGGAAAATTTATCAATTAATTGGTATCAGAAACCAGCGTCTTCAGGAAGAATAATCACCTTCCACTCGAAACATAAAAAACGTGTGTTTATAAATACGGCGAAAAATTTAATCGAACGCGTTTTGACTATAAGTGATGTAGAATTCCACAAGGTCAATAAGGAAAGGATAAGAAACATTCTCAAGGACAACAACTTCCCGAACCATCTTACCAACAGACTGATAAGGAAATTTGAGGATAAAGGACAACCGAAAAGGGTTACTACAGATGAGCCGAAAATTTACAAGTCAATAACGTACATACCCGGAATAACAGATAGGTTGGCGAAGTCAAAAATATTTGACGACAAGAATTATACATTAGCACACAAAACATATAACACAATAGACAGAATATTTAGTAAAACTAAGGATAGTTTGGACAAAATTGATATGTGTAATATAGTATATAAAATACCATGTAAAGGAAATGACAACGAGGTTTGCAACAAAGTATATGTAGGGACTACAAAAAATAAACTAAAGACACGAATTGCAGTACACAATTCAGATCAGAAATACAGCCACATTTCTACACAGAAAACAGCATTAACATCCCATTGTGCTAGTTTAAATCATTACCCAAACTTTCAGGATACAGCGGTTTTAAATAAAGAAAACAATTATAAACATCGTTATATGTTAGAAATGCTACAGATAATTACTACACCAACATTGAAAAGAATTAACTATAAAACAGATACAGATAATGTAGCCCAAATTTACGGACATTTAATTAGTAAAAAGTAGAACCATTTAAACACAAATTGTTTATCAATCTAATATTTTTCTTTGGGTTAATTTATATGAACTTTTTTCGAACATTATTTTTGTTTGTGTAACTTCAGAAAATTTTGCAAAAAGGCGGGAAAATTTGTTTGAACATTTTTAAATTGACATAATTTTTTCACAATTATTATTTTGTTTTTAATTGTTAAATATTGTTCATATCTCCTGATGATGCTACACAAAGGAGTAGCGAAATATCGAGGAAAATAAACACAACAACAGCAAAACTGACCTCAAGCTCGAAGAATATTGATTATTTACAACAGTTTCCTTTATTTTACTTTTTTACTTTACAATAGCTCTTCACTCAATATAACTATTGTCGATGAACTGTGCCTTTACACGTGTAAACAAGTGCAACGCCTTGGCACAACGTCATTTTAGAGTTTCCTGCTCCCTCTCGCAGCGACGCCACCTATTCGTTGTATTTATATCAGTTAAACCACATCAACAGCCGTTTCCAGAACCGTCTCGTAGTTGCCATTTTTCCTCGTATATTCGAAATACTATTTCTGAAGAGTAGCGGTATCTCTTCTCGATTATTTCAGATAATACTGGCAGTGGTGAGATCGTAATGATGTAGGTTTTCAATTGGAAGTGACAGCATACTTTTAGGTAAAAGTAACATAATCAAGATAATCAGGTTGCAATATAAACCACCTTGTTAACATTCTAAAGTTATTTTGAAATAAATGTTCGTTAAACTAAACAGTTATCGCATTTATCACATCCATTGACTTTTCAGGGCTTCCGGTTCAATAAAAACAGATGCTGGAAAATCAGTATATTACTCGATATTATTATTTTCAAAACGATGTATAAGTAGACAGTCAAAATTTCTCTTCACTCAAATGCCAACAAACACAACGAGTGAAACCCTAGTCATTCTCTGTTCTCTCTCTTACTCTCTTCATTCTATATTTCAATACACGAGGAGCTTTTTGATAGCGTTATTGTATATAACTATAAAAATTCCAACCATGTTGAAGAACAATTACATAAACTATGCAAAAAGTATGAAATAATCAAGATATTACGCGTGAGAGAATTTCTACCACTTTTTGGTTCTCGTTTACTAGGGTTGTCAAATTGCGCGCATCTTCTGGTCGTCTAATTCTAGATCGTCTTTGTTATTTTCTTTATCTATGTTTGAAAGTACTACCAATCGAAGCCACAAACCTGAAGATACAAAATACTTTAAAAACAGAATTGTCAACAGTCAAACAAATTCAAAATATTAAAAGCATTCCAAATTTCATTACAATTGGAATCCGATTCAACAACCATGTATTTTCAGTGTAGGATTTCATTTTTAAAGCATCTAAAAAAATCGACTATTCTTCGGATTTTGATGAAACTTGGCATATTAGTTGTTTTGTGTGATAGTAATTCAAAAATAGGCAAGACAGACCTATTGTTCAATTTTGAAATTTTAAAATTTCTAATGATGGGTTGGATTTACTAAGTCATAAGCTTTTCCTGGTAGTGATTTTGCATTGTCTGTTACTGATAAGATAGTGAGTTATTGATAAGATAATGTAGTTTTAATACAAAATTAAAGAAAAAAGTTTGAATTTTTTTTAGAAAACAAAATTACAAAATCACGAATTTTCCTAGTTTCATCAAAATACGAGCAATAGCCGAATTATCTGGGATCGTTTACAATGGAAATCCTCATTGGCAAATGGTCACAATCACGGAATTCGGTATTTATTAACCCCGAAAAATCCCGCGTAACAATACCAGCGACTGTTTACTGTCATCGGACAAAAATTTTAAAATAAATTCAAATAATAATAAAAAAAATAATTTCAACTACACATACTATACTCACTTCTGTCGCATGTTTTCATGACATAACCACCGTTTTTAATTTGTGCAAGACAATATCTTGTATCTCCTTAAAACATTTGCTTTACTTATATTTAACTTTATTGTGTAAATAATTCTCTTCAAACATTCCTTTAAATTAACTTCATCGTATTAAGGCCACCATATTCTCACCAAGCCACACAAACATATTTTCTAATGACGACAGAATATTTGTTGTGGTTCATGCATAATGGGTTAAAATTTAGCAATTAAGCTTGTTTGCAAAATTATTTATCTAATATTATTTGCAAATATTTATTAAATATATTAATGCATATTATGGAGTCTTGTCATAACGCCGGACTGCATGCAATTTTATATTTGCCTCTACAAGTATGCAGCTATAACTTAGATGCTCATATTTATTAAAACATACAAACATTGCATATTTTTGGGCGGGTAAACATGTGAGTAAAGTACCGTGTTGCCTGAATGTAGACAACGCATATGTAAGAATGTTGATATACATGAAGGCATTCTGCATCTTGTGTGTATATAGATGTGTAACACATTTTATTGGGTAATTATTATTTTAGCTAGACACTCAGAGAAAATTATGTGTTGTATATAAATTGTATAGAGAGGGAGAACAATCTTAGATTGTTACTTGTGTGTTTATATTTTTACAGCCCTATTCTGTGTATGTGGTAACAATCAGATTGTAACCACGAAATTGTTACAAAGTTGTCACCATTGTTTGTATCTGGTATTCTGGCTACACAGTGACAACGAAAAATTCACCTCGTAACAAATAATTCACCTCACAATAACAGGTTGTCAAAAGCAGTGACAAAAAAACAAAAACATATGTTTTCTGCACAAAATGAACGCGTTAAAAAAGGAAAAGTAGGTATTTAATATATTTGTTTTATTGAATTAAAATTAATACAATATTATTTAGGGAATTTGAGCGCACCGCAAAGGCACAGCTAGAATGCTATATTGCCTTCCTCAAGGAACATCCAGAGATGCTAAGCGGAGAGAATACTCCTGCACATCCGCGCCATATAGAAGAAGAAATTTACTTTAGTGCCAACTCTCTGATCTACATCAAAATTTCACCACCGACAAATGCTTCTGCGCTGAGTTCAAAAAGTTGTTTTTCCCCACGCGGACGGTCCAACTTCTTGAGATATAGGCATTTAAAGCCTGAGTATATAATCGTTAGTATCTCCGGGATTTATAATCCGATCTGGCTGAAATGGGAATCATTACAAAGGTCTTTCTAAGCTCTATAAATCAGTGCATAAACATATTTATTTTTATTAGCCCACTTTTCTGCTAAATTTTTTTTTTTTTTAAATGCCCTATTATACTTAGTTTTTGGCAGGATTCTATAACACACAAGACAAAATAAATGGTTTCCCATTACATCCCATGAAGGAATTGGGGAGAGCTTCTCACAATCAGTGAGCTGTGCGCTTTCTAGTTTTATACTCACTGATTGGGACCTACAGTTTAAACACCGGTTCCGAACAGTATTTTTGAGAAGCATTTTCATGGCTAAATACTCGATAGTGTCGCCGTGACTATGTGAGGTGACCGCTGTCGAAAGAAATTTTAAGGTGGTCAGAATAGAGATCGAACCCAGGATCTGAAGTACAAGAGGCGCGCACACTACCCATTGCACCACTGACGGCCACAAGACCTTAGCCTTTTTTAAAGGGATATTACTCAATATCCCTTGAAAGACCGGAGATATTAACGTTAAAATTTTGTAATACTTTTCGCGCTTTTCAATCTTTCAAGTTCTTTCTTCTTTCTGCTCCATTTCCATAGGACAAAGTAACAAAAGTCCTTCCTTCATTTAGTTGCTCTTATGGGTTATTGTCGTTTGGTACAAAATCTATTATTATTTTTTTCACGTATACAGTTTTACTATTTACTTTATAAATGATTTTGAATCAACTTTCCGGTAAATAAAACAACTGTCAAGCGCTGTTACCTCCTCTTTGGCAGGTAACAATTTTTGTTACTTTTGTCACCAAAAAAATGTGTCAGAATACCGATATGTGACAATTGTTACATTGCTGTCAAATAGTAACCGTGGTGACTTTTGTAACCCTGCCAGAATAGGCCTGTTAAAGTCATCGCAAGCAAAGTTTATCAAGTTTGTTATTATACCCTACAGAGAATATGGAGTTTTAACTTCCTAGGCCCTTCTAGATCTAGACTAGTAACACTTTCTGATTCTACACAGCTACATCCTTCTGTCAAGGAATCATTGTTGTAAGATTATATACATATAATACTGCTTTCAAGGAATTTTTCAAATAGTGCATATTTTGGTATAGCTCTCATACAAATTTACTCACCAAATTGCAACTAAAAGGCATTTTTTTCATAGGAATTTAAGATTTGAGGATAAAAAATTGTATAGTTAAATATTTAAAAAGTCGTAGGTTCCGTAAATTTAAAAAAGGTTTTAAAATGGACAGCTGATCTACGAGTGGTGCAACAGCTTTACTTTTAAATACAGTCTTTGAAACGTATTTTAGATACAATTTTGTAGAAATTTCACCAACGATGTCCATACTTCCATATCTTAAAAACATATACTGAAAATTGTTCCACGAAACCAATATGTCTAACAATCTAACATAAAATCAGTCATACGTACACTAATAAACTCCAACAAGGTTACTGCCTAAACACATACGCAATCACTCACTGTACAAGACGAACAGCAACGACATCATTATGGATTCAACGAGAAACATCCAAAATGATCCATCCATCGTGAAAAATAATCCATCATTAAACTCTCACGAAAAAATAATTTCAACTGCACTCAGTGATTTTTTAATAGCAACCAATGGTCAAGATTGTTGTTATGAACGCCATTATAAGTCATTGTACGTGGAAATCGAGATCATTTTATCGCCACACACTGCATAGTAACGGTCTAAATAAATCCAATGCATTATCTAAAATTCAGAGGAGATTAAAATCTTTAGAAGTTTATACGAATTATAGGCTTTTAAATTACGATAATCACAACAGTTTCCTTTATTTTACTTAACTCTATATAGTATATTAGCTCTTTACTCAATATCACTATTGCCGACGAATTGTATCATTACCCGTTTAAACAAGTTGTACACCTGTGCACTACGTAATTTCGCAGTTTCCTGATCCATCTCGCATGGACGCCACCTATTCGCTTTACTTATATCAGTTTAAACTTATCGACAGCCGTTTTCAGAACCTTCTCGTAGTTGCCATCTGTTCTCGTATATTCGAAATAGTGGTTTGGAGCGTCATCTCTTCTCGTCATCTCTTCGCGAATATTCGAGATAACACTGGTAGTGGTGAGATGAAAATGAGTTGGGTTTTTTGTTGGAAGTAACAGCATACTTTTAGGCAGCAGTAACATTATCAAGATAAACAAATGGTAATACCTGTTTCTTAACATTCTAAAGTTATTTTGAACAAAATGTTCGTTAAACCAAACAGTTTAAGATTTTAACGTAATAATATATAAAAACTGTTTCAATTTGAACTTAAACGTTGATCAAGACAACCAAGTGGTTCCTGCTGCACCAACAAACGGAATAGCGGAAGTAATAAAATTATATAGAAATTAAATAAATTATATAGAACTGACAAAAGGGAGGCATTTTAAAACTTACTACTATAATCAATACGTTGCACTTAGTGAAGTATACTCCTGTTTACTGGAAGGCCGCAAAGGTTAAAATAATTCTGAAATCGGTTACAATTCAAAATGGGACACCTTTATATCATACTATTTCACAACTACGTCTTTTATCTAAATGACATTCGGTGATGTAATGGTTAGTGTCCGCGACTCTTGTACATGAGAACGTGGGTTCGATCTCTGCTCTGACCATATAACATTTTTTTCGACGACGGTCACCTTATTTAGTGATGGCGGCACTATTGAGTAGTTAGCCATTAAAGAGTTACTCAAAATCCCATTCGGAATCGGAGTAAAACTGCAGGTGCCAATCAGTGAGTATAAAACCGAAAAACATACAGCTCGCTGATTGTGAGAAGCTCTCCCCAATCCCCCACGGGACATAATGGGAAACAATTTAGGGATGATTTTTGCAAACAACCGTTGATGAAGATTTGTGGCTAGAACTGAAATAGCAATACGGTTTGCTGGTTTGATATCTTTTATCCGATGAACCATTGACAACTGAATGCAATAAACTAAAACGCAATATATCAGTCAAAATAAGAAACACTCACTTCATATGCTATTTACACAATCATTCAGGAATATTTATAAATCACTGACTGAAATAATATTAGAAAATACAGTTACACACTTACAAGTAAGACTGTGAATAATTTCTCTTTGTCTTTCGTTTATTCTCTTGCTCTCGAGAGAGCATAAACAGTGCAACAAACACAGCTGTGTTTGTATCATAAACACAGATATGTTTGGATTACAAACACACATATTATAACATTTTAATCATTGTGTCTCCAACACGTAATACTGATTAGTAAACACCAAAACACAAAAGCCAAACAACAAAAGAGACAGATTTTTTAGTGTGTAATACAAAGTTTTTCCACAGCATACAAACTTACTCAACCAAGTGCATTCGTTATCCTCTGTCTGATTGACAACTGAATACATGAAACTAAGACGAAACAGATTTAAGGAATACTCACTTCATCTGCAATTTACACACGCATTTAGGAATTTTTATGAATCACTGTCTGAAAAATATTGCAAAACTACAGCTGCACACATACAACTTTGACAGTGAATTATAAGAGTGTTTTGGTTACACCGCTTGCTTATATAATCGCTTGTTTTGTATGAAGCACTTAGCGAGGACTTAGCAAAAACTTAGCGACGCGAATCATTTTCGCTAAGTTTAAGAAAATTTTTTGGAACGAAGTTCTTTATCGCACGCGGGCTAAATGAAAAAATTTTAAAATTTACTTTAACTACTTTATTATAGCTTATTATTATCAACTATGTATATTCGGTACTTTTGGTTTAGTTTGGTTTAAAGGGAAGTTTTCTAGGTGGAGCCTGTTTATTACATATTGTAGTTTTGGACCCAATAAAAAGTAAATTTAGAAAAGCCAAAGTGCAAGACTGGCAAATCCATGAAGTACAACCCTGAGCATGGAATTATATTTGGCAGCACACTTACTCTTACACTCGTACGTTTGGTTTGGTTTGTGTCTAGACTAACATATGAGGGGGATATTTCTTGTTTAAAGGAAATTTTCCTAGGTGGAGCCTGTGTATTACATATTGTAGTGTTGACCCAATAAAAAGTAAATTTAGAAAAGCCGAAGTGAAAAAAGTTTTAAAAAATAACATTTTCTTAAATAAGTGCGTTTTCTTAAAAAAGGCAAATTTTCTCAAAAAAAATACCTATTCATATTCTTAAACAGAGTTCCTTTACTTTACAAAATACCTTATCTTAAAGAAGTGCCTTTGCTTAAAAAAGTAAATTTTCTTACAACAAATTCCCTTTTCTTAAAAAACTACCTTCTCTTTAAAGAGTACCTTTTTTTTATACAAAATAACTTTTCTTGAGATAAGTACCTACTCTTAAAATTGTATCTGTTCTTACGGAAAAAAAATACCTTTTCTCACAAAAATTCCTTTTCTTAAAAGTACCCTTTCTTATAAATAAAATAATACCTTTTCTTTTATTGAGATAAATAGCCTTCCTGGCAATAAGTAAATAAGTAAAAAAATAACCTTTACCTAAAAAAAGTACCACTTTTTTAAAAAGTATGTTCTTAAAAAAAAGTAATTTTTTGTAAAAAAAATGCATACTCTTAGGCTTTTTCTTACAAAAAAAAACATTAGCTTTTAATAAAAGAAGTACCTCTCATGAAAGAAGGGTCCTTTTCGGGAAAATATAATACATATTCTTAAAAAAGGGACCTAAAAATATACTTTTTTTTAAAAAAATACATTCAATAAATAAAAAATTTCTTAAAAAAATTTTATCATTTTACGAAAAGTATCTTTTCTTAAAGATCCATTTATATGACAGTATTTTTCAACAGGCGCCTTAGGCGTGTTGGAACTAACTAGTACATAATATATAGCGAAAGGAAGTTCGTTCCAACCGGGTGTCCCCTGACACCTCATGTAATTTTTTTAACATCTTTTACCGTTCTCAACCCTTTTTCATATTTTGGAATAAAATGACTTATCGCCATACATGGGGCAAATTAATTATATGACAATTATAATTTGTAGTTTAATTTGAATTATCTATCGAAATGCTAATTCAAAAAAATTTCATTACCATTGGCAATTGTACTTATTTTCAAAGCATTTCCTTGATATCTGGCAACTTTGGTTTTCAAACAGTTTATACAGTACAGGTTTATGAATTTGAAATTACTACGAGACAATATCTATCGAAATCACAAACCTCTACATATAAAATACTTTAAAAACAGAATTGCCAGCAGCCAAACAAATTCAAAACAATTAAAAGCATTCCCATATTTCATTACAATTGGCATCCGATTCCACAACCTGCATTTGCATTGCAGAGAAAATGCAAATTCAAAATTCTTTAATTGCCATTGTGAACAATGGTAATTCCATAGCATTTGCATTAGATAAAGTAATGCAAATTTAAAAAACCCATGTATGCTTATCACTAAATAACCGTTTTCTTTGCAACTTAGCAATCGATAATCGCGTGCTTGTAACCAAAACACGACTATTGTCATCTTGTACCACTTTTATTCTCTTGCTCTCAATAGGGAGTAAATAGTGCAACAAACACAGCTGTATTTGTATCCCAAACACACCTATACTTGAGTCGCAAACACGTATATTATAACATATTAATCATTATGTCTCCAACATATAATATTGAATACCAAGTATACTATACACAAGTATACTATATTTGGTAGTATACGGGCACAAGTACTTGCATCAAAAACAACAACAAAATACAGATTATTCAGCGTGTATGTATGAAAGTTCTCAATAATATATATAGATGACGACAAGATGACGACAAATTTTTACAACGGCGAGAAATGGTCCTTGGCTATTGTTTTCAAACATAAAATAAAAATTTGCGAATTTTGAGATGTGGCTCTTCTGTAGTTATATACATAGATTCTATAATCACAGATCCAGCAGAAACTTTATTTTAATATTTAAGATTAAATTTTCAAGTTTAAAACAATATAGAACAATACAGGCAGCGTATTATATTTTGCACTAGTGTAGTTTAATTTAAGTTTAAACTCAAAATGTTCTTAGAAAGATGCATGGAAAATATTTGCTCCACGAAACATATAAAAAATACAACTCTTAATCAATAAGTAAAATTGGAGAAAATCTTAGCTAGAAATATAAGAAAAAAAGTAACTAAAAATTAAATCTAATCAAACTAAATGATATCACTAAAACAACAGAAGTAGTACTTGATGCCTGAATGAAAGGTAAATACAATTATTGGGGATGCAATACTTTAAAAACAGTTGCCTGAATATAAGTCCTCAAAGCATCAAGTTATAAGCCAACTGCACTGATTTAACGTTTGTAATGTCTCACCTCTCTCACATACATTATAGTATCTACTTTATTTCACAGTGGAACATTAGTTTTATTTTGCCAAATGTAAGAAGTTCATCAGTAACGTACATGGCAGATGCTGAAAATTACCAGTCCCATCTACTACATTGAGCAAAAAGAAGTGAAACATTAATACATGCAAATAATTTGCACCACCCAATGTAAACATACATACATTTACGTTCATGTTTTCACTGGAAAACAGTTTATATGCACATATGCATGAGTGTTTTCTTCTGTGTAGTGTAACCAACATCTACCAGCACAACATAATAATGTAATGATTACATTACATTACATGGCATATGATTTGCATAGTGAAACATTAACATTAAGTGTAGTACATATATGTAAATATTACTTAAAAGATACAAACCAACAGCGGCGAAAACAAGGTGCTTTCATAGGGGGCCAAAAGGCTTAAAGTTTGGTTAGATGTTAGCCACACCGATTGTGTGGCCCATGGAGTAAAGAGATTAGCCGCTGGAGAACCATTTGTTCCTTCGAAGAAGCTCAAAATTGTGTCACTATCACACTTTTCACCAGTCGGTATTTATGAAGTTCATGACGTAGACTCGCATACATGACATCCTCCTGGTTACTACTGTAGGACATATGTATACTAGAGTAATGTTGTTTCCAAAATTTCAATTGGCGCCAGGCGAGTGACATCACGTAACCCCATAAACAACAATTTATAGGCATCAAATCACACTATCTAGGTGGCCACGATCGAGGTTCCTCAACCTGAGATAAATTGCTTCACCTTGAGCATTGTGGGGGGAGGGGGGGGATATGCTTAAAATCTCAGAGCGACAGCGGGTGACGGACCGATGATTCCGCTGGTCCATCAACCGCTGGATGCATTTTCAGCTGTTATATTGTTTTTGACTCTTCTGTAGTTACGGTGCGATATATTGATAGCTCTATATACATAGGTTCTATAATCACCAATCCAGCAGAAACTTTATTTTAACATTTAAAATAACATTTTCAAGTTTAAAATAATAGAGAACAAGAAAGACATCGTATTATATTTTGCACCAGTGTTTAAAATTTAAAGTTTAAACTCAAAATATTCTTAGAAAGATGCATTGAAAATATTTGCTCTACAAAAAATAAAATAAATAAAATAATAATGAAATTCAATAATTTGCGATATTCCGGTGTTCATAAGTCTCTCCATGATGAAATGACAATGCTAAGAGGTACATAATCAGAAAGAAGCATTGGGGGATGTGGTTACAAGTGGCTATGATTATTTCAATACCTTAACCTTCCCAACTTATCTACCTTATAGTTCTCCGTATAAGGTGAATTCCGTACTGCTTGTTAAGACACTGATGATGAGTACCGAAATACTGACAGCAGGCACTATATAACTGTCTGGCTGTCAGAGAAGAGGCTGCATCTCAACCAAATGACGACCACTTCCCTAATCTCAAAAAAGTTTAGCGCGATAAACTCTATAATGATCAGGTAGTCTACACGAAAGAAATCCCTAGTTGCTTGGAAAAAAACGCATACCCTAACTGAGCATTCAGTTTCGAACCATTCGTGAGATCATTCAGAACTACATAGTTCATCGTACCGAATTTCTGGCCGAATTTAAGTTCCGCAATAGTATAGAATTCAGAGGTTGCCACAACGAATTTAGAGGTTATCAAAACGAATTTACAGGTTGTCACAACCACCCTAGAGGTCATCGCAATCGAATTAAAGGTTGTTAAAACCGCATAAGAAGTTGCCACAACCACACTAGGTCATCACAATCAAAATAGAGACTGTCACAACCGCATTAGAGTATGTCGGAACCGCATCGCATTAGAGGTAGTCACCGTCGCATTAGAGGTTGTTACAACTAGAACTTTACGCAGCCGAGCTACGCTGACGCCGTTTTTTGAGTTTTTTGCCGTGCCGCCGCTTGAAATCGTCGCGGCGGTGGCGTATAACTTTTGTTTACTCTTTCATCGATCAATTAATGGCATTGTCCTGATTGACAACACATTGCAACCACAAGAAGCAACAATCTATTATAACCTACACACAACCAAAATAAGAATATTTCCTAGTACTAGTCAGCTTATCTTACCACGAAATAACGTATGGAGTTGAACGACAATTTAAATTTTGCATAACAATAGCCAGGCGACAATCCACACGCTCCAACATCAACAGGCAATCCAATTTCCTAACAGTCCAGTGAACAATTTCTACCCAATTCGTTAGAAAGTCGGCAAAAATTGCCGATTCTGTAACCGATTTCAGTCACAAATCCTACCGAAAATTGTATGAGTGGTTGACAAGAAATCAGAATATTTTGTCTGGGGAAAATTCGATATGTTTTGCCGAGTTTTTGGTAGAATTCTGATCGGAAATTAGGAGAAAATCTAAAAAAAATGTTTGAAAAAGATCAGATTTTTCTCAGTATAATCTGACTAGTTTACTGATTTTTTACCGCCAATTTCTGACCAAAATCTGATTAAATATCCGAAAATTATCAGACTTCCGACGATAATCGAACTATTTTACCGCCGATTTCTGATCAAATCGATTTCTGATTCAAAATATACTGATCAAAATATAACTACAAAAATTATCAGACTTTTCTGGCGATTATCTGCCTATTTTACCACCGATTTTTGACAAAAATCTGATTAAATGCCCGAAATTTTTCCCACTGTTGTCCATACCTTTCGCACAAAATATCCGAAAATGTGCATCATTCTCTGAAAGTTTTCTGCTTTTTATATATTTATAAGTAATTAAACATTCTTTTATTTAAAATTAAATATACGTCAACTTTCGTCATTTCCCTTGCAGGAGTTTTTTAGTCGGTCTGTTTTTAAACTTACAATTTTCTAAATTTATTAAAGCTCAAGACCGTTTTAATAGAAAGCTTATTTATGAGCCTTATATTATTTTCAAAAAAAGTCGAGCACAAACAATGTTCCAATGATACCAGGGCTGTCTGTATAGGTATTTCGAATCTTGCCAAGATCTTCATCAGCAGAAATTTTTGGTAAAACGAGTTGTGCATGAAAGTGTTCCAAGGTTAGTGCTTGGTATTCTTCGAACGTATGTATAAAGCAATTCTCATTAATATAAGGAGTGTTTCTATATACTATATATATTTTTGTTTAATTCACCGAAAACATACCGAAAATGTCTGCTGATGAAGATCTTGGCATGATCCGAAATAGCTATACAGACGGCTCTGTTATCATTGGAAAATTTTTTGTGCTCGACTTTACATTAAAAAAATATGAAGCCTGTGTTAGATAACACGGGCGCATAGGTCAGACGTAGAATACGTTAGTCATTTTGCAATTAAAATATATGAATTAAATATAATTTTTGATAAATGATTTAAATCTATCAAATTTATCTTTAATTTTTATGTTAAAAATTTAGGATAGTTTTAAGCAAAATTTGGGTACACTTTATATCAATTCGATGCACTTTTGAAAACAAGTGTAAATACTGCATGTGGCAACACTGGTTCTGTAATGTTCACATAAAACATGCATTGTCATTATACTTCTTCTCTTTCTCACACTGGTTCTGTGATGAACACACAGATAATCGTACTGCTCGTACATATGATGTTATAATACATAAAATACAAAGCATATGAAAATTAATACAAAATTTGAAGGAGTTAAATTTTGATTTACTTATAGAATCAAAAAAATTATATGTAGCAATATGATTATTTAAATACAGATCAAAAGAAGACATATTAAATATGTTACGACCATACTTGAATTTTCTTCAATGCATGCATAAAGTATTAAAAACTTATAATGAAAGTGACAAACATTTTCTCAAAATTTTGTACTCCAGATCAACACCCCTACCTTACCGTATAACGTATTCTACGTTAAAAGGTCTTGAGCTTGAACAAACTTAGATAATTGAAACTTTAAATATATGTATGACAAACTATGTATTTAATTTTTGAAAAGTACAAAAATCAAAATAAACCTCTTCATAGGTAGGTATTTTTGAATAATAAAAATAAAATAACAATGTACACTTAAGTTGAAACATTTGGACGTTTCTGTGAATTGTCTGATAAAATTTCAGAGATTTGACAAACGTCCGACTCGTCGGTAAGAATTGTTCACTGGAAGGTTACAGCACACATTACAACTTTAGCAACAGCAGATCAAATTTCTTAAGAATGAAACTCTATACAGCAGCAGCCTGGTCAATTTCCTAATAATTAGGGAAGGTCGCCGCCGTCGTTAGGCGCCGCCAGGTTATCCGAACAAGCCGCCGACGAAACAGAAGCAATCGGCGTAAACCTCTAGGTACAACCGCATTAGATGTTGATCCGACCATATTAGGTGTTGCCTCAACCGCATTACAGGTTTTCACAACCGCATTAGAGGTAGTCACAATCCCATTAGATGTTGTCTAATTCGATCCTCTTCCATTGTGGCAGTTGATTTAACATGATGTCAAAACGCATGTTAAGTTAGATCAGGTCCAGAAATGAACACCTACCGGTCTTGAGAAACCCAAGGATTCATCATCTAAATTATAGTATTTTACTATGTTGATAGGAAAGAGAATGTCAAAGATGATAATAATAGAGATATTATAATGTAATATATTTAATCAGGGATGATATTTATTAATCGGCCTTTATATTGATAAATTTTAATTTTATTTATTCAAGCGTAAGACTATTCTAGATCTCTATTAATAGAGATATAGTTTTTAAAAAAGAAGTTTTGCAAAATGCATTCTCATGATTCCTGGCCGATCTAGCCACAGATCTTTATCAGCGGGGAAATATCTATACGGTTTTCCAAGAATCATGAGGATGCATTTTGCAAAACATATTTTTTGAAAACTATGTATATCTCTATTATGGAGATATAAGCTGTGTTCCCTTACGCACTACAACCCACTTATTTTACCAATTTTACGATTTTTACGCGAAAAAACGTTCCCGTACTCAATAAAATAGTAAAAGTGGTAAGAAAATGTTAAAGAGAGCAGAAAACCATTGCGTTCTCTTTTACAACTTTTACTCGAAGAATTTTACCGAGTAAAAGTAGTAAATTGTCATTCTCTATTGAATTGTCAAAATAAATTGGAAAAATAACTTAACATCGGCAAATGAATTGTTTGTATTGTAAACAGAAACGAAAATATATAATATAATATCGCTGTGGTCGATTTTAGCAGTAGATGGGATTTCCTATTGGACGTTTCGGACGAGGATCATGTTGTGGCCACATTTCTGACATAAGTTTTACCTCATTTACTATTTCTTCGTTCCCGTACTTTTTTGACAGAATTTTTTGTTATTTCTGGCTAACTTCTCTTTTACTAGTTTTACTATTAAAAAAGTACGGGAACAAACCTACACAGAGAAAATTACTTAAGGTTAATCTGCCTTAGTTAACTTAAGTAAACTTTGTTTGTATGCTACTTGCAAAAGTATAATTTTTTACCTAGGCTTTTATACAAATCTCATTTTCCATAACTGGGTAATTTCAACATATCAAAATAGGTAAATCTTTTCGAAATTTGTTTTGATTTCGAAATGTGTTTGATAGGAAAAATATTCTCAACATATTCACACATCCACATAATGTGTTGTAGAAATATTTTTCGTTTCAAAATATTACAATCCTTACTGAATATATTGAAAAATGTATGCCGAGATTACGAAAGGTCAGTATTGGAATTATGTATGTAAGTTTTGAATAACTGCGTACCACTTACCAGACAATGGAGTAATTTTTGTTGAAAATCAATATTTTGAAGAACATTTCCACACGAGAAAAATGCATGCTGACCATTGGAAGAGGGATCTCTTAATAATAAACCAGGACGATTGCACCAAGTTAAAGCTAAATATTAAGATAACTATTATTTCATAATTTCCATATTGCTTTCATACATATGTATGTTCCATTTCCATTCCTTAGTCGATGCCATTCTCAATATGATTTGGACCATACTGTTTTCCCCCGGAAGGATATCAACGTTTTAACAAGAGGTACAGCTTCGTCATTATCTTGGGACACAAATTCAATATATTATTAATTGTATGTCTTTATTTATTTAAGCACCCTTTGCTAACATGCAGCATTTAATGGAGATTTTGTCTCCATTGTTTTACCACTAATTCAAATGTTTCCGCTTAATATGCAATGTGCTGAAATTTGTGTACTTTGTAGACTTGTGTATTTGAATTTCATTTGAGAAACACGCTCTTTCTTTAAAATTTGATAATAAATAATTGCATTTGGATTGCTACATTTGTTCATATTTTTACCTAACAAAATAGCTAATAAATTAGGCTAGACTCTCTACATTTTCCGATAAATTAACGAAATTGTATGTGTAACATTCCAATTAAAAAAAAAAAAATGGTGTCCCTTAACATCCCATGGAGGGATTGGGGAGAGCTTCTCACAATCAGTGAGATGTGCGCTTTCTAGTTTTACACTCACTGATTGGGACCTACAGTTTTACACCGATTCCGAACGGTATTTTGAGAAGCATTTTCATGGCTAAGTACTCGATAGTGTCGCCGTCACTAAGCGAGGTGACCGTCGTCGAAAGAAATTTTAAGGTGGTCGGAGCAGGAATCGAACCCAGGATCTCCCGTACAAGAGGCGCGCACACTAACCATTGCACCACCGACAGCCCATTAAACTGTAGTTAAATTTCCAAAATAAATAAGTAATAAAAAAATAATTTAAAAAAAATTAAGTTACAGTGTTTTATTTATAAATGCACTAAAAACTAGAAAATAATTTTTCTCTTAGCCTCAATAAGTATATTCTTCTTCATGATGGGGTTGTACAATGGTCCGCCTACTTAGCACTTCAACAACAATGGTCTAGATACTTTCAATAAAGAGCGTAATTACAATGAATTAGTTAATTAATTTTCTAGGGATCTCTCAGATAAAACGCTTGCATTTAAATTAAAAATGGTGACATTTAATTTTGACACTTAATTTGACATTTAATTTTGACATTTAACTTTGACATTTAATTTTGACTTTAACTTTGACATCTAATTTTGACACTTTATTTGACATTTAATTTTGACACTTAATTTTGACACTTAATTTGACATTTAATTTTGACACTTAATTTGACATTTAATTTTGACACTTAATTTGACATTTAATAAAATATAATATGTGATTGGAACTTGTCGCAAATATAAATAACTTCTGCCCAAACGCATTGTGTTTGCTATTCAATATTACACGTTTTAGACACAATGATAAATATGCTATAACATATGTGTTTGCGACCCAAATATATCTGCGTTTGTGGTACAAATACAGCCGCGGTTGTTGCACTGTTTATGCTCTCTCGAGCCAAAGAGAATAAAAGACGGGCAACGAGTGTGAGTGATTCATAAATATTCCAGAATGTGCGTGATGTATTGCGTTTTAAATTAATGCATTCAGTCGTCAATGGTTTATCGGACAGAGGATATCAAAACCGCTTGATCAGTGGAACGAGAATAAACAAACGCTCGGACGGTTAAATGGTTTGTGATGTGGCTTTGGATTTTGTTGTATATGTTACGCCTATATTTGTGTGTGCTACCAAAGTGAGAAACGATTTTAAGGATAAAAACTGGAGAGGGAAACAACGTGAATCCCTCTTTCTGCCCGAGCCTCTACTGAAAAAATCGGAATGGCGGACCAAATGTGAAATATAATTAAAAAAAACACAAGTAATTAATACACGCTTGTCGTGCATGAACTAGATTTGTATATAAGTATATTGTTCGTGTACCAAAGTATAGTGATAACCAACGCATAGTTGAAACCTTCTGAAGACAAAAACGTGAGAGACAACACAGAAAGGAGAAACCACAGATCAGCAGATTCAAAACAAAACAAATAATGCAAGTAAATGTAAAAATCATTTAATTAATTATTTTGTATTAATTATTTATATAAGTAAATATGGATATATATTGATAAAATTAATTATAAAAAAAATAATTCGTTCCCAAATATTATTATGTGTGGGAGAAAATACGCATATGCTTCTACGTAAGTAGGTTTGGGGGGAATACGCGAATGCTTCCACGTAAGTATGTGGATGTTTTGACTGAAGCACGTATATATTTCCACGTAAAAGCATACATATTTGTCAGTAAACATGTTAATGTTTGCATTTAAATACACCTGAGTTTGGGACTTGCAAACATATAAATGTTTGAAGTGTGTTCCAAACATATACATGGTTCCTGCAGAATATGTTTGCGAGAATATGTTACAGAGGCCGGTTTTTTCAGCGTCACAATCAGTGAGCAGTGCGCTTTCTAGGTTGGGAAGCTATTTTTCATGGCTCATAGTGTCACTGTCACTAAGTGAGGTGCCCGCCGTCGAAAGAAATGTAAGGTGGTCAGAGCAGGGACCGAACCCAGTTCTCATGTTAAAGAATCGCGTACACTAACGATTGCACCACCGACGGCCACCATTTATTTATAATTGAAATACCTAATTTTAATCAGTTTAACTCTAAATTTACTTCGCTTCCGATTACATTTATAAATCTAACCCATGTATCAATAAGTATGTATATTATAATTTTAATTCATAGCCCGCAACTCCTGCTCACTATCGACAGATTTCCCTGTGCAGTTTTTTTTCCCAAATTTAAAGTAAAATTTCATTTACAAAGAACTTAAGGATATTTTACTACACTAAAATTTAATAGAACTGAAAATGAAAATTTAATAGAACTGAAAGTGAAAGTGAATCACTTCTACAAAAAAATCACAGCAAGCTTCCATGCACAAAAAGGACCTTAGAAATTTTCTTCTTTAGGAGGAATTTTTGAAAAGCATACATTTTGGAAGGCCTTTCCTGCGAAGTCCTTCCACTTACTCCCTCACATTGAGAATGTACAATTTCAAAATCTTCAGCAAATATTTGATGATACATAACTCACATATGCAGCAAAATTTGTTGCAATGTTGTGAGCACTGGCAATATGGACGGTGATAGGTTGTTGATGTTACAAGCTGTACCACACTAGCAGACAGTTGTTGTTGGTAATAACAGTATCGTGTTTGAACATAATAAAATGAATGAAGTGGCAATTTAGCAAATACAAAAACAATTCCTTAATGCTATGTTCTGAACGTGTTATTTGATGCACATCAGTGGATGTGAGGAGGTATGATAATTTTAGTTAAAAATAAATATAAAGTTTAAACAATTTCTTGAAATTTTTGTTTATTGATTTTTTTTTACCCTCAAGAAGAACCACGTAAAAGGAGAAAAGAAAACAAATTAAAATAATCTTGCCATTTGGTTGCACTTAGTTCAATTTTCGGTTAAACCATTTGGAAGGATGATTTAATTAAATCTAGTTTAAGTTCAATCTAAAATAATTGAAATGAAAATTATAACACCGATAATTTACTACTTTACTAATTCACTAATTATCCTTTTAACGCTGTAATTATCCTTTTAGCTCTGTTAATTACCCTTTTAGAGCTGTTTTTTCCTTTTAGCGCTGTTGCGCTTTTTAGAGTTTTTTAAAACAAGGTTCCTTATATAATCCGGTCATGCCAATATACCTCTTTATTTGCATAAACTTAACTTTCGCAATTACTCAATATTCAACCCTTTTACTACTACTTGACGTAATGTACTTTTCACTGTCGCAATTGGATACTTATGTTCTTTATATCAGCCACCACCCCACGCGCCATCAGCAGCTTCGCGATCAATCTCGAAAGTAGCGCCATCTAGTTCTCGATTCTTGCAGAAAGTTATTTGCGAGTTCATCAACCGTTGGTGGTGTGGTCGACTATGGTGGCTTTAAACTTACACCACAATATTTTTTACGACATGTGAGTAATATTTTGCTTTACTAATCTGATAAACTGTTAGAACTGTCAGTTGCAACACATGGTTGGTTGGTTGGTTGAAAAGGCTGCAAGACAGCACGCTGTCTACCACACTTAGGCTAACGAAGTTCATTGTGATACCTGCAGTTTCCTCCATAGCAACTATTGACTAGTCGTCCAGCCAATTTGCCCTTTCAAGAAATTTGTCTATAAGACCTACAGGAATATCCTGTAGGGCTACGGTGGTAACTAGATGTGTTCCGAATATCCTACTTATCAGTCCTGCCAGAGCAGGGCAATCCAAGAGAAGGTGTTTCGTCGTTTCCTCGTCCTCTTCCAAGCAGCATCTACATAGAGTGGAGTTTCTATGTCCCAATCTTAGGGCGTGTTTTACTACAAGACAATGTCCCGTAAGTGTTCCTATCATTGTGGATAACCTGCCTCTCGGCAAGTTAAGTAGTTGCCTAGTCCTCTTCCTGTCCAAATGTGGCCAGAGGACCCTGGCTTGTTTGCAAGTTGAAGTCAGTCTCCACTTTTCCTTGAACATATTATCGGCCCACTGCCTGATCTGCAAACGGCAGGTAGAGATTGGCATACTAACACTTTCTGTTGCCGGAAGAACCTGTGCCGTAGTGCCCTGCCTGATGTGAAAATACTCTGCCATCACCCTAAGTGACAAGTGGCATTCTTTCACCGTCAGGGACGTAGCAAACATGGCTTCCAGGGATTTTATGGCAGCCTGACTGTCTGTGTAGATACATATTCTCCGGAGGGTTGTGACACTACTTTTCAGTAGTTCAGCAACCTCCAGTAAGGCGGTAGTTTCCGCCTGAAATACACTACAGTGATCAGGCAGCTTGCAACACATACAACAAATTAAAATGATAGTTGAGATTCTAATGTTGGTTAACACAAACAACAAATTATGCCATTCCTTCCTCCTATCAACACAAATACTAATTCCACATAGTGCAATAAAACATTCAGCGTTTACCATTTAAAACTTCCGCATAACCCGACTTACCCGCTCCACACTTCTTCCTGAGAGGTTATTTGAAGTCCAAAGTATATGTCAACAAGCTACGAACCCTGGAAACCTTGAAAAAAAATATTCGCCATGAACAGCTTGAAACACTACGAGAAGTCATGGAAAATGCGAAAAAGAACAAGCACAATGCGCCATTCGCTCAGGTAGTGACCATTTCATATTCCATAAGTGGTCAAAACAAATTCCCGCGGTTCAAAATAAAATTTCACAGCAACTAATTTGTGTTTGTTTTTTTTATTATTAGCAAAAGCCATTAGGATGGTTTAAATGGTCCACCCTGTATTTTCCCATATTTATCATACGACTCGGGTGTCTTACATAGCTGCATGAAAATGAAATAACAAGGAACGGAGAATTGGATTTCTTTCAGAAATCACTGCTCTATTGCATATTGGTAAGAACAGAGATGTACATGAATAGAGTACATAATGCACTCTACGAAGTTCAAAAAGGGTGGAAATGTTTGTGTTTATAGATTTTCATGCCAATAGATTTTCATACGCAAAAAATCCTTTGTTTTATAGGAGAGTGAGAGAAGTGATAGATATTTAAAATATTTATATTTTATAAAAAATTTTCAGCACGCTTATGTCGCAACGCGGACTGTGAAAAAATTATAAACAAAAAGAGAATTGAACTGTCCATAAGGAAGAGAGCTTATCTTTTAACACTAAAACAAATATTCCTTATAACGTAATTTGATGATAACGGGGTTTTCAATAAGAGCGCTACAAAAGTTTTTTTTAATAAAACAAAACCGGTTTTAAATACCAATGAAATTCTTTATTCCTGTGAAAGTGCGTTCGATGCCATTATGTATGGAACTCGATTTCTTTTGCATGGCCACCACAGGCACGCTTGCAGAAGTCCAGACGCTGTTTCAACGGTTTTCAAGCATAAATCGGCCGAAACTGCTGCAATTTCACGTTCGATATTCGTACGAAGTTCATCAATCGTCGCTGGCTTGTTGGCATAGACCACAGACTTGAAGTAGCCCCACAGGAAATAATCTAACGGCGTCAAATCGCACGACCGAGGCGGCCAATCGACTGGGCCATTTCGTGAGATAACACGTTCACAAAACTTGGTTTCCAATAAATTGATTGTGGCATTCGCTGTGTGGCTTGTGCGCCGTCCTGTTGGAACCACATGTCGTCCAAGTCCATATTATCCAATTGGGGCCAAAAATATTCGGTTATCATTGAACGGTAGCGATTCGCTTTCACAGTAATGTGCCGGTCTTGATCATCACGGAAAAAGTACGGCCCAATGACGCCGCCGGCCCATAAACCGCACCAAACCGTAATTTTTTCGGGATGCAATGATGACTCATGGATTACGTGTGGATTGCGTTGCTGAATAACGCATATTTTTGCTTATTGACGAAGCCATTCAGCCAGAAACGTAGCGCTCTTAAAGTTGAGGCGACTGACTCCAAATTTCGGTAGTAAATTTTAATAATTTCGACTCGTTGTTGGCTCGTATATCTTTCCATGATGAAATGGCAAACCTTACTGAAGAGAAATGTCAAAAGAGCGGGGAAAAATATGGCCTCGTTTGCTGTCCCTATCGATTTACTTTTGCAGCGTCTCTGTTGAAAAACCCTTTATTACAACCATCCACTGTACACACTCGATAACTGCAATAAAAGATGTTAATGTCCTGTGTGCTTCACCAATAATAGGTCATATCATAAATTTCTTGGAATAACAGCAAAACTAGAAGTGCTGGGTGAAGTACATGGGTTCGATGCCATGCTCAGACCACCTTACAATTAGCCATGATAAAGCTCCTCAAAATACAGTTCGGACCCGGTGTAAAACTGCAGGTAACAATTAAAAATAAAAAATAACAAGCCTGTGTTAGATAACACGGGCGCATAGGTCAGACGTAGAATACGTTAGTCATTTTGCAATTAAAATATATGAATTAATTAATTCAGCTAATTTGTGTGCTCGAAGACTGTATGCCATATGTTTAAGGATGAAACTATATCAAGTTTGACGTATTACATTATAGCGACATCTTCATTTGAAGTACAGCTACAGCAATACATTTTATGATATGGCAGCACAATAGATTAGCTGCTTTCCAACTACTTCCCAATGTATTCACAGAAATGTGTTTAGGAAAAACCCCATTGATATAGTGAGCGTATACATCGCCAATCCTTTGTATTAATGTACATACACACACATTTACACGCTGCTCGCAGAAGTAAACAAACGACAGCAAAGATCTGTAAACTTTGAAGCACACACAAGTGTCCACGCTCCCCTCCCTTCATTTTATGTTCCCCTCCAACCGAACTAATAACCGACCGATCCAACAAAAAGAAATGTACACACACACACATTTACACGCTGCTCGATAAATAAACAAAGCACAGCAAAGCCAAAATCATTTGATTTCACAACAACAACAAAAACAACAGCGGCATTTACAAACCAACAACAACAGCGGCATGTACAAAAAAGTCTAAAATATCATGCTCTTAAATATTTATTTCCTTAACTACATAAAACTTTTATATGTAGACATATAATTTTTTTAATGTAATTCGAAACAAAACATACTACCAAAACTGAGTAACATATAAAAATTGCTAAAATATGTTTTAATATTTAAATAAAAGTGGGTGAAAGTTGACAAACATTTTCTCAAAATTTTGTGCTCCAGATCAACACCCCTCCCTACCTTCCCGTATAACGTATTCTACGTTAAAATAAATGGTTTCCCATTACATCCAATGAAGGAATCGGGAAGACCTTCTCACAACCTGTGAGCTGTGCGCTTTCTAGTTTTATACTCACTGATTGGAACCTACATTTTTACACCGTGTCCGAACAATTTTTTTGAGAAGCATTTTCATGGCTAAATACTCGACAGTGTCGCCGTCACTATGCGAGGTGGCCGCCGTCGAAAGAAATTTTAAGGTGGTCAGAGCGGGAATCGAACCCAGGATCTCAAGTACAAGAGGCGCGCACACTACCCATTGCACCACCGATCACAATTAGTGATTGTAAAACTCTCTTTTTGCTATCTTACTGTTTCCTAGAAGCTCTCCCCAATTCCTTGGGATGGGATGTAATGGAAAACCATTTTCTTTTAATCCATTGTAACGAAGAATCCTGATTCCAATATCAATTTGACAGTTACGAATTGTCGTTTTATAGTTTTCGTTATTTGTTGTGATTAAAATGAGGTTCATTATAACTTATGATGTTGGCAATAGTATTATCTTTATTTCCAAGATATAACACTTAAGATTTCACAATTATTTAATATAACACTTTGACTATTACCCGACGGCGTGTAGACATAGTTCGCCATTTCAAATCAAACAGACTCAAACATCACCATCAGCTATCTCTCGTTTCCTCCATCCCGTTTCTTCCCCAAACATCTAGTATATTTCAGAATGATCTATCGTTAGCGAATACAACAAACTTCGGTATATAATCCTCAACGAAAAAGTTATAATCCACCAGAACTATGTAATTATTAACAGTACGTATACATTAACATTTCAATAACATTACATGCTATTATCTTGAAAAATCTGTTAGAACATTAGTTGACATTCAAATGTTAGTTGAATCTAAATGGAACGCATTTCGCGTAATAGGTTCTGTAAGGGAATATGGACGCTATTTTTCTTAAGAAATTAGAGGACACATCTCCAGTATGTCTGAAAAAGATGTTCTTGGGCTTTTTATTTACGAGTTCTTTCCAAGAACTTGTATTATCTTCATCAATCTTCCAGTATAATTAATCGAAATTGAGGATCCAGTCAGTGTTGTTCAGAGAGACCTTTGAAATGGGCTCACAATGTTACTGGAAACCAAGAAATTACAGCGGCTTTCATTTGGGAACATGCATAGCTAAAGACAGCGACAACCCGATGAGTACCAACAGACTAAAAGGGATGTCGTGATCAGTAGGAACAGTGATTAAAACTCCTTTAGTGAGGTTTTAATAGACGACTTAATAATAGCATTTATCGATAGATGGGAGAAATGTGGCATTATTTCAAAGGATAAACAGAAATACAGGTCTCAAAAGAAAGTTTACATTTGTTTAGCTGACTGCGTGAACGCTTTGAATCTGAGTTGCGCGGGGAGTATGCCAGTAGGTAGCCTGGCTCACTATAGAGCGGACCGCGCCCTGTGCTTCCAAGAGTTTTACAAAAACGATGATTCAGCGACTGTATCCCCGTAGAAGATTCTGCAGTAGTCAAGGCCAAAATCTGGGCCGCCGCGGTCATCAAGGACGGCTGGAAACGTGGAGAGTGTAAACCAGTCTGTTCGTGAGGATCCGAATCGACCTGCCGAGTCGTCATAGGAAATTTTACCGTTCGACTAAATGAATGCCGTGAACGCGAAGGCTTACATTTAGACGATATTATTGGAACGAAGTTCCTTTTCGCACGTTGCCAAATGAAAAAAATTAAACAAATTTCAAACACTATTTTGCTACAACCCAGTTTTATCAACTAAATTAGGTACTTTTGCTTTGGTTTGTGTCTAGACTAACATATGTTGAGAAATTTCTTGTTTCATGGGAAGTTTGCTAGGTGGAGCCTGTTACCAATATTTAGTATATGCATATTGTAGTTGTGAATCCAATAAAAAGTAAATTTAGAAAAGCCAACGTGAAAAGGTTTCAAAAAGAATAACTGCCTTTTCTTAAAAAAAAGAAATTTTCTCAATAAAAATACTTATTCCTTTTCTTAAACAAAGTACATTTTCTTTAAAACAGAACCCCTTATCTTAAAGAGGTACCGTTGCTTAAAAAAGTTAATTTTCTCACAAAAAGTACCTTTTCTTAAAAAAAATTAATTTTTTTAAAATAAGTTCCTGTTCTTTAAAAAGTATATTTTCTTACAACAAATTTCCTTTACTGAAACAACTACCCTTTCATTAAAGAGTAAAATTTTTGTGAAACAAAATAACTTTACTTGAGATAAGTACCTACTCTTAAAAATTTACCTATTCTTGAAAAAATTACCATTTCTAAAAAAGTCCCATTTCTTAAAAAACCCTTTTTCTTCAAAAAAAAAAACTTTTCTTACTTTACTTTTACTGACTATTTTACAACTTCATGAGGTCAGACGTCTTACACATATTAATTAAACAAACAAATTAAACTAATTTCAACATATTCTTCCAATTGGCTCTATCCTTCGCCTTTTCTCGCCAGTTGGTAACACCAAGGATACGGAGGGATTCTTCTGCCTGGTCTTTCCAGCGGAGTCTCGGTCGTCCTCTTTTCCTGCTTCCATCGGGTACGCTATCGAAAACCTTCGAGCTGGCTCATCTACATCCATTCTGATAACATGGCCTAGCCAACGCAATTGGCCTAATTTGCTTAGCTTTGCTTTGCCTAGCTTTGTCCACGTCAGAATATAGATTATATAGCTCTGCGTTCCAGCGACATCGGTACTCGCCGTTTTCTCTAACAGGACCATATATTTTACGAAGAACTTTCCTCTCGAAAACTCCCAGGTGTTTTTCATCCGCTTGCGATATGACCCAAGTTTCAGAGCCATATGTCAAGACAGGTAAAATGAGAGTCTGATATAGCTGGACATTTATCCGTCGAGAGAGGACTTTGTTCTTAAACTGCTTGCTGAGCCCAGAGTAGCATCTATTTGCAAGCACAATTCTCCTATCTATCTCCAGGCTGACGTTGTTGTCCTTGTTCACGGCGGATCCAAGGTAGACAAATTCATCTACCACTTCAAAATTAAATCGGTTGTCAACGTTCAAGTGCGAACCAAGTCGAGAGGTTTCTCTAGTCATTGACACCATCAATTTTGTCTTGCCCTCATTAGACTCACCTTCGCTGATTCCTTTTCGATTCTTGAAAATACTGCAGTAACCTACCGCAAATTTCGCCCAATGATGTCGATGTCGTCAGCATAAGCCAGCAACATATGGCCATTCGTGCTAATGGTCTTGTTCGTATTTACTGCAGCCTTTCTCATTATTATCTCCATTAAGATGTTGAAGAGATTGCACGAAAGTGTGTCGCCTTGTCTAAGTCCTCGCTTGGTACAGAATGGTTCACTGCTGATTTGGTGTTGGTCAGCGTCATTCTACAGAGGCGAATCAGTTTTGCCGGAATACCAAATTCAGACAAAGCTTCGTACAGTTTTCCCCGTATGGGGCTATCGATTTATCGATGTATAAGATGGTATGTATCGATTTGCTTTTCGTGGGTCTTTTCCAGGATTTGGCGTAGCGTGAATATTTGGTCAGTCGTGGACTTACCTGGTCTAAAACCATACTGATAAGGTCCAATTAGGTTTTCAATAATTTGCTTTTCTTACAAAAATGAATTTTCTTAAAAATAATATATTAACTTTTGTTTTGTTTTCTTGAGATAAGTAGCATTTCTGAAAATAAGCACATTTCTTAAATAAATAATCTTTTCCTAAAAAGAGTACCACTTCTTAAAAAATTACCTGTTCTTAAAAAAAGTGCTTCTTTATAAAAAAAAATTCATATATAATAAAAAGTAATAGGGGTTTTTGCTTTCTTTGCGGCTTTCTCCGGGGTTTTTTGATATTTTGCTCTGGGATAGATCCTATATTTTCTTGAACAACACCGGCCCAACACCGGCTTCTCGGCTGCGGCATAGATTTGTTCAGCCTAAGTGTACTCCAGCATTGTTTTTCGCTTTGGCTTCTGTTTAATACCACTTTAATTGTAACCGGACTTAGCTATTTTCTTCCTCGAGTGTCTCGTACAGAGGCGTCTGGATTTCGTAAAAGATTTGTGTGTTTAATAATGGTTTTCGGGTGACTGACCTGTGGCTTAGCTTGCGGATTTCCTCTTCTAGACTTTCTGGAAATATGGAATAGATCTACCAGCATTGACAAATTGTTTTGATTAATTTTACTTACCTTATTCTACAGGGTGACCCAAAATGAACGAAGAGGTTTGAATTCGTTATAACTTTTTATTTAAGACATATTTATAAAAAAATTTTTTTAATACAGTATATAAATGGGGAATATTTTTAGTTTAGTTATGAAAAATAATATCTCGCAAGTGGTGGCCATTTTCTGCTTTGAATATTCGTGCTCTTTCCAACACATTTTCCATCACTTTTCGCAAAACTTCAGGTGTTATGTTGTTTATTTCGTCGCGTATAATTGCTGGATGGTTCTAGGCTTATTAATGTAGACTTTTCCTTTCAAATAACCCCAAAGAAAACAGTCTGGAGCGGTTAAATCCGGTGAACGCGGAGGCCAATTAAAATCACTTGTACGCGAAATAATTCGTTCACCAATGATGTCCCGTAAAAGAGTAATTGTGCCCCTTGCAGTGTGGGCTGTGGCTCCATCTTGTTGGAACCATACTTGCGGATGGTTTTCCACGGCTGGCCTTAAAAAATTGTCCAACATTGTCCGATATCTGACACCATTGACGGAAACGGCGACCCCGTGTTCATTTTTAAAAAAATAAGGACCAATTATCCTTTCCGATGAAACACCGCACCAAACCGTGCACTTAGGTGGGTGTAATTCTCGCTGTTGAACTACTCTCGGATTTTCCGTAGCCCATATCCTGCAGTTTTGCTTATTAACGAACCCACTTAATTGGAAATGGGCTTCGTCGCTCATAATTAAATTATGAACAAAATTATGATTTTCTTCTGCTTTTTGCCGGAAAAAAACTGCATAATCTTGTATGCAAACATTCCTATTGTATGCAAAATTCTCTGCAGCGACGCTCGCGAGAAGCCAAGTTGTGTCGAACGTCTCCTGGTTGATACCATCTTCCCGAATACTCCTCTGTACCAGTTCAATATTGTCATCCGTGTGCACCGTTCGTCGTCTGCCAGCACCAGGAAGGTTCCTTACTGCCCCTTGTTGGCGAAAATTTGCAACCAGACAGTTTATTGTTGACTCTGAGGATCCAACCCGCACATTAAAATAACGACGATTTGGGCACGTTGTTCAATTGAGCACTGCTCCATTTTCAATTCCCCAAGTCTTCTTTACGAAATACTGAAAAGAAAAGAAAAAAAAATTATAATAAAAAAGTTATAAGCAATTCAAACCCCTTCGTTAATTTTGGGCCACCCTGTATAAGACCACTTTTTTTCAATTCTGTACTCCATTTTGTAGTAGTTCCAATTTAGTCAAAATATTTTTGTTTTTCAATGGCAAAAAAAATGTATTATTTTTTTCCTGAGTAATGTTGGGAATATGGAGAGATCATTTCTCTGCGCTATTAGTACCTGAGATATCCAATGACGAGACAATCAATCTAAATTTGGACGACGACGTCGATTGCCCCCCTCCTAACCAAGACGAGGTCAGAACAGCTATTGCCCGTCTTAAGAACAATAAAGCCGCAGGAGCCGATGGATTACCGGCGGAGCTGTTTAAGGCTGGCGGCGACGAGCTGATAAGGTGCATGCATCAGCTCATTAGCAAAATTTGGTTAGATATATGCATGCCCAGCGATTGGAGTCTCAGTGTACTATGTCCCATATTTAAAAAAAAATAAGCCTTTTATCCATAGCATAGAAGGTTCTATCAAGCATAATGTGCGAAAGACTAAAACCGTTTATCGCTGACCTGATTGGACCATACCAGTGTGGCTTTAGGCCTGGAAAATCGACAACCGACCAGATTTTCACTCTACGCCAAATCCTGGACATTGACACCTATCATCTATTTGTCGATCATAAGGCGGCCTTCGATAGCCCGATACGGGGAAACTCTACGAAGCAATGTCTGAGCTTGGTATTCCTGCAAAACTCATACGCCTTTGCAGGATGACCCTGACGAACACCAAATCCGCAGTGAAAGTTGTTAAGGATCTTACCGAACCTTTTGAAACTAAGCGAGGCCTCAGACAAGATGACACCCTATCGAGCGATCTCTTTAACAGCTTAATAGAGATTATTCGGAGAAAAGCTGCTGTCAACATGAATAAAACCATCAGCAGCAAAAGTCACATGCTGCTCGCGTATGCTGATGATATACATATCATTGGACCCACAGTTAGAGAAGTTACTGCAGTGTTTTCGAGAATTGAGAAAGAGTCAGGAAAAGTGGGTCTGACGGTAAATGAGGACAAGACAAAATTAATGGTTTCAACCAGCAGGGCCTCCACGCGATTAGACCAAAGCGTGAACATTGATAACCGTTATAATTTCGAGGTGGTAGACGAATTTATATACCTCGGATCTGCCGTAAACAAAAACAACAACGTCAGCCTTGAGATCAAGCGGAGAATTGTGCTTTTGAATAGATGTTATTGTGGGCTAAGCAAGCACTTTAGGGATAAAGCCCTCTCTCGAATGACGAAAATCCAGCTATACCAGGCTCTCATACAACCTGTCTTGCTTTATGGCGCAGAATCCTGGGTATTAGCGCCAGCAGACGAAACATCTGTAGGAGTCTTCGAGAGAAAAATACTCCGAAAAATGTATGGCCCTATAGTGCACAACGGCGAGTATCGGCGACGCATCAACCATGAGCTGTATGAGATATATCCCGACATTGACATAGTTACACGGATCAAAGTAGCACGAAGGGTTTTCGAAACCGAACTCGAAAGAAGACGAAAAATAGGATGACCAAGATTCCGCTGGAAGGCTCTGGTTGACGAATCCCTACGTACACTTGGTATTGCCAACTGGAGAGATAAGGCAAAAGATCGAACTGGTTGGCGAAATATGTTATCTTCGTTTTGTAAGGTCCGTGACCCCTCGGGGTTGTTCGTGACCGTATAAGTAAGTAAGTAATACTTAACTATCGCGCGAATGATAAAAGGAAGATACATACTTACAAATACTACTATGACGATAAAAACTTGATATCTCCGCAATATCGCTATGGAGATATATCTTCCAATTGTTTGTAGGTTTGCTGAAGTATCGCTCGAATGATAAAAGGAAGATACTTACAAATACTACTTGGTTATTATATTTATGACGATAAAAATGTGATCTCTTTGCAATATAGCCATGGAGATATATCTCCGAATTGTTTGTAGGGATATCCAAATAATAGAACATGTCCTAAAAATTCATATAAAAGTTCTCAAATAACAAATTAAAATAAAACGGTCATGACTCTGTTGGATGTGGTCCAATTAGTAAGATCAGTACCACTAACACATAAGAAAGGACAAAAGTTGGAATCAGTTTAAAATATTTCATATTTTTACGTATTAAATGGAGGGTCTACAAAGGACATCACACTTAAAAAACGGCGATGATTAATTTAATGAATCAGATTCAATAATGACCGTTAAAACTGCCTGGCAGAAACTGTCCTCAAACATTTTGACACATATACTTTATCATACCTACAGGGTGATGAAGGTAAAGGCATCTACAGACATTTCTCATTATCCTAAAAGGCAATACCTCCTTGCATTTACCGACTCCATAGACATTTTTAATCTTTATGTGTTGGGAATTTGCTTAACAGTTGTCCAGTTATGTATAAGTATATACTGGCAAATCCTGCTGGTAGTTAAGATTAACAAGTTTAACATATCTAAGACAACAAGACGTTAGAATTTACATACATATGAACATTTATAAATATTCGTATTTCTGTGCATACATAAAATTAATTAGAAATCTTGGATTTGTAGAAGACAGACGAGACGTAATTTGCGCATTGGGATGACCGACCGACCGTTGGTTATGGGGACAAAAGTCGATGTAAATTAGTACGTACATAAATAGAAGACCAACGTCGTCCGTCCCTAAGCTGATTAGTATTATGCATTGCATGCTGTCATTTTGTTAATGAGATTTTTCTTAAGGTAATGTGATTAAAAGATTTAAATTATGCACTAATAGGAATGAAGAAAATGGATGAAGATGATAACTTAATATAAAAAGGTGCACTACGTCTTTCAAATGGATATACTATTAAGGTTTTTGTAGAAACCGAACTCGAAGGAAGACGAAAAATAGGAAGACCAAGACTCCGCTGGAAGTATCAGGTTGACGAATCCCTGCGTAAACTTGGTATTGCCAACTGGAGAGATAAGGCAAAAGATCGAACTGGTTGGCGAAATATGTTATCTTCGTTTTGTAAGGTTCCTCACCCTTCGGGGTTGTTCGTGACCGGATAAGTAAGTAAGTATATTAACGTTTCTTAAATTAGTCGGCTTTATTTTGAAGCTAACATAAATCCCTATCGCGAATAATATTATTCCCCGGAGGGAATAATTTGTTCGTCTGAAAAAATAAAGTGAACAAATTGAAATTAAAATGGGGGGGGGAAATTCCGAGTAAACGCCATTTACAATACGGGAATTTATGCCTATATCGTAAACAGCTATCCACGCAGAATTTTTCCATTTGAAAATTGATTTACTCACTTTAGTTATACAAGCGACAAATTATTCAAATTACAAATTACTCCCTGGATTGTTGACATCAAAATAAAACATTTTTCGAGGAATTTTATTCGCGTTGGGCATAAACTTGAAATGTTTTTTGCTTTTCATCTTTTTGTAATCACAATCGCTCTTGTATTGGATGCTGCATATTGTGACAGTGTAATCTACCAAAGATACTATGGTATTTTATTTATTTCTCTTCATATACATAACCGAGCCATTAGGCCTTATATGGTTTCAAAATTTCTACCATAATTCCTTCAATGGATAAATATTTAAATCTTTTTCTTTTAATTTACCATAATTAGAGATTACTTCATCAGTTCATTTACAATTTTTGGATAATAACTTAAAAGTAATTTAAAATATAAAATGTATTTGAGTAATATTCGTTAATTGCATAGAATAATACATACGTAGATAAACTTACTCTCTCATCTGACGTTTCATTTCACACTCTTCATCGTAGGTTTGTGGAAATGAGAGCAATTAAATTTAAAATTATCTTACACCAGGTGGAGTTACAAAATATGTTCACTTAACTTTTGGCGTAGAATTCGTCTTCCCTTACGGTATAGGGAGTCATGTCAGATTGTTATTGTTGTAATCTTTATTTCATTGATTATGAGGAAACGGCGAGATAACTTTTTTTAAAAATTTTTTTTGTAGGTAAATGAAGATGTTATCCTTCGTTTGATATACATTTGATGAAATGAAAATTGTTTCAACACATACACTCAAACATTGTGTGGTGTTTGGTTGAGTGTTTGAGTTTGTAGCGTGAACACAAACTATGCTGCTGTTTCAGTGTGGACACAAACCTTCGGCTGTTGTTTTGATTGATGAAATATTGAAATTTCGTATATTTACTTATGTATTTAAGTGAAACAAAATGTTAAATGTGAATTTGAATTTAACATGGATATATAATTATAAAAAATATATGAAAAAATTAATTCATACATTTTTATGTTAAATGAAAGTGCTGCCAAATAAGCAAAATAACAATGCTGCTTGATGCTGTTTGACAGCAGCTGACAGTTGACGTTTAGTAAATTAAAATAAAAAATACAGCAGACAGTTGTCTGATTATATGATTAATGATCAGCGAGACATGGATGAATATCAGTGATCCAGTGCAAATGGAAGGCTTCCAATTAATTTCACAATCCAACCATTATTCATCTTCCAATGCAGTCGCGAATATTCAACAACAACGTCGACGTGCTGCAGGAGTTGCAATTAATAAAAATAAATCAACTTTAACAAACTGCATTTCAACACAAATTCATTGATCACATCGCAGGTTTATTGATAGCAACGTTGGCGATATCTGCTTAGCAGAAATTTCAATTAATAACGAGGTCAAACTTGTAATTGGTACCATGTATTTTCATCCAAATGTTTCTCAAGTAGAGAAGGGAATGATGCTGTATAGTACATTAATGAAATATTCCCCTTTAACTACGCAAATCAACAGAGACTTCCCCGTTGATACAGATGTCAGTATGCTTATTGGTGGTGATTTTAACACAGATATAACTTCAAATTCCATATTGGCGAAATATATGAGCGATACATTTAATTTGGATTACATTCGAAACGATGCTCCCACAACTATTGATAACACAACCATTGACTTAGTTTTTGCGAGAAATTTGAATGTTAATTTAGAAACATATTTATCCTATTTTTCCTATCATAAGCCCATATTATCAAAAGTAACTTTCAAATAATCAAATTGATTTGCGTCTGTTATTTATCATTTATCCTTACTCTTTTAATTTAAAAACATATTTATCTTATTTTTCCTACCATAAACTTATGCATATTATCAAAAGTAACTATCAAATAAATAAATTCATTTGCTTATGTTATTTATCATTTATTGTTGTATATGTTTTCTGTCTTATCGGATGGCGTATTCTACGTTAAACTTAATGGCCGTGTCTCTGACACAGCCTGCAGGGACAGTCCGTGGCCGAAGGCCTCGGACAACTTTCTGCTGTATTTTTTTCCTGTCGTTTTGGTGTAGAACTGAAAAATTTAAATATATTTTGCACTTTTTTGTTGACTTTTATCGTTGGTATACATTTGTATTGTATTTAACATAACTAGTTTGTCACAAAACCACAAAATTCGGTTGTTGTTCCTTTGTGGATCGCTGTATACTATTGCCACCATCTGGTATTATTGAATCCATATTTTCTACCATCCAATGTTTACTTTCCATCGTACCTATGACGTTTAATTTATTGAGCGAATAAAAGCTTCTATGGTATGTATTATTCTATGAGTGCAAAACGTAATCGTTAGGTAAAGTGTACGAAGACCAAAGAACAAAATAAAGTTGAAATTGAACAATGGCAGAAGTAAGTATTTTGAGAATTGTGTGAATCCAAATATTTAATTTGTAACATCATTATACTTACCATCTTGAACCCTCTTAAATGTTCCTGGCGAGCACTGCACATCGAGTTGTCTATCGCTAGTCATTTTCAATTCAGTACGTTTGTTGTCTTTTAAGTTGTTTACATTGCAATCAGCTGTTTACGAACCAGCTGATATTAATTTCTTGCAAGTTTTTACTGGATGTCGTCTGTGTACTTTTTGTGATATTTTCTACTGAGAGAGTAAAATTTTTTTTACTCTCCCAAAAAAGTTACTGGATATTTCTTACTGGAAAAGTACCCAGACAGACCTAATATCTCAAAAAGTACGCAGACAGCATCCAGTGAAATCTGGCAAGAAATCAGCTGATCGGTGTGTAAACAATTGAAATAACAAAGCAAAAGAATTTTAGCATATGTGTCGCACGGTCGCACTAATTATAATTTATTATAAACGTTAAAAATCTACACAATTCTAACTACTTACCTCTGCCATTGTTAAATTTCAATTTTTATTTTCATTTCACAAAAATTATTTCATTCAAACAGTAAATAAAAACAGCTGTTCAAACTAGTTGCAAAATCTTGCAAGCAGAAATTTCTCCAGCAACATTTTGCAAGTTCTCTAACTTCCAACTGTCAAAAAATTATCTGTTTGGCTCTCTCGCTGCAAGAGAGTTGGAGTACGTAGACAACATTTTGCACAAAATGATGCAAAATATGTGTACGCAGACAGAGCTAATAACTTGTATTTGAATTGATGGAATATGTTAGTTTTTGTTGTAACTGTATACAGAAATGTTTAATAAAGGGCATTGCATTATTTTTTGTTCAAAATACTTTATGTGCTCTGTCTTTTTCATCAATGAAGTTAAAAATAACTGGTGTACGAAGACATTAGTGGTACACTGTATACCTCATAACCCTGTTAAAAACCAAACGGAGCTTTCTTAACACATAACCCAGAGCTCCAGAATACACCTCCATACCATACAAAAAAAACTGGCATTATCAATGCATGAGCCAACTGTATCTTAACAAACCGTGGAATATATATTTCCTTAATATGAAATTAATCTTTGATGTTAATGAATTGACATGCAATTCAAATTTAAGTTTGATATCAACAATAACTCCAAGACAATCGAAACTCCCTTGAGTATTCATGCGTAGTTTGGAGCCCATACTATAACGTGTATATAGATAGAATTGAGTCAATCCAGAAAAAATTTCTCTTATTTGCTTTACGTGGTTTAGGCTGGAATCAATCGGAAAATTTACCACCTTATGAAAACCGTTTAAAACTTATTGACCTTCCTACACTTGAACGAAGGAGATATATGTTAAGATCTATGTTTATTATAAAATTGATAAACGGTCAAGTTGATTCAAAATTTTTGCTCAGTAAAATTCGTTTTAATATACCATCTCGCGTTACTAGAAATTTTCGTCCTTTAAAATTGTCTGTGTCAAGATCTAATTACGATTATTATAACCCGGTCCGCACTCTATTTCTTCTTTATAATGATCCTTATATTTATCTACCGTTTTTTGAACCATTAGCCAGGGTGAAAAAGTGTATTATTTACGAATTTACACATGGTATGGTTGCCAGTTCATATCATTCGAATCGTTAAATCAATGTAACGCTTGTAATGCCGTTAGGATTGAATAAAGTCGTTGCATTTTATTACATCAATTCTTTTGCCTGCAAGAATCATTTCTCCGACGATTCTTGAGTTCTATATGCTGATATATGTATATATGTTCCTGGTTGCTGAGAATTTCTTCTACTGATGATGTCGTGTCCAATTATTGCTGCTCCTTATTCCTGTTTTCCTGTTGAGTTGATAGCACAGCGTCTTCTAATTACATTTATTTGGTGTTGTTCCTGGTTTCTTGATATTTTTCCTGCTTCGTAACTCTGGTGTTTTAATGTATGTTCCTGGTTCCTGGACTGATGATGTCGCGTCTAATTATTGCTGTTGCTTATTCCTGTTTCCCGTATTTCTACCGATCCTGTCCCGTTAAATTATTTGCTGTTGTTTATTGATTTCGTTGATTTCGTCAACTCGATATCATGGCGTCTTTTTATTTCGTCTATTTGGTATTGTTCCTGGATGTATTGGTGTTATTTGTCCTGCTCCGTAACTCTGATGTCTTAACTAATGCTCCTGGTTCCTGATTTCCTGCTGCCTGTCTCCACATTTATTCCTGATTTTATTGGTGTTGCTTTTCCTGCTTTGTAACTCGGGTGTTTTAACTATTATTTATACTGCCAACTCAACATCATATCCCATATGACGTATTTGCTGTTAATCAATGTATCTCGAATGCTGGTTCCTGTTTTTTCCCGCTTGTCTTTGTGTTTTTGTTCCTGATTTCGAATTCTTCTCCTTCATCTTGTTTCCGGTTCCTGCTTCCTGATTTTGGTGTTTCCTTATTTTAAGTTTTTATTATATTAATTTTGTTTTGTTTTTAATTTCGCTATTCATATGTATTTGCTGTTTCTTGTTTCCTTATTTAAAATTTTTATTATATAAATTTTGTTATTTTTTAATTTTTTTTTTTATGCTAAACAATACATTTTTTTCCTGCTCAATGTTTAAAATTTTATTTAAATTTATTTTTTTTTTCTTTGTAATTGTATTTATATATTGTATTTATAAGATATTTTTATTTGTAAATTTTAGTTTAAGCTGAATTTTGAAAAAATTATTCCATCTCCAGCTGGACTTATTTGTAGCGGAGTAAATAAATAAATAAAAATAAATAAATAAATAAACTATCCACAACTTCAACATATCGTTCATTTATACAACTAGATGTAGCATCACTCTGTAGGTTACCAAAAAAAATTGCCTTTGATTTAAGAGGGTTAATTAAAAGCCTATTTTCAATCATCCAAGTCGACAATATATCTATTGTAAAATCAATTGTATTCTGCAGAACATCTAAAAACACAAACTCACCCTCTGCAAATCAATGACAATTATTGCTCAATACACGATCAAATAAATCATTTATATACATAATAAATAGCAGTGGCCCCAACACAGAACCTCGTGGAACACCAGAACTAACTCCACAAATACTAGACAGAACACCATTTGCTACAAGCATACTGTTTGCTACCAAACAAAATAGAATACATCAACTTACACGCAGTGACAGAAAATCCGAATAAAAAATGTAGCTTCTCCACAAGTATAGCATGATCAATCATATCGAATGCCTTTTCAAGATCAAGGGACAGCAGTACACAACAGCCTCCATCGCCAACGTGTTGTCAGTTAAACCTATAAGCAAAGAAGTAGTACTTCGGTTGCATCTAAATCCTAACTGACAATCATTTAAGAATGACTGACTATCTAAGTGGTTGACCACCTGTATTTTCATTATATGCTCCACCATCTTTGACAGTATGGGCATTATTGAAATAGGTCAATAGTTATCAACAGAATTTGAATTCCCTTTCTTTCGTATTGGAACAACTTTAGCTATTTACCAATCATCCGGAAAGGTTGATGTAGTAAGAATACAATTGACAATGTGACAAATATGAATTCCCACAAATGTAAAAATTAATTTCAAAAATGTCCATCACACCCCACTACCGTCGCTTTAATCATGCCAAAGACTTCAACAACTTCGAGATAGTCAACCTCCCGAAAAGAAAATCCGCCATGAACATCAGGAATACATGGATGCCTCGGATTGTCATGCGCCTGATTTGATAGAAACACTCTACTTAATTGTTCTACATCAACATTGCCAATTTCTCTACTACTATCATTCACACCATTATCATTTAGAATATTCCAAATTTGACCAGTAGATTTATTGGAAAACATGTTGCCATGTATACGTCTTTTTATATTTCAAATTTTCCTCTTAACTCGATTCCTACATCTGCAATAGGACTTCCATATTTTAAATCAATAATTGGTCACTCTAATCAGACACCACTCTTGAGTAGAACTCTAAAGATGAATCTGTATTTTGCATACAAATAAATATCGAGTGATAAATAATTAATAAAACCAAGTAACGAACGTAAAATGAAAAGCTACAGAAACCCAAACAACGCCCACAAGGCAGTCTCTGATTTTACGCTCAAATTAGAGTCAGAAAACAGAAAAGTTTTAATTGTAAAAACATAAATTAAATTAAAAATTCGACTTAGATTTGTAGCCGCAATTAAGAAACATCTTTTCATTCTTACATTGTGATAGCAACCAAAAGAAAAACAGCGATTTTGAAATGTTGCCAAACATGCGAATTATGTATAAAACTTTAACTAAATCTTGTCAAGAAATCTCAAAATTAAAATCATACCGAAATTTTTATCAAAATCATCCAAGCCTCCATAATAATCCATCTAATACAAACTTGGAAGTGGTAGATGTTAACGCAGAGAACTTGTTTCCAGATGGTGAAATTTCTGCTACTCCTTTGACAGTGGATTGCACGGATGTTAAAAATTCTGCAACATCTGTTGTGGATATCGATCCTTGGGTTGATGAAGTAACCTCTAAACAAGGCACAGTTGATATGGAAATTGTAGAGAATTATCAAAACGATGTAGCTTATACTGAAGCACCGACAAATCGTTTAGGTTCGTATGAATTCGAGGGTATCAAGATTAACTTGCCAAGGAAAGTCTTAAGTCCAGCAACTCATCGTTACCGCCAGGATGAAGGTGACGAAGAAATGTTACCGGATGACACAAGGATATGATAAATAAGGTAGTTTACTGGACCTCGTGACAGATGTGATTGTATTTGTTTTCTTGGATTATTTTGTAAAATTTTTAAATGTAAAGGATTTTTGTAGTTTTTATATGTAGTTTTTATAATACCCTGTTCCTTGATCCCAGACGAAAGCCAGTCAGTCGAATTCGGCCGAAATTGAGTATCATGTGTCAAAAGATTTCTTTGATCCCAGCAGACAAAATAGAGAAATTTTAAATTTTTGTTAGACTTGAAACGGCAAGAATGTGAAACCCAGATCAAATTCCTTTCTACGGAAATATGAACGACAGCTGTCGTTTAACAGCGAGGAACAGGAACAAATATTTTTCACTTTTAAAATGTGTTATATTTTTTTTTGGAAAGGCTTGTCCTTAAATACTAATAAATTATTTTTCTTGCACAAAAGTTTGCTTGCTTCTTTCTTGTGATTAATTTTTATCCAGTTTGCCTTGTCCCTTGTCTTATTAACAAGACCGAGTAACATGTAATGAAAAGTGATTGCATGGATGAGTGTTTTCCTGGTGACTAGACTAGAATCATAGACAAACGCACATTACAGTTCAAAATAATATTTTGTATTTCTTTGCTGTAAAAATCAACAATTGCAATTCAACTTATCAAGAAATTTAAAATTAAACAACTAAAAATTACCTCAACATCTTGACTTAACTACTTTCTTTTTTCCTTAACAGCAGCTGATGATGATGAAGCTGCTTCTGCCGATTCTTTGTCTCTTTTTCGTTTTGACAATTTTTCTTTCCCCTCAGTTTTGTCTTCTTTCCCCGTTTTCACTTCCCGATTGACTTTGTAGGCCGCAGACATGCGTTTTATATTCACCTTATGGATCACCTCATGATTAACAATACGGTGAGGATAATCTTTTCCAAGTATGCAGCCATATTTCTGCTGATCCGCTTCTGCTACTTTCCAGGGCTCATATATTGCTCCTGCCGGATATTTGGCCAATTCTGGCACATATTTACGTATATATATACCGGTGGGATCGGTCTTTTTACCAAAAGCTACTGGACTGTAGACACGAAAGTATTGATAAAAGTACGCAGACGCAGAAAGCCACATCCAATTACCCGCATTGAGTGCCCAATCTTGATCTAGCAGCAATTCTTCAAACACCTTTTGTCCCTCTTCCCATGATATCCAGAGATCACCGCGCGTAAGAAAACATGCGACAGCATGACGTGCCAAATGATGAATCCATCCTTCTTGTCTAAGTTGACGCATAACAGCATCGATAAAAGGATAACCCGTACGTCCCCAAGTCCAAGCTTCTAAATGAGAATCTTGCGTTTCCCAAGGAATTTGTAGACAAACCGAATTTCCCATCATACGGTCGAAATTGGGTTCTGCTGTAGCGGCCGTATAGTAAAATTCTCTCCAGTACAGTTGACCCATTAAGGACACAGGTGGTTTGGAGTGTTTTGAATGTTTTTTTAAGACTTCAGAGAGTTTTTTATAGAACAAACGTGAGCTAAGGCATCCAAATTTTAGGTACGGGCTCAAAACAGTCGTGGAAGGTTCAAGAGAATTTGGGGAGGTGTTAGGCTTTTCAAAAGAGGCTACCCAGGAGCCGTCAGACAAACTGGATTCCAAACGTTTTAAGGCCTCCGATTCACCTGGAACGAAAACGAAATATTAATCTATAAACACTCATCAATGTTAATTACTAATTATAGGTACCACCAGCAAACTTTTCTGTGCCCAATTCATCCATATTCTTCACCAGGTCCTCTACTCGGGGTACATCATAACATGACCCATCTTTCTGTTCGCATGAATCTTTTAGGGTTAACAAATTGATTAGTTTTTCCGGTACTGTTTCCGGCTCAGGAATTTTGATTTTCTCTACCAATTTCAGAAATTTCTGGTAGGTCAACGGGGCCTTTCCCATATTTTTCTTTATCACTTCATAAGGATTGTACATGGTATGCGACCAACAAGTTTCCACATCTACCCCGTATTCTCCAGCTATTTTCTTAATCACCTCATCTCTCTTTAGCGCATACGGCTCAATGTCCTCCTCAAAAGTTACCAATTTCGTTTGCCATTCATTAAATAGACGCGGGAAAACATTAGAAGGATTTCCCCGCACCACATAAAGACGACTATTCAAGTCCACCAGCTGTTGGTTTAAATCAGCCAAACTTTGTTGTAAAAAGCGCCAACGATTCGCTCCCACTCTCAGCCACTGTATAATCCCGGGATCCAGTAGAAATATAGGGCGCACATTGTATTTGTGTGGGTTGTCATGGGCCAATTGGAAAATTTTCTTTAAAGCAGGATTATCATGGACACGAAGACCTTTGCGGAACCAGTGGATCAAAGTGGACTTTTCAGTCATAGTTTAAATTTAAAATTCAAGTACAGTATATCCTCCAAATTGTATTTCAAAATTTCACTTGTAAATTTCGCGAACTCACTCCGAAAGAATTCGAGCAGCAACTTGTTGGCAGTGTTGCCAGAAGCTATCAAAACAAACATCGCAAAAAAATTGCAATTTGCTAAAAAAGTGCTAACACTGAAACAATCAAAAATTGAGCCAGTTTTTTTATTCCCTGCTAAACTAATTTTTCGACCACTAAGCGATATTAAGCGATTTTAAGCGTCTCCCCATACAAAGTCGTCGGAAAATTAGTTTAGCAGGAATTAAAAAAAAACAAGCTTATTGTAGAACTGAAGGGACTTTCGTTTTATATTTTATAAAAAATCAAAAATTTTCGAATAAAACACAGTTTCGTAGACCATACATATTCGAGCACCCTCACTCATAGGGATGAAGACATACATATGTCAATTGATACGGAAAAGTGTAACGCATAGAATGAGTCATATTAAGAGGCCCTTAGACCTGTGGATAAGTTGCAGCGACTTCAAGTTCACATCAACTTATCCATGGTTTAAGGTGAAGTTGGCGGTTTGTACAAACTAGTTGATGTAAAATCAAAGCGATTTTGATTTTTTGAATGTGATATCAACTTATCCATCAGTGTAAGGGGAAGTTACATCAACTTTCATACGCATTTCGATGACAAACGTTCATGAGAAAACATTATCGGCAAAATGTAAATAAATGAACCAAAAAATAAATAAATTAAACATTATCGGAAAAATATTAACTAAATAAATATGATTTGTAGTGTTATTTATACATATTTAAAGAAAATAAAAATAGGGGTTTTTCATAAAATTTGTGATATTTTCGCAGTGCGCTCACCATCTTTCATTTCGACATCTGACAAGAAGATAAAGTTGCCCCAACTAGTTTGAGAGTGTAAGGGCAAAATCGAAGTTGGTGTCTAGTTATCGAAGTTGATGTGAACTTGAAGTCGAGTAACTTATCCACAGGTCTAAGGGCCCTTTAGACTTAAGGTATCTACACAGAAAATATAACCATCGGTAATATTGCCTAGTTTGGGTTTGGTGATTTCTTTTTGTATGAAGACAAGAAAAGGTGGCATGATTGCCTAAATCAAAGTGCAAAACACCCCTGCAGTTCTGGAGGTGTCGATTAGCCATGCTTGAACTACATACCTAACTACTCCGTACATGACTGACCCTATGGTAAGCGAACGCTCTCATTTTGTGATGCTCTCAGCTACATTACGCTCTATTAATCTGTTGTTGCTTGTTCGCTCTGCCAGTGCTCTAACAGAAGACTTGTGTCTAGTGTGCTTTATGCGATGCGATTAATTGCGGTTGCGGGGGTACCCCTGCTGTTAACCGAAATGTTTTCATTGCATATGTATGGATGTGTGTGTCCACATGCATTTTTGTTGTTGTTTTTTTTTTCGCCTATGAATTTTTTCGTTTTCAGGATGTGTATGAGTGTTTGAAGAGTATTTGTGTGCTACTACCGTTTGTTTTCGTTTTACTCGCTGCTCTTTCGCAATGATCGAAACCAAATTTTCCATTTGATCTAATTTGTTTAATCAGTACAGTTTAGAGGAGTCAAGTGCAAATATAAAGTGGAGTATTTCTTGGTAGGTATTATTAAATTCATTGTAATGGGAGTTAGGCATCAATTAATTAATTACTTTTGTTTTTTTCAGATGCAATCAATTTGGTCGATTTGGCCCAGCTGAGGAACAACTCCGAAAGGCTTTGCAACTTCAGAAGAAGCCATACTTGAAAAACTCCAGCTGCAACAAAACCAAAAATGAAAATGAAGACAGCAACAACATCAATTGTGAAATATTAAAAGTGAATAAATAAATGAAATCTAACTAATAATAACTAATATAATATAAAAATTTAACTTCAAATTATATTAAAGCTATTACCTGTGTACCCCCCTTTTCATGGGGACCCTTATTCACTAGTTCGCGGTAAACGATGTGGTGGCGATTGACCCTTTTTGCGGACATTTCATACAAAAAACGAAATGATGAAATGCATTGCTTAGGGTTGGCAAAGTAAGTAGAGGTGGTTCTCTAGTAAGTACTTATTTCAACTGGTACGAACTACTGCCCAGTACTAGAGGGATATATGAATGTTGGCAAATTCCCTGCTTCTTATTTGAATGTCAAGAAATGTGACGAGACAGTAGTATTCTGACTATACACCGTTTGTTAGAGCGAGACGAATATAATGAATGTTTGTATGTAACCATTAATTTGTGAAAAGAAAATCGAAAAAGGAGTTTTGTAAAATTTTCTAAGAATAACTTTTATTCAATTTCTTAAAAAAAATGTGTGAATTTACAATTTCATAGAGAAATGTAAGTAAAAAAGTATTCTGCAAGTATTTACATTTCTATTGGCCGAGAATCTATAACGTAGAACTTTTGTAAATAGAAAAGTGCGTTGTGTTGCTTGTGTCTTATATGTATATTGATCAATGGAAAAGTGTCGAAAGTGCTTGAATAAGCGACAGGAAAATGTACACCTCTTCGCCACTTTAAGAATATAAATGTGTCCTTTTAATAATAAATTAATAATTTAGATTAAATGGCACATTTTTGTATAAATTTATCCATACTTAAATTAGAAAACGTATATCATTTCAAGACTAAAATTAAAAAGACGTATTCAAATTTGAAATATTCAACCATATAAACTCAAAAGCGGTTAACTAAGTAACCTCTTTAATAAAAGCTGTTTTCGTTTTTAAACTCATAAAATTAATTAGGCGGTTGAACAATATTGACCAGTACTAAACTGGAGGCAAAATGCACAAACCGACAAATTTATTTTTGTTTTTTATGCCCGGTTTTTCAGTCAGTGGTGATCTGTGTTTCTTAGTTAAATTGTGGTTAAACAACGAATGTTGTTTTTCAGTCAATGGTTAACTATGATTTAACCACTCAAAGTTGATTGGGTAACTTGTAGTCAGAACCATATGATTTTGACAATTACATTACTGATTGTCAATATGAGAAATGTAAAATTGTATGAACTACATGTTTCTGATTTGAGTATTTTTACACATACTTTGAGACTAGATCGTTAAATTGTTGCGCCAACATAGTTCTTTACACATTTTTGTTAAAATGATTTATGCATTTGTTTCTCATTTAAATTAAATTTGTGTCTCATGTTAAATTTATGCATTTGTTTCTCATTTTATATAATTCAATTTATTTGTTCCTCTTTGTTGTTTTGGTATTTAGTCCAAAACAGATGTTTTCCCCAATAAGACTACAAGGGTTGCCATAATCGTTTACAATGTGACAGCTTACTTTAACTTGCCACTGAAACACAAAATGCAAAGTTAACTTCTAATTATCCCTAAATGTCTAACATTTTTGTAATTGTTTTTAATTATTTTTTTGTATTTTGTATTTTAATTTTAATTTGTCTTAAATCTCTTGTCATGTATTAAACATTTTACCACTAGCACTGTAATTTATAAGACTTTGTCTTGTTGTGCATATTATAATAAATAACACCCGGTTCAGACAGGGCAAGTTTACTTGCTCTAGTTATTGTCAATTCTCTCTTGAACTTGCTTTCATGTTCACACAGGGAAAGTTTGCTTGAGCAATTTTTGCTTTATTTTGCTTCCACGTTCTTTCTTTTATGACATTCCATTTTATTTCAATTATGAAAAAATTTTATTCGGAAGGGAAATTTTTATATATGTGGAAAAAATTTAAGTGAAAGGAATAATAATAATAATAACGACATTAATTGATTGCATAGGAGAACCTTTATTTCCTATCAACATCAAACAAAACACTTATGTACTTTGTTTATTATCCAGAATTTTATGAACGAAACAAAAAATTAAAAGCAATGTCAAATTGTCATCTGCAGCTAACTTCGCATAAAAAATTGCGGTTTAGAACACAAAACGAAATAAGAGTACGGGCAAGTCTGTACCCCGTTTTCTTCCTTTCACCTCTCTCTTATAAACTAGAGAAATAAGAAAGGAAACTCGCCCTGTCTGAACCGGGTGTTAATAAATACACGAATATGAACAAAATTGAATGCGCCATCTATTATTTATCAAATTATTTTATTTCAAAAACAAACATTAGCGCCATCTACATGTGACACTACTTTTCACAACGCTTGCCAACACTAGCGAAAACAATAACAATTAACAACACGTCAGTTCTCATCGTTGTTTTGCTCTCATTTTCCACTCTCTAATCTAACATTTGTTTGATTCTCCTCAGCATGTATTTATGGCAGGTTGTATCACTGGAAGAGTTCACTTAATTTTTTCATATTGTTTTCTCACTTGACTGTTGAACTCATTTGAAATTTGGTTACTCTCATTGTTGGTATACATTTGTGTTAAATTTGACGGTTAAGTGAAGTGAATCAAAAACAACACAACAGCTGTAGTTTAGTTAAATTTAGTTTCATAATTATAGATTAACACACTTTCGAAATACCAACTCGCTCTTGTTTTTGACTGAAGGGAATCCAACGACTGAAAGTTTTAACGTCAAGAGTAGAATTCTGTCGTTAAGATTTGATAAACAAAGCTGAAATTGTTACTGCGAATGTGGAATTTATGTAAATATGTAAACATCGTGTATGCGCAAATCAAAAATGAATGATTTTGTTCGATGTTACAGCAAAACATCTGACTGACGTTCAATTCCTCTCGGAAGAAGCACTATGTATAGGCCATGGTAAAATTATCTATCGGGTAAACGCGTCAGCCCAGCTGATTTGTGTTTTTTTTTTCATATTTTCCGTCGGTAAGCTGTCAAATTCGATTTTGTTTCTCTTTGTTTGTTAATAAAATTCAAAGAATTTCAATTACGACTTTACCATGTACATATTATTGTACCATGGGCCAGATGAGCGAGTTATGCCATTTAGTATATCTAATCTATGGTGACACCACCTGCTTTTAATACATTTTGATTCTCACTTCATTCAACGCTCTTGGCAACACTGAACGGCTGTCAAACTCTTGAAAATTCTACAGAGAATATTTTGACGTTTAGTTGTTTTTGCGCGACCGAAGAAATAATATAACACGCGACAGAATTTCTGTGGTATTTAATGCAATATTATAGTATTTCTCATAATTTTAAATAATTTTTATACAATTTATAACAATTAATGAACTGTTTATCGAGTTTTTGCGTCGAGTGCTGGAGAAGCCATTGAAATAAGTGTGATTTTTCATTGAAGTGAAAGCATAATGCCAGTCGTTTATCATTAAAGAGTTGAATCTTGGTTGTTTGTGTGTGCAGTGCCAAAGAAATCAAAACGAAAAGATACAACAAAGTATATAGTAGATAAAAATTGCAATGTCTCTAAAATGAAATGAATTAAAAAAGCCTATAATTTAAAGAAAGTTTTTACAAATCTAAATTCTGTGTGTGAGAATGATTTTGTAATCGCCGGAAAATGCGGTTTAATATGCATTTTACTCATTGGAGTTTGCTGTTCATTACTTTGATTTCGAGGTAGGTGTACCACAAAAAAGAAATGCAGGATGGAGGAATTAAAATAATTGAAAGACGAAAGAGAATTTTACCAAGTTGCAATTGAATTGATTGCAGATTTTCATTTTCCTTCTCTGTTTATTTTGTGATTCCTCTCCAAATATTTAGTGGAAATCAGGGTTGCCGTGACACACGTTGAAAGAGGTAACAGGGTTTGGTAATAAAAGTAGGGACCAGTTTTTAGCACTTCATGGGTTGATATTCTGGGTAGAATACAATGTTAGAGGTATAATCTAACAATAGATTAATTTATATGGTTGACAAATCTACTCGCTCATTGGTTTAATGATTGAAGGGAAGCGAACTTGTGTTTGAACGTGAAGAGAAGAATTCTGTCGCTGAGTTTTGACAAACGCAGCTGAAATTGTTACTGTGAATGTTAAAAATATGGAAATATATGAACATCGTGAATGAACAAAACAAAAAAATGGAGGATTTTGTTCGATGTTGCTGACAGAATTTCGTTTCCTCATTGAAGAAGGGAACAGACCTAGTATAAATCGGGTGTAAGGAACGTTATTTTAAGAAAAAAAAGTAAATAAAAAATATCGGTGGGAACCCCTATTTTGGGAGTTACGGGCCCCCAAAGTTCGGGCATACAAGATGGTATTACGAGTGTGGTGCCGTCTTGTGGAACCGATTTGACCACTTTTTTATGTAAAAGGAGTCGAAATAAGCAAAAAATAAATATTTTCGATAACTGTTTTAATTATCGAGATATCGAATGATGAATTTTTAAAGAATATCGACTTTTTCGATAATTATGGAAACAATTTATCACTGGCTAGGCGGCTTCGGCGTAGTATTTTTGTATTATAAAGCTTTCTTCGTGGCAGGCCTTCGACCGGGCTTAGGGGATTTTTCCTCTGGAGTGGGTCCAATACCGGCTTCGACATAGTATTTTTGTGATATATGGCTTTCTGCGTTGAATATTTTTTGATTTCCTATTTAGACCTAAATTTTTTTTTTCTGTGATATGTTGAAATTTTAAAATTTAATCATCCGATATCTCGATAACTAAGACATTTATCGAAAAAATTTATTTAATTTTGTTTGTTTCGACTCCTTTTACATAAAAAGAGTGGTGAAATTGGGCCCATAACAAGGCACCCACTCGTAGTATCATACCTAATGTCCGAACTTTGGGGGCCCATAACTCCGGAAGTAGGCATTGCCACCGATTTTTTATTTTACTTTTTTTATTTAAAATTAAAAGTTCTATTCACTGGTGATAATTTGGAGCCGAAGTCGAGTTCTAGGTTTAAACTCAATATAATCGCAAGATTTTAAATACAATTTTCCGATAACTCTGATGGTTATCGATTTATCGGAAGGTCAACTACAAAAGAAATATAAATTGGAAGACGCAGTAGCAGACAACATTATTTTAGTATATTATATGTGGCCCTGATGGTTGAAAAAGAGTGAGTACGAAGTACCAAGCGTGGCTACTGCAATTTAATGTAAACTGTCAATTTATTTCGTTGCTTTTGTACTCTACACTAAAGGAAAATAAATTTTTTTTCACACTTAGACCCACCCCAGAGAAGAACACCCCGATGGCCGGGAAAAAACGAAACCGGAAACAGAAAACTTTGATAGACAAAAATACTATTTTATATTTTCTTATAGAAATATTAATTATTGTTCACTTATTTTGAGGTTTTGTATCAAATAACGTGAAAAAGGATTTTAAAAAAATTCAAAAACTTTAATGTTTGATATCTCTATAACTATCCAAGCTATCGCAAATTTTCATTAAAAATTTTTCGATTATTTTCTAGTTTTCAATTAAAAACGAACGATAACTGGATAATTAAGAGCATTATCCAGAAAAAATATATTTAATTTTCCGCTTCATTTTGATGCGATTTACCAAAAAAGTTAATATAATCGGCATGTTTCCAAAGCCATTATCGGACCCCTATTTGGATATTGAGGGCCGCATGGGTCCGGCAGAATATTTTTTTTTGTATTTTTGTTAATTTAATTTACGCCGATGTTTTTTTCTTCTCTTTTTGGAGCCGCGTCCAGAGATTGGAAACTTTGCCAAAACAAAGTAAAACAAAGTATCCGTCAATGCATAGTTTCGGAGTTATGGGCCCCCAAATGTCGGATATGTTGGAGGATAATAGGGTTAAGGCACCGACTAAAGCTGCTGTCCTGATCTCTTTCTAGTGTAAAACAGGTAAAATTTAGTACAACAAATTAAATGAAATTTTTCGATAACTTAGTTATCGAGATATGGTGATGTTGAAATTTTCAAAATTTATCGAATACTTTTACGATTTTCCCATGATATAATTTTTCATGACTGGGAATCAAAATGTAAAAATAAAATTTCTCGATAATTCGCTCTGTTGTCGAGATAAAAAAAATAAATAAATAGTTTCCCATTACATCCCATAAAGGGACTGGGGAGAACTTCTCACAATCACTGAGCTGTGCGCTTTCCAGTTTTCACTCACTGATTTGGACCTACAGTTTTACACCGATTCCGAACGGTATTTTGAGAAGCTTTTTCATGGCTAGATACTCGATAGTGTCGCCGTCACTATGCGAGGTGACCGCCGCCGAAAGAAAATTTGAAGGTGGTCAGAGCCGGGTTCGAACCCAGGATCTCATGTACAAGAGCCGCGCACACTAACCATTGCACCACCGACGGCCACAAGATAACGATGTTAAAATTCTGAAGCCACGAAACCGGTGTTGAACCCTTCCCAGATGAGAAAATTCCTAAACCCGGCCACGCAGAAAGGACCCTATCAGGAAATATTGGATTCTTGGGGAAATGTAACAATTATTCTACATATTTTTTTAATTCCAGATACCAAAACTAAGCGTGTTATCGAAAAATTTTATTTAATTTTTTTAAATTTTCTATCGAAATTTTTTTTTCAAATTTTCAACGCCCGATATCATCATTGCTAAGAGAGTTACCGAACATTTTCGTTAATTTTTTGCGTTTTACAAAAATAAGTGATCAGATTAATAACTTGAGGCGGTTTCTTAACCCTATTACACTCTCACATGCCCGAACTTTAGGGGTTCGTAACTCCGAAACTATGCATTTCTGGATACTTTGTTGTTGCGTGTTATATGCCACCCAAAAAAACATTATAATATATCTTTTCCGAATAAGTAAACGATATTTAGTTTTTTTTCATAAAAACTTTTTTGTTTCCTTTTTGGAAACCCAGAATTTCGAACTAATAACTGAAAAACTGTCAAGAGTATAATATCCTAGACGTCTCTATCTGACGGCACGTTTGTGTATTCCACCTCAAATAGGGACGTAAAAATTAAGCAAAATAATCGAAAACCAACCCATTTTATTATCGATCGATTTAAACGCTGTATAACTCAAATATTGTTGTTCCAATTGTTGTACCGTGGAACAAACCTTTTATCCATAGCATATAAGGTTCTATCAAGCATAGTGTGCGAAAGACTAAAACCGATTATCGCTGACCTGATTGGACCATACGAGTGTGGCTTTAGGCCTAGAAAATCGACAACCGACCAGATTTTTACGCTACGCCAAATCCTGGACATTGACACCTATCGTCTATTTGTCGATTATAAGGCGGCCTTCGATAGCCCGATACGGGGGAAACTCTATGAAGCAATGTCTGAGCTTGATATTCCTGCAAAACTCATACGCCTTTGAAGGATGACCTTGACGAACACCAAATCCACAGTGAAAGTTGGTAAGGATCTTACCGAACCTTTCGAAACTAAGCGAGGCCTCAGGCAAGGCGACACCCTATCGTGCGGTCTCTTTAACATCTTAATAGAGATTATTCTGAGAAAAGCTGCTGTCAAGATGAATAAAAAAAACCATCAGCAGCAAAAGTCACATGCTGCTCGCGTATGCCTATGATATAGATATCATTGGACGCACAGTTAAAGAAGTTACTGCAGTGTTTTCGAGAATTGAGGAAGAGTCAGGAAAAGTGGGTCTGACGGTAAATGAGGACAAGACAAAAATAATGGTTTCAGCCAGCAGGGCCTCCACGCGATTAGACCAAAGCGTGAACGTTGATAACCGTTATAATTTCGAGGTGGTAGACGAATTTATATACCTCGGATCTGCCGTAAACAAAAACAACAACGTCAGCCTTGAGATCAAGCGGAGAATTGTGCTTGCGAGTAGATGATATTGTGGGGTAAGCAAGCACTGTGGAGATAAAGCCCTCTCTCGAGTAACAAAAGTCCAGTTATACCAGACTCTCATACAACCTGTTTTGCTTTATGTCCTGGGTATTATCGTAAGCAGACGAAACATCTGTAGGAGTCTTGGAGAGAAAAATACTCCGAAAAATGTATAGCCCTCTAATGCACAACGGCGAGTATTGGCGACGCATGAAACATGAGCTGTATGAGCTATATCCCGACATGGACATAGTTAAGCGGATCAAAATAACACGATTGCGCTGGCTAGGCCATGTCAGTAGAATGGATGAAGACGAAACAGCACGAAGGGTTTACGAAACCGAACTCGAAGGGAGACGAAAAATAGGAAGACCAAGACTCCGCTGGAAGGATCAGGTTAACGAATCCCTGCGTACACTTGTTATTGCCAACTGGAGAGATAAGGCAAAAGATCGAACTGGTTGGCGAAATATGTTATCTTCGTTTTGTAAGGTCCCTGACCCCTCTTGGTTGTTCGTGACCGGATAAGTAAGTAAGTAAGCAAAGTTATAACAATAACAACAGTTGGGAATTTTATTAAATGTGGTATGTGCAAGAAATAATTTAGAGAAAAATATTAAAAGCTGTCAATTTTCTATATTTTCAGAATGATTCTATTTTCGACACTTGTTTACACACGATTGCCTAGAAGCAAACATCTTCATTGTATGCTTCTAAGTCTTGTATGCAAAAGTGTGAAAGCGATTGTCAACAAGTTTTTGAACTGACTACCTAAAGCACATGTTAGATTACCTACATTTCCACTAATACTGGAAATACTAATTACGCAGTTGATGCTTTATTATTATCAATTTTGAAAGTCATAAATTTTTTTGTATTACAAAAATAACAGACATCGGGCGTGTATAAAAAAGTTGTCTTAAGTCCCCAAAATAACTGCCAATGAAACAGCTTCGTCATCTATAATTTGAGTACCCTCACTAAGTATTCGCCGTTTTCCGATTCTCAAGGCCCACTATAATACGGTAAATTGTTGTCTATCCGGGTCCACATTTGACGCTTCACAAAAATAAAGACGCCATTCAACTTACGAGAAGAATATATTTTATATTTTCTCTAATTTGCTCTCTCTAATTTGCAGTTTTTTAATCAAATTGTATACCTTGCCCGAAGTCAAACAATTCAGTTTTTTATATTCCAATATGGGAAACGTCGACAGACAAGACGTCATAAGACAATTAGGAAAAAATGTATTTACATAATTTTATATATTATTTTAACATATTCTAAATTTTTTTTTTTGATATTATTATAATTATTTTATTATATTGTACCCGCATTTAAGTATAAACGGCAATACTGCTTGGTTGTTGATCAAATAAAATGAAATTAAAACTATCAGGGACCGTAAACAATAATTATTGATGTTTTTCTTAAATCAAAAAATCAATGACAGAACAGACATAAAAGAAAAATAATTTCATCATAATGAACTTTTTTGGACAATATTTGCATTTCCGTCATGATTTTTAAATTTTAGATTTTTGCAGATTTCTTCAATGGTAATGATTAATTTTGAGTATTATTACAAAAATCAGCCCTTAATCATATTATTAGCAAAAAAAAAATAAAACTCAAAAATAATAATTATTTGATTTTTATTTTTTCGCTCAAAGTAAATTTCACTTTCAATTTACGTCTTTTTTTGTACGATTTTGTGAAATAATTTTTAATAAATTTGTTCATCTTGGTTGATTCCTCTGGATTTGTTTTATGAGGATATTGGTCAAAACAAAACCCACAAAAAAGTTGTAAATTGAAAGTGAGTTTTATTTTGAGCGAGTTATATAACAAAAATCAACCCATAATCATTATTTTTGAGCAAAAAGAAAATAAAACTCAAATATTATAATTATTATTATTTTTTGCTCAAAAATAATGATTATTGGTTGATTTTTGTAATATTACTCGAAATTAATCATTACATTGAAGCAAATCCTTAAAACTCATAATATAATCATTTCCATATATGTAATTTTTATAATAAAACTCATAATGAGTACGGTGGTCCCTGAAAACTATATTAAGCTAAAACTAAAAAAAAAAAACATTTTTAGCAATATTCAGACAAATGTATTTTTTTTTGTATATTTGCCACTATTTTTCATTTTAATTGGACGTTGGCAACCCTAACTTATTTACTCTCTTACCGATTTTGTCTCTTTTTTTCTTGTAACATTTTCTTTATTGTTATCTTCTTGCAGTTGCTTCCTGTTTTATGTTGTTGCTTCTGAGAATGCAAAATATGTAACAACAAAACAGACGACAACAGACGCCACAATGGCGTCTGATGCGGCAGCTACTCCTACCCCTGATGCTCTACCAGCATACGATGCATTGGTAGGTGACCCACACATTGATGCCAGCATAAATGCAGGTGCACAAGAGGAAGAAAGTGTAGATTCTAAAGAAAATAGAAAAGATCAAACTATAAATATTTTACCAAATTATAAAAAAGTAAAGAAAATACAAACTTCCTCACAACCGGCAGCAGAACATAATAACAACAACAATGCTCCCTCTGACAACCTTGAGGGGAATTGGCAAAATTCACCACCACACACCAGCACTGCTGATAGTGATCATAGCAAAAGTGATAATGATGAAATTGAGGTTGATTCTGTTGTAGAAAATAGTAAAGTTGATGGTGATAACACAAATGGTGATAATAAGAATCATATTCATTCATCGTTGGGGACGCAATATGCCGGTGGTGTGAGTGAAGGTAATGAGGGTGGTGGAGACAGCGGAAATATTGTTAATCAACAAGTGCCTGACGTGGCTGAATCGGAAAACCTCAATACTAATGGTGGCGTTGACATTTTAAATGATTTTGCTGATGATAATGGAGAAAAGTAAGTTTAACAACGCTATATAACATGCTATATTTAAGTATGACTAGGCAGTTCTGTTTAAACGAGATTATTCCACTTAAACTAGAAATTTGGTGGCGACTGAAATTTAACAAACTGATGCAAGGTTAAAATTGTAAATCAGCTCTCTTTTTGTAGGAAATAGTTTGAAAATATTCTCTAAAGCAAACCACAGATTTGTCATTGATGAGTATGCGCTTAGGTGGTTATTGTCAAAATCAGCTGATAAAAATGTACACATCCATGTGAAATTGTGAACATAGCTAGATGAAATCATAGACTAATATTTATAGTAGACCTAATAGTTCTCTCACCAAATTTATGACGTATGGCCTGGTGTGATATTTACGTTCGATGTTGAAAAGACTTGCTTTACTAATACCAGATAGAGGCAATGGTTCAAAACAACGAACAAAATAACCACAACGGCATTTGGTTTTGTGTGTTAAATGCAACACAAATGTATACTAACAATAACAGTCCATAAAAAAGTATTTAAATTTCACAGTTTTTCACCAAAACGACATGAAAAATTAAAGCAAGAAGTTATTGTAATTCCACCTGGTGTATGTCACTTTTCGTCAAACATCTCTCTATCACACCGACCGCATCAAGAAGAGTGTGAAAGGTAACGTCAAATGAGCCAAATATTCTCTCTAGTATGAGATTACTCTATGGTTTACATTTCATCGTACCCAGTAAATAAATTTGGTGAGAGAACTATTAGGTCTACTATAAATATTAGTCTATGATGTAAACAAAGGAAACCATATGGGCCGACGCTACTACCTTGTATTTGTATCATGGTGGTAACTTTTTATTTGGCCGAGAAAATATAAAAAAATAACCAAGAAAATTTGGTAAGCAGTATAGTGATGCGAGCAACAGCGAATGCACTATTAAATTGGCAGCAGAACGACTATGTCAAGGATAGCCGATGCTCAGAATCATGATTGACAAATGTGTTGTATGCTTAATGTGGCAGGGGATTCCATTGACGTGATATCAATAAATGATTATGGAGTCAAGTCAACCTGGTTCCACTGACGAAACTTAATTTCGTTCCTTAAAACAATAGCTCCTGAATTTTGCTCGCATAACGTTGTGGTTAAAAATTTTAAAATGCGTTATTATGGAAGAAGAATAAGAGCCGGCGTTTGTCGTCGTTTCTGGCGTAGACCACAAAACTAAGGCCTAATATTTGAGTGGAAAATCATCTGTGATCAACGATCAAACATAATTTAAACTCTGATTCCACTTTTTAGGTTAATAGTTAATTGCTGTTTAAACAGCAAAAGTTGTACATTTAAACTATGGTCAAGTGACCATATGATTTTGACAGAAAACAACTAGAATAACAAACACGAAGCTTCTTTAATTGTTAATGTGAACAATAATAATCACCATCCTAGTAGAAAAAACAATAAAAACGTATCATTTAACTCGTAGTGCACTTAGAACTTTATTTCTGCTCAAATATTCTCCAATTTCATTAAATATTTAGCATTTTATCACTTCACTTTTGTTTTGCAAATGGCGTCAGTTTGATGCATCGTAACAATTAGCCGATAAACGTATGAATACCGGTTATTTTTCGTAGCATTTGCCACTGTTGCCACATGGCGGTAAGATTATGTGACAAAGCACTGAAAATTATTTTCGTATTTAAAGTCAGATCAAACATAAATCAAAATCAGCTCATTACCAAATTAAATAACCAGTCATAAATTGGGCCTTAGAATTGCTTCATTTCCCTGGCGTCAAGAAGGCACATTGTTGCCAGCATAATACAAAAATTATTGTGTTGAATAATGGTTATCTATTATTCGGACAATTAAAATTATATTATTTGATATTTTTTAAACAATTTGAACAGGATTTGTAAATTCATATTGTATATGGTTAAAAATGCTGCCCTACCGTCCTGTAGAAAATATTTATTTAGGAATAATTGCTGAGATTGGTGTGTATGTGTTGGTGACCAAAAGTGAACAAAGGTGACAAACTTTGATGCCAAGCGATTGTGTTTATCGACAATGTATTTTGAATTGACGACAACGTTATCGTCCTGATAGTGGTTGTACACTAAACGTGAGCAGAAGGAAATGGCCGTGGTGAATAAATCATCAGTGTTGTCGTATGCAGTGTTGCCAGAAGATGCAACAAAATACGAGTAATTACTAAATGATGAAACCAGGGACCATAAATAATGATTATTGTTCATTTTTTAAACAAAAAATCAATGAATTAGAACAGACATAAAAGAAGAATAATTTCATCATAATGAACATTTTTGGACAATCTTTGTATTTGTGGGGCTTTTTCCAATATCGTTGCTTATCCTCATAAAACAGAGGATCCAACCAAAGCGAAAAAAATTATTATTTAGACAAAATAAAATTAATTAAAAAAAAAATGATGAAATAATTTTTTCCGCTTAGGTTGGTTCCTCTGGATTTGTTTTATGAGGATATGCAAAGATATTGGCAAAACACACACAAAAAAATTGTAAATTGAAAGTGATTTTTATTTTAGTAGTTATATTATTAAAATCACCCCATAATTATTATTTTTGAGCAAAAAATAAAATTCAAAAATAATAATTATTTATGATTTTTATTTTGTTTGCTCAAAAATAATAATTATTGCTGTTTTTTTTAAATATAATTCAAAATTAATCATTACCATTGAAGAAAATCCTTAAAACTCATAATATGATCATTAATATGTAATTTTTATAATAAAACTCATAATGATTAACGTCCCTGGATGAAACAAAAATGTGCAAACTTAAAAATGTTTTTTCTTCTCAGACTTTGGCGATAAGGCCAATTTTTTGTTTTACATTAAGAGCCCTATTCTGGCAGGGTTACAAAAGTCACCAAGGTTACTATTTGACAGCAATGTGACAATTGTTACAAATCGGTATTCTGACACATTTTTTTGGTGACAAAAGTAACAAAAACTGTTACCTGCCAAAGAGGAGGTAACAGCGCGTGACAGGTGTTTTATTTGCCAGAAAGTTGATACAAAAATATTTTATAAATTCTGCAAGTAAACAATAAAACTGTATACGGGAAAAATTAATAATATATTTTGTACCAGAACGACAAGAGGGCATAATTAAATGGAGGAAGGACTTTTGTTACTTTGTGCTATGGAAATGGAGCATAAATAAGAAATAACTTGCTTTTATGTTAGAAAGATTTAAAAAGCGCGAAATGTTTTATAAAATTTTTAACTTAAATATCTCCGGTCTTTGAAAGGATATTGGTGTCATATACCTTTAAAAAAAGGCTACGGGCTTGTCTATTGTCGGAACCTGCCAAAATATAAGTACAATACAGCATTTTTTTGAAAAAAATTAAATTTTTAGCAGAAAAGTGAGGTTAAAAAACGTTTTATTAATAGCTCCCCAATGGGTTAGTAAAAATAAATATGTTTATACACTGATTTATAGAGCTTAGAAAGACCTTTGTAATGATACCCACTGCTACCAGATCCGATCATATATACCGTAGATACGAACGATTATATACTCAAGATTTAAAGGTCTATATTTCAAGAAGTTGGACCAACCGCGGGGCGGAAAACCACTTTTTGAACTCATCGCAGAAGCCTTTGTCGGTGGTGCAATTTTGATGTAGATCAGAGAGTTGACGCTAAAGTAAATTATTTCTTCTAATTGGCGCGGTTGCGCAGGTGTATTCTTTGCGCTTAGCATCTCTGCATGTTCCTTGAGGAAGGCAATATCGCATTCCAGCTGTGCCTTTGCGGTGCGGTCAAATTCCCTAAAAAAAATAATATATTATTAATTTTAATTCAATAAAACATAAATATATTAATTACTTACTTTTCCTTTTTTACCGCGTTTATTTTGTGCAGAAAACCATATGTTTTTGTTTTGTTGTCCCTGCTTTTGACAACCTGTTATTGTGAGGTGAATTATTTGTTACGAGGTGAATTTTTCGTTGTCACTGTTTTGCCAGAATACCAGATACAAATGGTGACAACTTTGTAACAAATTTGTGCTTGATTGTTACCACATACACAGAATAGGGGTGTAAATGTCATAAAAATACTGAGAGAGATGGCGCCTCTATACATCATTTCTCTATGGGACAAACTTTGATTCCAAACGATTGTGTATATCGACAATGAATTTTATCGACGACAACGTTGTTGCCCTGATAGTGTTTGTATACTAACCATTAGCAGAAGGAAATGTCCGTGGTGAAAAAAACTACTATGGTGAACAAAAATTTGTTATGGCGAAAAAAAATTAAATTTTTGCTGTGCCAATCCATGGTTTTCCGCAATTCCGTCGTTAAGCTGTCAAAATTAGCTGAGTAATGAAAAACACTATGTACGCAAAATGTGAAAATTTTTATAAGATTGTCTTACGTGATACAGAGCCTATGCTATTAAATTGGATTTTGATTGAAATTCTTTGAATTTTATTAACAAACATAAAGAAACAAAATCAAATTTGACAGCTTACCCACGGAAAAGATGAAAAAACCACAAATCAGCTTGGCTGACGCGATTACCCGATAGATAATTTTATCATGCATGTTCTCTTAGCATACATATGTACTTGCAAAGTTTCAGTTTTATTTGCTTACAATGATTTTCATTTAACAACCAAAAGCAAATGTCATGAAGCAAAACAGCTGACCTCAAAACTTCGTAATTCTCTCTCCCTTATTATACTTTTCCCGGCTGTTTATAATAGGAGGATTTTTTCTCGAGAAAATAAAATCCGCCTGTAGAAAAATCCACGGGAATATTCAGAATCGGGCTGATAGAATATTTTGAAAGAGTATTTATGTAGAAAAGGATAACCAATCAATCGCAGGTTGATATGTTTATACGCATATTTTACTTAATACTTAAATGGGCACTTTCAGAGAAAGTGCCACCCTATGTCACATCACGTCACCCTCGTTAATTGCTCATATTTTAGGACCATGTGGTTCGATTGTTTTCTATTCTTATCCTAAATACAGAATGTAAGTAACTGCATATTTAGTTAAAGGAAAGAAGAAGGTTGACCTTTCTGTGGAAATGCCCATAAACAAATTATTTATTTTTCATCAAGGATGATTTTTTTTCGTATAATCTTTATTATATTTTAAAGAGTATTTATTTTAATTGTTGGTTAATTGTTAATTGGGTCTAACATGGTCCATTCTGAGGTCCCAATTTTCGATGACGCGTTCGAGCATTTCGAGTGGTATTGGGCGACTGACACGAGTAATGTTGCCTTACAATTCCATAATCTTAGCCGGCATATCCATGTTGACATTATACTTTACATAGCCCCAAAGGAGAAAGTGTAGATGTGTAATATCACTTGATCTAAACCGGCAATTCACCAGTCCGAAGTATGTTATTAACGATACGGCGAATTTTTTCGAAAACAATTTAATTATTTGTTCATATTTGAATGCAAGTACATTATATTTTCTACCGAAACCATTTTGAAACTAGAATGTGGATGAATTCATTCTTTAAATGAATGGACAGCCGCATTCATGAATATATCTACTTGAAATACTTAAGAGTTTCCATTACTCTGTTCGCTGCCTCTTCATGACGGCGAGGTAGTAGGCCATTTCATAAAGTTTTGTTTGCCGCGGTATTTTACCAATTTTACACTTTCGTTGGACATAAAACGAACAGAAATCGAAGGGAATTCGTATTTTCGTTCAATACAAACAATATAAAACATAATTTAGCTGTCATTCGCATCTATAAACACTATTTAAAATTAGTTCCTGTGTTCTTTGCTCTCTCATTCTCTATCATCGGCCTAGTACCTTTTCGATCAGCTGTGCCATAGAATTCCCCTGGGCCACTGAAGTTGTGTTGTATTTGATTGTGCTGCCACACTCACTTATAAGTCTCATTGCTAGTAGCTCTTGCTTTTTTTGTTCTCTCTGTTATTGAATATTGTGAGTTCGTGTTTGAATGAATACTATCTTCGGCAGACGAAGCACAACGAAGTACAACACTAACTACTTCATTGGTTGTATTCATTGGCATTCATTCAAAGGTATTATTGCCACACTGAGGAACAAGATATATTCATGAATGGAGATGGCCATTCACTGCAAGAGTGAATTCATGCAGATGTTTAGTGGCAAGTGACGTCATCTTGTAGGTACAAAATGTCGTTAAGCTTTTCAAGAACATAAAAACTGAAACGATGGCGACTAAGGGCGAGTTTCACACTCTTCATTTAAAAACTCAATTTGAAAGCTCACAAAAAATTTTCATATTAAATGACAAACATCAGGCATTTAAAGTTCATTAAAATTACTAATTTTCAACTGTGAAACTGGCCATAAGTCTTTCCGTGATGAAATGTCAAGCACAACTAAGTAAAAATTCCATGACAGAGTCATTGTTCATAAAATCCTTACTGGAAAAAGTAGCTCTAAATGAATAACCCATTATTTACGGGGTATCAATTATTTTGTAACACAACTCAAAGAAGGTGAACAATGCAGCCACTGCTGGTAGTTACAAAGGAGCCGGCACTGCTGTTATCGAATACTATGTTACAGCTGCTAAGAAGTCAGCTTCCACTCCTAAGTCAAAAAGTATAAAGCCGAAAACACTATTGTGAATGACGAGTACGCTCTATTATATTATATTGACGAAATGTATTTGTTTTAACAAAATTTATTCAATGTAAATAAACAAATTATTTAAAAAGTTACTAAAATTGTTCGTTGATTTCATCTACGATAATTGGTTGTGAGATAACTGTGCGATTTGATGGCGCTATAATTGAAGTACCAACGCTTATGGAACCTTAGTATAAAATAATTGCTTTGACTCAGAATTTATTCCGACTTTTGTACTTTGAATTTGGGTTTTTTTTTTAAATTTCTTATCACATTTTAACAAGGAAAATCGTATTCATTTAATCATTTAATCTCGTACGTAGTAAAATCAAAAGAGTAATATCGTAGCCAATGTACAATGTTTATTCACATTATCAGTTTTACTTGCAATAAATGTATGTGTGTATGTCTGATGCAAATTACCAATAGCACTTTGATACAAAAATAAAAAATTGCATGTACTTGTGAAATGACCTGATGTACGATGTAGGCACAGATGAGGACATTGCTGACATTTTTAAAAATATCAATACAGCCAAAAAAAATCGAAAAACGTCAGTTTATCAGACTTATTTCACTATTCCCTGACCCTTCATGGGACGTAATGAAAAAACATCTATGTACTTATTTTTAGTTGCAGAGTGGTCAGTTTTGAGACTCTTTTTTTAATTGAAAAAAAACAACATTTTATCGTTTGAATAACATATTTTTCCATTTAATATCTCTACTATACAAATTTGCATTAGTCATTTTAAAAACAACAAAATTAGCAGAGTTCGTACCAATATTTTCCCCATTACCCTGAGCGTAATGGGTAATCGCGATGGATAATTCCCCAATTCGTGGGTAGCTACCCATTATTTTCCCCATTGCCCTGAGGGTAATGGGTAATCGTGATGGGTAATTCCTCATTTTCGTGAGTAGCTACCCATTATTTTCCCCATACTCTGGGGGTAATGGGTAAACGATCGCTACCCATTCCCCACTGCAATAATAATCGGTTACCCAGGGTAACACATTACCCACGAAATACGAACCCTGATAATTAGTTTACTAGTTTAGTTTCTTGAATGCGCCAAAATCCCAATTTACGGTCTTAAACATCTTTTCATTCTGGGTAAACCCACCTTTCTTTGCCCGAATACGAATACTGTTTTGCAAAATGATCATAGGACCTGATTTTTGAGGCGTGGCATTTCCCCAAAAAATTGGAAGCAAAAATGTTCTTATATCATTTCGCCAGAAAAAACACATTGGCTTCCAACAGCTTCCTTATGGAACAAAATGTGGTTAAATCAGTGGGGTTCTCTACCACAGCTGATCAAAAAAAAACATACAGAATAAAATAAGACAGAGAAATAGAAATAGATGAATGAAAGTATTTAGGGTTGTTCAATGTGTTTTTCAAACTTTTGCCTTTTCGCATTGAACCAGTAGTACAAACAGCATCAACTGAGTGTGTTTTTGTCAAAAAGGATGTACTAGTAGAGAAGAAAAAACCGGCGCAATTTGGCAACCCTAGTAGAAGAAAACCTAAAAAGCCGACACGATTCACTCAAATGCATTTCTTTCCCGCGTCTTATCTGAGATTATTTCATACCTTTTACATAATTTATGTAATTTTATTTAAATATGGTTGGAATTTCTATAGTTAGATACAGTACCATCATCAGAAAACTGCTCGTGTATTGAAATATTCAACGAAGAGAGTAAAGAGAGAGCAGAGAAACGACGCGCTTCACTCGTTTTCTTTGTTGTTATTCCATTCCATGAGTACATTTTCTTCTCTATACCACAGTTGCTTTATGTTTTTGTCAAAGAGTTTGGAATTTTAAATAGAGAAGAAAATTTACTCATGGAGTGGAATGCCAACAAAGAAAATGAGTAAAGCGCCTCGTTTCTCTGCTCTCTCTCTCTCTTACTCTCTTCATTGAATATTTCAATATACGAGCAGTTTTTTGATGGTGTTATAGTATATAACTATAGAAATTCCAACCATGTTTAAATAAAATTACATAAAGTATGTAAAAAGTATGAAATAATCAAGTTATGACGCGAGAGAGAAATGCGTTTGAGTGAATTTTCCTGATTGTAGAATTTCTTAAATCTATGGCTCTGGCAATTTTGAATTTTCGAACATCCAATACTCAGCTGATTTGCATAAAATGGTATAAATGTGGAATGAAAACAGAATAGAAAACAGAAATCAAAATTTTTGGATAATTTTGTTTAATGGCCTTTTGCGAATAAATACTGGAGAAACTTTTACTTTTAAACATCCAAATTAAGAAATAAACATACTCGGCTTTCATTCTTCTGTAATCCCATTTTTATGCAATTTACATTTTTGATACAGAAAATGTTATTTACTTTTACTTTCACAACAACATTTGATTGTGGAACATTTTCACAAAATGTCTTGTGAAAACTTTTCACTTTCACAAAAATTCTGAATGCAGAACATGGGCGAATAATGAGATATAAAAGGTGTTTTTGCCGAAAAATATCATTTATTCAAAATATCATGAAGTTGTAAAACTTCCCTCGTATATAGTAAATTATAAAATATTGATCTTCAAAAACTGTACCAGGTTTGCTACACTGCGAGAATTATCTTCATAATACCTATGAATGTCTTCATAGATTCTATGAAATGTTTCATTATTTTTCAGCCAAAGAAACATTTCATAGAATCTATGAAAGATTTTCATAGATTCCATTAAGTTAAATTTATGAAAACTTCTTAAAATATGTGACATTGCTACATAAATTTTATGAAAATGTTTCATAGATTCTATGAAAATAATACATACCGCCTATGAAATATTTCACAGATTATATGAAGCTAAATCTACGAAAGCTTCATAAATTCTATGAAAATCCGTCATAATAACTATGAATGAATTGCATAGGACCTATGAAAATCTTTCATTGACTTTACGAATATGCTTAATAGATTCTCTGAATTCTCTTATTTTCAAAGAGAGAGGGGGTGAGTATCATGGGAAATACTAACGATTGTTTATCGTGTTTGTAACGATTATTAGCTTTTGTGGCGCAAAGAGAAATACGAAACTATGTGTTGTTGTCGTTTATGTCATGCAAAAACAGCAAAGAGTAAGGAAAGACCATAAACATAGCAAAACACCACGCTAGAAATATGTATAATAATTTCTATATTGCCGACTCCAACTCTGTTGTAATACTAAACTACAGAGCAAAAAAGAAAAGAGCTTCGATGTCTCTCTTCGTGTTCTCTTAATGACGACGAGGTAGTAGGCCATTTCATCGAGTTCGAGTTGCTTTGGTAATTTACTCTTTGGTTGGCATAATACGGACAGAAATAAAAGGCAATGCGTATTTTCGTTCGATGCAAACATAATTTAGCTGTCATTAGTATCAATCAAACACTTTTAAACTTAGTTTGCTGCATGGTCTATAATCTGCATGTCTTCTTTGGTCTCTCATTCTACATCGTTTCCCTAGTACCTTTTCGATCAGCTGTGATATAGAAGAACCCCCTGACTAAACTAACAATTTTCCTTATTCTTTTCTTAGCCCTTTTGATTTAGTTTTCATGCTGTACAGCGACATCTCCAACAACAATTTCAATGCTTCAGCTGGTGCAAGTTTGTGCCAAATCCATGGCTGAACCAGTAGAGGTTGACGCATTAAAACAGCTGATTTTGCTTTCTTATGCCCCCAACTGTCAAATTCAGTGTATTTTGTTATTGAACTTTGTTCCTTACTCAGTTTGTTTGTGTTGAATCGTGTTGTTTGTCGTTCAATCGTTTTCCCTTCTAATTTTATAGGTACATATTTCGATTTCTCAACCCAGCAGAAATAAATGTCGGCATCTAAGATATGTGTACGTTAACAAAGAAATAAGTTATTTCTAAAATCTTTTCTCCTGAAATGTATAAAAAATTCCAAAAAATTTCTAAAATTATACAATTGTTAATGAAAAATTTTCATAACGATAATGAAGTGTTTTCAGACAATTAATGAAGATTTTTTGATGCAACTTTTCTATCGTATGAACACGTTTCGTAAAATACAAAACATTTTATTCATAGGATCTATGAAATCTATGAAAAACTTCATAGGATTAATGAAGAATTTTTAATGAAGAATGTTTCTTTAATATTATGAAGAAAATTCGTTCAGTGTATACAATTTGGGATTTTCTATTTTAGAGCCCATTTTTTAATTTGGCCCACTGTGGACAAATAAAGGATTCGCTGTCAACTATGTATATATACTGTAGATGGTAGTCATTCACGATATTTCACAGCATTTTCAGAATCTTGCAATTTTTATTTGAAAGTTGTATTCGTAAACGGTTTTTTCCCCACTGTGGCAAAACAAAGGCCTGTGCCAGCAAATCAAAAGTACACCGGCACTGGAATTCTCTAACTTTTTAACGACAAAAATCAGTAGTTCAACTGACAAAATTCAGAAATTTTGTATTGAAATTTTATGAATTTTGACAATTTAACTACCGATTTTCGTCGTTAAAAAGTTGGAGAATTCCGATGCAGGAGAGAGTCAACGAGGTGTACTTTACTAATTTACTTCCCTCATATTCTACAGCAACTGCAATCACTAAGTAAAAAAAAAAATTGTATGAAATTATCATTATAGGTCAAAAAGCTTATGTCTCATCAGCTCATGTCTTTTAAAAAACGTTTGCACATTGTTTGTAAAGGGTTTTTCAATAAGAGCGCTATATTCCTGTGAAAGTACGTTCGATGCCATTATGTATGGAACTCGATTTCTTTTGCATGGCCACCACGGGCACGCTTGCAGAAGTCCAGACCCTGAACCCAATTTTCAACGGTTTTCAAGCATAAATCGGCCGATTCTGCTGCAATTTCACGTTCGATATTCTGACGAAGTTCATCAATCGTCGCTGGCTTGTTGGCATAGAGCATAGACTTGACGTAGCCCCACAGGAAATAATCTAACGGCGTCAAATCGCACGACCGAGGTGGCCAATCGACTGGGCCATTTCGTGAGATAACACGTTCACCAAACTTGGTTTCCAATAAATTGATTGTGGCATTCGCTGTGTGGCTTGGAACCACATGTCCTCCAAGTCCATATTATCCAATTGGGGCCAAAAATATTCGGTTATCATTGAACGGTAGCGATTCGCATTCACAGTAATGTGCCGGTCTTGATCATCACGGAAGAAGGAAGTACGGCCCAATGACGCCGCCGGCCCATAAACCGCACCAAACCGTAATTTTATCGGGATGCAATGATGACTCATGGATTACGTGTGGATTGCTGTCTGACCAATAACGCATATTTTGCTTATTGACGAAGCCATTCAGCCAGAAATAAGCCTCATCGCTGAAGATGATTTTCCGATGAAAATCCGAATCAATTTCAAGTTGTTGCTCAGCCCAATTCACGAACATACGACGCTTATGGTGGTCAAGCGGCTTCAGTTCTTGCGTCAATTTGATCTTGTAAGGATGTAGGCCAAGATCTTTTCGCAAAATTCGCCACAAGGACGTCACAGAGAAGCCCAACGCTTGAGAACGACGTGTGAGATAAACATTTGGGCTTTCTTGAACTGAAGCCTTAGCGGCAGCAATATTCTCGCCCTGTGGATTCAAATTTTTCCACTAGACGCTCAATTGTTGATCTGGTAGGACGATTATGACGACCATAAATTGGACGTAGCGCTCTTAAAGTTGAGGCCACTGACTCCAAATTTCGGTAGTAAATTTTAATAATTTCGACTCGTTGTTGGCTCGTATATCTTTCCATGATGAAATGGCAAACCTTACTGAAGAGAAGTGTCAAAAGAGCGGGAAAAAATATGGCGTCGTCTGCTGTCCCTATCGATTTACTTTTGTAGCGTCTCTGTTGAAAAACCCTTTATTTGCTTACATATTTTTCAATTTTTATAAAACTGCGTATATTTGATGTCATATCAACGAAATAGCATAGGAGTTTGTTTATAGCTTAAAGATTGTGTGTTACGTCGCTATACATTTGATCAATTTAATATATTTTTATCTTGACAAACCTTCTAGGTAACCCTATGTTTAAATTTAAAAATGACAAAAACTTTTGCCAAGTTCAATAAAAGTTTCGCATATTAATTTAACCTTTAACAGTTTTTCTTCTCCCTTGAAATTAACTTGTTTCATATAATTTCTTCTACTTCAACTTATTGACATGTCTGATCTTTTGGGACGTCCTCCCTCCACTTGGAATCATAATTTGTAACACAAATCATTCCTTTCGATATCCAATAACTGACGTGTTATCTATGACTACTCAGTTAATATTTAATAACAAAGCAATAAAAGCTCAAATATAAAAACTTCATTTATTTCCTTAATATGCAAATCCTGTGTCAAAACACAGACACACACATCGACCCCGAAGAGGACGGGAGACGGAGGCCATGTGTAAGCCGTTCGTGAATTAAGTATAAAATGTCTTTGGATCATGACATTTCCCATGACAATGAGATCAAAAGTGATCGAAAACTTTTCCACCTCAAAACAAAAAAAAATTTATATATAATTGAAAGCACACGCTGATCGTAAAGAGAGACGGAAGGAATGTTAAAGATATAAAAACAGCAAACAAAACAACAAAACAATAAACCGGCAAAATCGCATTTGAAAAAGCGAAAAGTAGATGGCAGTTGGCAAAAGGAAAGAAACGCAGACGCAGAAGATAGTCTGGTTGGGGTTGGGGGGAGGTGAAGAAAGTCACACTACATTAGTTTATGGGTGGCTTAAGGGCTTGAAATTGAAAAATTTTTATTGTAAAAATTATCTGTTTGAAATTCAATAAATTATTGAAATTTATGCAAAATTCAAAATGAAATTTGTTGCATATGAAAATACAATTCTGTGTTTGAGTTGATGTTGTTGTTGTTGTTGGTGTTGCTGTTGTCGTCATTATTATTGTCTAATAACCCGGGGCAAGAAAATAAAATCAAATATCAACAATAATAACAACAACTATGATTTTAGCACATCACAACGTGTGGGGGTCAGGTTAACAATACTAATAATACGATGTCGAAGTGTTAAGGCGCACTCGAAGATAAATGTTAGTTAATGGCACACAATTGGAACGAAAATCTAAATCGTTAAAATAAAGGTAATATTGAGGCTGTTTTTTTATTCCATTAAGCTATCGCCACTTACGACTTTCCAAATAAAACGATCCACACTTAATACTACGAAATGTGACAACATTTACTGTAATGGGTGAAAAAATGCGGTACGGCAACACGTTTGTAGCTCGTGCCAACAAATACATGGTAGCAGCAGATGTTGTTGCAGTTATAAGCAGTAACAACAGATATTTTATTTTTGTTCATTATTTTCAGTTGTCAAACTCTACACAAATATGTACCAACAATAGAAGAATGCAAAAAAGTATAACAACAAAATACATATGATTTTGACAAGTGAAACGAAAAATGACATGGAAAAAACTCCAGCACCTGTTTCACCGACTATACTAAACAGATAATCTACCATGATCAATATTTATAATATTTACCGCTTTGTTGTTAACAATTTAATTCCTATTTTGTTTTCAATCGGATATAAAAACCTCTCCTTCAAGTTTAGAGATATAAAAATAGACGTAGTCTTCCATTAAATAAAAAAATTTTAATGATCTTAAAATGTGTAAACCATTTGCATCCATTTTGATTTTGAGTCACTCCTTGATAACATTTTCATTCACAGGAAATGGTAACAAAATGTATCTAAGATAATTTTTTGTTGCCATTTCTTGACATTGAACATGTGGCAACATTGTCATTGCTCAAGTCGGAATTTAAGTGGGAAATTGAAATGCCACTTAATATCGCTTAGCTGTCCCGTACAAATTAAGCTATAATTAACTTTAGCGGGATAAAAGAACACACTTATTGCTAGGATAATAGAATAACGCTGAGCATAGTATTGTTGTCAAAAATATAGTAAATGTATTAAGGAATGTAAAATACCATTTCAATGTGTCTGACACCAGGAGAATCCAATAAAGACGATGAAATTGATTCAAACGAAAATCATTATGTCGAGTGTTAAGACCACACAGGTAAAGTCAGTTCAAAACACCAATATCTTTGCGTCGTATCGACGAATCCGATCCGTGTCGAAATCTCACTTCTAGGGTACGATAAGAAGGAAGATTGGAGTGAAGCGTTGAAAATATATCTAAATATCAAGACAACCGACACCGAAGAATCAATCTACACTCTTTCCTATTGAAATAAATAAAAATAAATTTAATTTTAATCAATTGAAATTTAAGATACATCCTTTGAAATTTAAAATACATACAATAAAAATTAAATAAAAAAATATCAATTTAATTTTAAAATATATCAATTGAAATTTAAAATAATGCAATTAAAATACATAAATTGAAATTGAAAAAACACCAACTCATATTGTACAAAAATCAATTAAAACAACTGAAATTCAAAAAATATTGAACTTCAAAGAACATTGCATTTCAAATAACATTAATTGAAATCAATTACAATTTAAAAACAACATGGAATTTAAGACATTCCAATACCAGTCACACCACTTGGAATTTTAAACACATCAATTGAAATGCAAAAGACAGTAATAGCAATTTAAAAGACATCAAATGTTATTTAAAATGCATCTATTGGCATCAATTGAAATTTAAATGACACCAAATTATATTTTACAAACATCAATTAAAGTTTAAACTGTCAAGTATAATTCAAAGAACAGTAATTGAAATGTAATGGACATCTGTTGAAATTCGAAAAACTTCAATTGAATTTCAAAATATCAATTGAAATTTAAAATATATCAACTGAAATGCTAAAGACAATAATTTCAATTTAAAAGATATAATTCAAACTTCATCAATTGAAATTCAAAACGCATAAATTTAAATCTAAAAGTCATCACTCAAATCATCATTCAAATCGATGAATTCAAATTTAAAAGCTATTGATTTCCATTTAAAATTCGTCAATTAAAATTCAAAAACTAATTAAAACTCTCCTCTGCGAAATCTAGTAAAATCTATTCCACAATAAATTGGTAGAAGATTTGGATACTTTGCCGGTTATTTTGGAGCAGTTTTCTTGACCTTTTTTTCAAATAAATTACAAAAAGGATGTTTGCAAATAAAGATAGAGAATTTAGGTCTATGACGACCCAGAATGAAATTTAATGAGGAATAAATTCGTACAACATTCTGAATCCGTAGCTGGTCATTGTAGTGTACATTTTTGGTACTTTTTGAACAAAGGACCCTTTAATCTTTGAAATAGAGCATTTGAATATTCTACGAAAATAATCCTTGTACAATTTCACTTAAGACATGTTATCACAATAATTCGCTCAATTCAATATTTTTACTCGATTTTTATATTTATCTCGGACATTATCGGATAAGAAAATTCAAACTTGCCACGCCCATAAAAAAATGTGTAGCCACACAGCTGTCTACATTTTTAGCGTTTGACTATACTCACCTAGTGTGATCATTTGGCGCAGGAATCGTCCACCCCCAATGCAAAAACCTAAATTTTGATGCATAGTGTAATTGATATTTTATTTTATGATTTTTAATTTGATGGGAAAAGTTTTAAATAAAATTGATAACTTAATTTCAACAGAAATTTAAAATTCATCAATTAAAATTCAAAAATTAATATTTCATGTTTTATATTTTTAATTTGGATGATGGGTTTTAAATTTAAATTGACTGTTTCAAATAGTAATGGAAATTGAAATTCATCAGTTAAAAGCCAACATTTTACAAGATTAGGGTTCTGACTCTTAATTTTTAATTGAAATTTAAAATTCATCACTTGAAATTTAAAATTAATAATTGATATTTTATATTTGCAATTTGAGTGATGGGTTTTAAATTTAAAGTTATGTGTTTTAAATTTCAAATGAAGTCTTATATTTTGCAATTGAAATTTAAAATTCATCAGTAAAATACCAAATTTAATAATACATTTATTGAAAAAAAAAATTGGTTTCCCGTTACATCACATGAAGGGATTAGGGAGAGCGCTTTCTACTTTTACACTCACGGATTGGGACCTACAGTTTTACACCGATTCCGAATGTTATATTTTGAGAAGATTGTTTTTGGGTAAATACTACATAGTGTCGCCATAACTAAGCGAGGTGACCGCCGCCGAAAGAAATGTAAGATGGTCAGAGCAGGGATCGAACCCACGTTCTCATGCACAATAGCCGCGCACACCATTGCACCACTGACGGCCTCATTTATTAGACTAGGTTTTTTTTTAATTTATAGTGATGAGTTTTAAATTTGAATTGAAGTATTTGAATTTCAATGGATGTCTTATATTTTAACTGATTTTGTTTGAATTACAATTGGTGTCTTTAAATTCTTAATTGACGTATTTTTTAATAGCAAGTGATGGCTTTTGAACCTCTATTGATATATTTTGAACTACAATGGTTGTTCCTTAAACATCAATTGATGTATTTTGAATTTTATTTGATATTTTCCTAACTTCAGTAGGTTTTTTTTTCAAATTTCAATTGATGTATTTTGAATTTTATTGAATATTTTCCAGACTTCAATTGGTGTTTTTAAAATTTTAATTGATTATTTTGTTTTGTTTGAATTTCAATTAGAGTGCAAATATGAAAAACCTTGTTAAATTTTTAGCTGTAACCACCCTATTGTAATGAAGATTTCGACATGAAACTGGTACGACGCGACGATTCGTCCTATGGATTAAAGAATAAGAAGCTGAAGGTTTCGATGCTTGTCTTTACAATAGTTTAGAGCCGTAGTTGATGTGTTAAAAATGAGTAGACTATAATACATTTGTATGATCGATATTGGAGCCCTAGACTTCTGGAAACTTACCGTACCACGTGTTTCCTTCTTGGGCAATAGTCCCAAAAGTCTCAGTTTAAATTTTGTATACGATGATACGTTTTTTTTACATGCTAACACTGTCTGATTATTATGTTCTGGTGGAATTAGCTAAATTCCAGACCGAATCCTTCCAAACCAAATAATCTTTATTATTGTAAAGGGGATACGTATTTTCAGGGTAACACTCTCGTCTTTAACAAATATTTTCGATGTAATTGCTAAAAATCTGATCGAACTATCAATTCAAAATAATGTAGTGAATGAGGGCAGACAAGCGCGCGATCTTTTCAACGTCTTAATTATGAGATTTGCATAATGGCACTGTGAACAAATCTCATCATGAATACATGATTAATGTGATTTAATTACTTTGATTGATTTGTATTAATTTATTAATCGCAACCGTTCATGTAGTTCTCCCAAATAAACTCATATATCGCAAATGTGTATCATGTTGTTGCAAACGAGTTCTCGTTTGCATCAAACGCGTACAAAATTACATTTGCCGCAAGTTTAAAAAACCGTCTGCGATAACTGAAATTAGCCATTTTTCTAATGAGAGCACAGATTACGATGTGCGTAAATTTATCTGATTCTGTCGACTGTGTACACAGTCTTATACACTCGTTTGGTATACACACTCACGCATATCATACACTCTAATGCTTCTACCTTGGCGGCAATTGAGGCGTTGTAGTTTGCTGCGCTTTTGGTTGTCAGAACAACCATAGAGTGTGTTAGTACACTAACAAAAATTTCACTAATACTGAGCTAAAATTTCAAACAAATCAATCAAACACTCGCCAACAATGTGTTCAATCGAGTTCAACACCAAAGGGTTGAATTGTGTGTGGTCGAGCCGGCTCGAGTGCACAAGCTAAAAATTTTAAACAAATCAACATCAACACTCGGAACTTATTTGTTCGATCGAGTTCCAAACCCCAACAGAAAATGTTGAAATCAATCAACCACGAGTGCCACTATCCAACATTCGAATTTATGCCGCTAACTCGAAATTTTTTGGATGTATACTCGTTTTCTCATTTCGAGTGTGTCGCACTTGAATTGATTTTGACCGAAACCAACAACTCAAACTCGAGTGCACTCGAAAAATTCTAAGCAATACATGGAAAAAAGAACAAATGCGAAAATGGATACGTAAGGAAGTGTACACACTAGCATTTCAACAACAATGCATAAATACCACGCGATCATTTTATGACGTTTATAAACATTAGGTTCCAAACCATTGTTGTAGCATTACAGTACTTTAACACTTTACAGCAAGTGCGACCGTAAACATAACCTTCTACTATAGATTCGTCCGGCATTCTGATTTCCGAAAAAAACATTCCAAACGAAACTACGGCCTTTTCGCCGCCCAGACGCTGTGTAATTGCCATTCGTAATATTTTCTTTAATAAATTCTTGTCTATCTGCCATTGTTAAAATTTTGCTAACGACCACGCACTACACATAAACTACAATGAAAATTTTTCAACCCCGAATCAACGAGTGTTGATCAACAAACTCGAGCGATTGCCAAGGGGAGTTGCAGCACACACGAACACAACCAAACATGTATCAAAAGAACTCGAGTGCTGCGATCAGTATACTCGCCGCGAACTTGTGCGCAAACGCTCAACACTCGAATGCAACCGAAAATTATGTATATGTTGCAACTCTCGAGTATGAAAAGAACTCGAGAGCCACCAGCAGTATACTCGTTAAGAGCTCATGCGCAAACGATCAACACTCGTATTGGATTAAAGATTTTGTTTCAAACCAAATTCGAGTATATGAACGAGCGTACTCGAAAATTATTTGTCCGTTGCCAGACTCTGGTCACAACGTAAATATTATATAATAAACTGTTAATTGCTGCAACGAATGTCTACGTTTGGGAGATATATTTTGTAGCTTGGCTCACTTTTTAAACTAAGCAAGATCATGATTTTTAGTGTGCGCGGCTCTTTTACATGCGAACGTGGGTTCGATCCCTGCTCTGACCACCTTACATTTGTTTCGACATAAAAAACCTTCTCAAAATTAGGTTCCTAACCGTTGTAAAATTGTAGATCCCAATCAGTGAGGGTAAAAACTAGAATGCTCCCCGCTTATGAGAAGATCTTCCCAATCCCTTGATGGAATGTAATGGGAATCAATTTTTTAAGGAGGAATTAATGAAAGGAACCTTAGCGTTAAACGAAGATACTCTCACAGAACTAATTTCATGCAAAAGAGGTTGTAGCAACAGTAAATTCGACTGTTGCCATCGAATTGCAGTTGTCACAACCGAATTGAGGTTGTTACAACCGATTTTATTCCCCACCGCTGAAATTCGGTTGAAGCAACCTCTAATAGGTTATTACAACCTCTAATGCGGTTGCGACAACCTCTAATTCGGTAGTGATGACAACTAATGTGGTTGTGAGAACCTCTTAATTAGGTTAGGGTTAATTCGGTTATGAAAAGTGATCCTATTTGTTTACGATACGTAAGGATGTGTGGGCCTAAACAATTCTGACTGCGTAATTTTTAAAATCCTTGCTTACGATCAGACGATTCTTAACTTCTTCTTCTTAACACTCCTTTCTGCCTTCGCTGCAGATCAATGAAAAATATTTTTTTTTATTTAACCATTCTCCTCGAGTGTAAATGCGCGTTTAAATAACACCAAAGAGTGTTAAAATTTTATAAGATCAACCTACGCCACCTTTACCAAAGCGTGTGATAATTTTTCCCATTTTCATTTTCATATTACCCCCAACAATAAAGTAGTTTTTACTTTCCAATTTCCCGAAAGTGTGAGACATTTTCTTCTTTCCTTTATGGGGAGCAGCACCAGCAGCAGCGGCGGCCGCAGCGGCATTCAGGCAATGTAAGGTGGCGGTGGTTTTATAATGGCCTGGTTGGGTGTCGTTTGAATTCATTCAGTTATTGTTAAAAAGCGATTTTATTGTAACAGTCGTCACACTCCGATACTTAAAAGGAATGAAACCCGCCGCCAACGCACTTTCCTTTGGGGCGCACTTTGCTAGATGGATGCGCAAAAAAAAACGATATACCTGTGGCAGAGACGGTAGGGAGGAAGGAAGGAAGGACCTGAGAGCGGTACATATTTCATTGAGAGTGAAACTGTATTGAAAATAATTATGTTTTGTTTTGACATGGCCTTAACTGTAGGTTGGACTGCTAACTCGGACTGGCACTGACACCGCCAGAGCCTTTTGTCTGGCATTGGGGCTATAACTTGACTTTGATGGCGTTGGTGGGGACGACTTGATATTTTTTTTTGTCGGTGTCGGAGACAATTATGCCTTCTGGTAAATGTCACAACTCCAACGTATATATTTATTTATTAAATAATTCATTATTTAGCAAAGTTATGTTAAATAGAAATCAATGGGGGTGTACTGGAAAATGGGAACTAGCCGTCGCCTGCTCTCATATGATGAGAGAATTGGAAATGGAAATCAATTATGCTTGTTGTAACAGGAGGGACAAAGTTGATAAAATTGGTTATTAGTTTTATGAGTACTACAGGAGAAAGGTGTGTGACATTCAGTAATTGAGAAATGATTTTCGTCTGTAATATTTAAATGATTGGGGAAAATGTATACACTGAACAAAAAAGCTTCGCCTCAATGAAAGTGAGCTATACCCAAAATTCGTCGCCATACCGTAATATTCATTTGAGCAAGAAACAAAATCATCGGACGTACGAAACTTGTCATTGCTGCAATAAATACTAACGTTGTGGCGATGAATTTATATGTTAGCTCAGTTTCTTTGATAGAATTCGACGAAGTGGCGCAGCGTTTTTCAGTGCACTACAATATTCTTATTCTAGTCGAGTGGAATATCTGTTCGTGAAAACATTATTTTATATTTTGTTGGGTCAACATGTGAGTAACGTTTAAACTGAATCGTTAGAACTAACATATACATACATCGCCACAACGTACACAAGTTTCGCACATCTGACGATTTTGTCGTTGCTGCAATGAATATTTACATTATGGCTATGAATTTATATAAAGTAAAAGTAATGGGAAATTTCATCTTTCAAATAAATAAAGTTTTCCAGTTCCAGTTTTCCAGTTTTCAAATAAATAAAGTTTTCCACGATCGAAATTTTTCTCATTCTTCTTATTTTTGAAAGGAAAACTTTTGTGATATTGAGTTTTTTGAATTGTTTTTGAATTGTTAATTATTAAAACATAATAATTGTACCCTGAAGAAGTCACCCAATGTGGAGACGAAATATTGGAGATACATATAAATTTTTTTCTAATATTCCTGGTTTTGAAAAGAACTAAAAGGGGTACACTGAAGGAAAATAAGCCGTCAAACAACTAATTTCGTCAAAAGTTAGATTACGTACAGAATAAATAACAACAACGTGAAAAATTCGTAGCAGCAATAAACGGTTTCGTACATTCGATGTTTTTGCCGTTGCCACATTACATATTTCAGTTGTCACAATGAACTTTATTTTTGTCTGTCTGTAAATATTTAATATACAGCATTATTGTCTTTGAAGAACTCTACTGATATGCTTCGGTCAATAAATTAGCAGAATAGTTTGATCGACTAGCTGTATATTTTAGTGCATTTATTTTTGGTACATCTTAGAAAATTTACAAAATTATTCTTTAAAATTTGAAATAGATCAGTTGAATTTTGCAATGTTTGAAAAACTGCCATCATAACAGCAACAACATTAAATATTAAATATTAAAAAAAAACACGGCTATTGCTGCGTTGGGAAGTTATTCACATAACGAAAGTAAAGTGACAGCAATAGCAAAAAAAAAAGCCAAGGCATCTCATCAGCTCCCTTCTCCACACATTATAGGAATAAAATAATCTTAACCGATCGGGAATTGTTTCAACTCGTAGTGCGAAATCTTCTAAAGCCACACTGTATCGAACAGTTATCTTGCCTATGCAGGGTATCATTGAGAAAAAGCGATTGTCATGAGATTGGCATTACAGTGTACCACCGTCTGTGAATTATTTCCTATTCCTAACCGAATTTGGTTTATTTAATTTTAAAATTTTTATCGTTTTCAATCATATCCTGTTAAGGTCATTATTTGTATTAAAAATATTCATTATATTCACAGACTCATAAGGTATGCGTAAGTAAGTTTGTGACCGATGGTGGTAGTGTGCCCGACTCGTGTACGAGAGAACGTGGGTTCGATCCCTGCTCTGACCACCATACATGTCTTTCGACGGCAGTCACCTAGCTTAGTGACGACGATACTATCGAGTATATAGCCATGAACAGCTTCTCAAAATACCGTTCGGAATTGGCAGCGCGAAAGCCCACAACTAATCGCTCTTCCCAATCCCTTCATGGGATGGAATGGGAAACCATTATTTTTTGTTTTTAAGTGATACCATAAATCAGTGTTGCCAGAAGCTTCCAAAAAAAACATGCCAAAATTTGCAAAAAAAAAAGTGATAAAACTGAAACAATCAAAAGTTGTAGTACTGCGGTATTTTACGGCCTATGACCGATTAAAAAAAACACAATTTCGTAAACCATACATATTCGAACACCCTTACCCATAGGGATGGGAGTATATATATTATTTGATACGGAAAAAATTGTAACGCATAGAAGAAGTTGAGCCATGCCCGCCTGTCTGTATAGCAGGCTGGCTGGTCAACATGGTAACTGCCGTAAACCTTTAACGACTATAATGAAATTTTGTCATTGCCTATTATTTACCCAGACTTAGAATTAAACAAGAATGTGGATCCAGTAAATTTAAAAATTACAAGTGTTGAAAACAGGAAAAACGGAACAGTGGTAATACAGAGTGAAAATGCTGAAGAACGTGAAAAAATAAAAACAGCAATAGAAGATAAATTAAATGAAGGGTATGAAATCAAAAGGTGCCCAGTCCAATTGAAATGAAAATAAATATAACCGGTATGTCATTTAATTATGGCGAAAACGATTTAGTGGGAAAATAAAAAAAACAAAATCCAATTATTAGTGATGGAGTATTTAAAGTTATAAAACAATACGAGTACAAACGGAACAATAGAAAAATCTATAGCGCAATAATACAAGCCGACAGCGAATCATATTCAAAAATGTTAGAAGCTCAAAGAGTGAATATTGGATGGGAGAGATGCAGGGTTTTGGTTGGAATTAAGTGATGCAATGTCTTAAATGTAGGGGCTATAACCACAAAGCAAGAGATTGCACGAACGAAGAAATATGCTTAGGATGTCATGGTGAACACAAAACAAAGGAATGCGACAAGGAACAAATAGTGAAATGCATTAATTGTATAAGATTCAATAAAAAGCTTAATATGGGTCTGGATGAAAATCATTTGACTAACAGTAGAGAATGTGAGGTATACCAGAATAAATTAAATGCAAAAAAACGAAGAATGGGCTTACAGATTTAACAACCAAAGGACGTACGAGCGATATATACTAATGTACAAGGATTAATAAATAACTTTAATCAGCTGGAAGAAATAGCAAGCAGAGAAAATGTGGATTTTATAATACTTTCAGAAACACACCTGACAAAAAAACATAGAAGAAAGTGAAATTAAAATATAAGGATATGACCAAATATCATCATTGTCAGAATCATCGAAAACGGGAGGAGTTATAATTTACTACAAAGAATCATGGAAGGTTGACATAATAGGGGAAAAAATTGATTATTTAAAATACTGGATTTTAGCATGCAGAGCAAAATGCGAAAATAATAATATAATAATTACGGCGGTATATAGATCACCCAGCTATGGAGAAGCGGAGTTCTGCCAAATTTTTGAAGACACTCTAGAAGAAATATGTGAAGTTGCAAACGACGTTATTATAGCCGGAGATTTTAATATAGACTGGTCGATCGACAGTTTTTATAAAAAAGAACTTAAGAACATAATACATGAACTAAAGAACAAACCGGATTACAACATAATATCGACCACAATTATCCTTCATAACTGGAATTTAACAGGCAAGGTAATCGTAAATATAATAAATAATTCGCTTCAAACAGAAGTTTTCCCGAAAGCTTGGAAAGAAACTATGGCGACACCAATAGCAAAGGTAGCCAAAACAAATAAATGTGAAGAATTTCGACCAATTAATACTTTAAAAACATGCGAGAAGATATTAGAGAAGGTGGTAAAAAAAAAACAATTAAATAAATTCATTGAAGACACTGCGATAATATCAAAGTATCAGTCGGGGTTTCGAAAAAAGTACTCGTGTGAAACCGCGGTAAACTACGTAATAAATCGGTGGAAAAATGTTGAAAAAAAAACAAAATGATGGCAATTTTTTTTGATTTTAAAAGAGCCTTTGAAACAATTGATAGACAAATAATGCTTAAAAAACTAGAAATGTATGGAATTAAAGGAAATGAGTTGAAGTGGTTTGAATCATATTTGGGAAATTGAGTTCAAATAACAAAAGTTATTGGAACTACATCGGATGAAATCGAAAATGGTTTCGGAGTACCGCAAGGATCAATTTTAGGTGTCCTGTTGTTTATTTTGTATATAAACGATATGCCCACCGAACTACAAAAATGTGAAATAGTACTATACGCGGATGATACTTTAATATACACGGAAGCAAGCACTGAAGAACATTGTCTAGAAAACTTGAAACATGACATAAGCAAAATAAACACCTGGTTAAAAATGAACAAATTAAAACTTAATGAAAATAAAACAAAAATAATGGAAATAAACATGAATAGTGACGAATTATTCAAAATAAACGATGAAATTATTGAAAAAGTAGAACACATAAACTACCTGGGATTTATTACAGATAAAGATTTAAAATTTAAAAAACACATATTTGCAAAAAAATTGGTAAAAAAATCGGCTTCTTTAAGCGAATACGAAATAAAATATCAGCAACTACATCAATCAACATATACAATACAATAATAAAACCCCATTTCGAATTTGGATCAACGATACTATATAGTACGTGTTGCACAAGCGAACATCTGGATAGACTGCAGAAACTACAGAACAAAGCGATGAGGACTATACTAAAATGCAATAGATATACCCATATTAATTTAATGCTTGATTCGCTTAAATGGCTTAACATACGACAACGAATACAACTGAATACACTAACTTTCATAAAGAAAATGACAAAAGGAAAATGATTAATTATGTTGCAGATATGCAAAAGGAGCAAAAGGAGGAGAAGCAGCAAATTAATTATGTTGGAGATATGCAGCCGTATAATTTAAGAAATGCTGGCAATTTCCGAGTAAAAAGGGTTAGGACAACACAAATGCAAAGGTCAACTATTTTATAAAAGATTTCAATTATATAATTCAATTCCAAATAGTTTAAAAATGGAGAATAATAAGAATTTTTTTATAAAAGAATGCGTAAAATTACTAAGAAATAACACATAATCGGCCACCAATGTATAGTTGTAATTAATTGTTTTTTAATGTAATACATGAAACTTTAAAGTATTTTAAATACTAATCAAATAAACTTAAACTTTTAAACTCAGTGTTTAAAATTGCTGGCTGGTTTTTATTTGCTAAACTAATTTACTGACAAAATTTGCAAGAGTTTCCTTTAGTAGGCTCTGGCTACATCTGGAAATTGCAGCTTTCCGATGTCTAGCTTTCTCTGCGACCGGTTTCGCACGAATTTCGCTCTACATAATCTTGTGTTCTTTTATCATGGGATACCCAAGTAGCCTTCTGAATGTCTTTATGCTGGAATCTTGTGTCACTAGCGACCATGTTTTTTTTTGCCGCGACAAAGTCAATCAGTCTCATACCGTTGTCGGAACTGTCAGCATGTAGGCTGAAATTGATTAATCAGTAAATTTCTACTTAACTAGAGAAAATCCCTACGCCCACCCATACAAAAGCTGGGCGATGAACCAAGTTAACCGCTTTAATGAAGGCTGTTTCCGTTTTTTAAATTTATTAAAGTAATTAGACGGTTGAACCGTCTATTAAATTTTGACCAGTAATATACTTAGAGGCAAATTAAAATTTATTTTTGTGTTTTAGAGTCATGTTCTCCGTACATCAGATTTAAAGAAATTGCTAATAAAAAGTCTAGACCAACAAACTTTTTCAGTAACATCAACCATATTTAACATCCACACCCGTCATAATTCTATACATGTTATAATTCCTGGTTGAAAATAAGCATTATTTCACAGTTCAATTCCGAAAATGAAGCAGGAAAAGTCAAAAGTTAGCAAAAATTTCCCAAAAAAGTGTTATAAAGCATTTAGCATGTTTTTCCAGGAAAAAAGTGCAGAAGCCAAAAAAGAAGCTAGAATTGCACTTAAAGTGCAGTGCAACACTGCCATAAATGTATATGCCACATTGAAGAAATCGCTTGTTTAGAACACCAACTAACGTCAGAAATAAGGATATCTTCATTGTTGCGATATAGAAATATAGGGTTTTCCAATTTGAGTGATATAAATTCTTTAAAAAAAACACACTAATTGGTAAGAAAACTCAAATTTTCTTTATTTAATGTGAAGTACAATCGGTACAATTAAGTTCTGAATAAAACGTATTTTAAATGGCATCCACGTCGTCTTTTGCAGGAACGAATTCCAATTTTCGAGAACTTTTTCCACTAAATCAAGTCGAATGTCATGAATAGCACGTTCAATATTGACTTGCAAAGCTTGAAGAGAGTCTGGTTTATTGTTAAAGACCAATGACTTCAACTGACCCCACAAGCAATAGTCTAATGGTGTTAAATCACATTTCAATATCACAATTTCTTGAAATAATCGAATCTCCAAAGTTTTCTCGCAATAATTCGGTTGTTGCCAATGGGAAAGGTCCAATGGCTCCAGTTCTTGAATGATAACAATTGTATACGAATGCAAACCCAAATTCTATCTCAAAATCCGCCAGGTTCTGGTTTGAGACAGTCCCAATTGTTGACAACGTCTTGGAATCGATAAATTGCGGTCTTCAACAACACTTGCCTGAACGGCAGCAATATTTTCATTACTTCGAGCGGTTCTTTGCCTTCTTGGCACTTGAACATTATGTAAAGAAAATGTACGCTCGTAATTTGCAATAATTCGACGAATAGCGAGCACAGGTGGACGATTATTACGACCATAAAATGGCAAAAGCGCACGAAAATTTGCAATTGGAGAACGATTGTTTTGATAAAATAATTGAATAATTTGTAAACGTTGTTCTTCCGTATATCTCTCCATAATGAAATTATAAACATTACGGAATACAATGAAAAAAATTACAGATCATGACATACTAGATACTTATGGCGGAAACGTCACTAGAAATCATATCACTCAAATTGGAAAACCCTTTATTAGTGCTTTTTTGAAAAACCAAATTGGTGTCATATTCAGGACAACGATTGGTTAAACCCTCCGTTGAAATTAGGTTAGTTTTGCGATTGGACCCTACTATTCGATTGGGCGCTCCGTTTACGAGATCAAGACATTTATGAAAGCAAATCAACAGTAAAAGCAATAGTCGAACTTCCGCTTTTTTGTTATTGCTATCGCTTTGCTTTTGTGGAACTTCAAAGCAACGGTGGGTTGCGTTTTTGTTCATATTGCTATCGCTTTGCTTTCGTGCTGCGTAGATCTTCTAAGCAAAGTTACAGCCCAACTTCGGTTTTGTTTGTTATTACTTAGGCTTTGCTGTTGCGCCTGTAAATGTTCGCAGTCAAAGCATAATCAAAGAAAATGAAGTGGAAAAAAATGGAGCATTTTCAAACGCTGCGAAAATAATTTTATTTAAGACTTAAATTTCACTGAAAACAAGTGATCGATCACAAAGTAGGTCAAGTAAATATTTTTTATTTATTTTTGTTTTATTTTAAAAATAAAAATATTTAAAAAAAAAGTCTTTCTACATCAGGAATTTGGCTGAACAACTGACATCATGTAAAATCGTTTGGTTTTGATTTGATAATACATTTATACCGATTCGGTTTATATATTCGATTCTATGATACATTTACATATATATTTTGAAATCCAATTGAAATATTGGCGAATATTGTCGAACACACCACAAGATCTTTACGTAAATTATATACCAATGTTCAATAAATTTTCTACCGCGTCACGAGAATATCTAATTCTTGTGTAAAATATTCAATGAATACGTGTGCATTTCGAATCTATTTTTGTCAACACAATAATTACAAATCATTTAGTTTGCAACGCAAAACAGTCCGTCCCGTCCGTATGTCAAATGAAATTTAAAAAAAAAAACATTTCGTTGGGATTGTGTCAATCCACCATCCCACCATTAAAACAAATAACATCCGCTGAATATAAACAACAACATTGAAACTATTTTAATCAGTTTGCTGAAAATAGTTTGTTGTATTATTTTCTTCTTATCGGAACTCACTTGAACTGTAAAATGGATCGTTGAAACATAACAAAATGTTCACATGTAATAGTTGTGTCGAAGCGACTGCGTGTAGGGTGTGTTCCTTCGTAATTCATTAAAATATTTAATTTATTTGTTCTGTTCAGCTCGAAAGCATTGTACCTTGTCAAGTACACTTCTGATGTTGGATTCGTTTCTGGTGTTCAGCATTCAAATAGATTTTAAAGTTCAAGGTTATGTTGCATACATGGACTGAGATAATATTCAAGTGTTTACTTTCAATTTATCTAATATCATAATCATGTAGTAGTTTCAATGGTTGTGTATTGTATGCACTTGAAAGAAATCATTTTTGAAATGCGTCAGTTGTTGTTTCTACTTGTAGTTTTATAAATAAATGTCTATTAGTGATTTCTATTTCAGTTTTCAACGAGTATGATGCCCTCCACTATCGCTAAAGTGTGGTAAAATATATTGACTGAAATAAAATTAAAAAAGAAATATATACAAAAACTTCAATATCTTTTCTTTCCTTGGTCTGTCCTTCGTTAGTTTTTGAATAATTTATATAAAATATTGCGAATGTTTATACTTTTAATAAAACTATGCATAAGGATAAAAAGGTTCAAAACGATTTATTGCCCAATCTAAAACACCGAATACATACATATATAGACATTTCTAAGACAGGGCAACTTATTTCTTTATTTGCCGTTTACAATTTTATCATATGTTTTTAACAGGTTTAATTATTCGATTTGCTCCCCAGTTAGTCACACCAAGTTTTAGCCTGGACTCATCCCCCTTGTTCCCTCGCTTTGGTTCCTGACCGTTTTTTTAGGTGTTCCTACGATAATATTATCCCATATGTACATTTCGTGCTGGCCAATTTTTTTATACACAACGACCCACAATGAAAGAATCTTGTCATAAATATTATGACATCCTTCATAGATGGTACGAAATCTTTCATTAACTTTCAGCCAAAGAAACATTTCATAATATATTTTTATATAAAACAAACCCCGTGAAAATTGTTCATAACATGTATAAAACAATTTTATAAATTCTGTGAAAAGAAAACTATGCAATTTTTCATAACTTCTACGAAACCTTTTATTGATTCTATAAAAATAAGTTATGAAATTTTTTCATAATATCTACACGCTGAAAAATGTCGGCCCCAGCAACATATTGCAGGAACCATGTACATGTTTGCAAGCATTACTTTCGTGAATTGAAGATCTGCTGTTTTGAGAAGTTTTCAAAAAACAAAACCACATTTGGGTCACAAATACACATATTATATCCTATTAATCATTATGCCCCATACATGTTATATTGAATAGAAAATACAATATGTTTGGACACAAGTATTCTATATTTGCGACAAGCTACAAACACGTTATATTTGCATCCAAACAACAATAAAGAGACAAATTTTTCAGCGTGTATAAAAATAAAACATTTTCATAGATTTCCGAAAATCTGCAAGAGAATTAAAATGCATTTATGTGAATCCTGGTAAACAGTGTAGCTATTTAAGATCAAGCCACAGATCCTCTTCAGCGTTTGATCTAAATGATGGTATTAAAAAATACATCTTGCTATATGTAATGGAAACTCTCAATACAATGGGAATTCTTTAGTGTACAACTGCTCGAATAACATTGCTGTCAACCAAACACAAGATACAGAAAATGAAAAATGTCCATTTAATCAATTAAGAATATTTGATGATGAACATTTTTTATGATTACATTTCGTAAATAGAGGACAGTTTGACAACTCGGTAATTTTTTTCTGCAAAAATACGTTTTATTTCTCAACATAGTCTACTTTTAGTTCGACACATTTAGTCCATCGGTTTTCCAATTTGTTTGTATTACTTCACAATAACAGTTTTTTTCAAGGACCCCAAAATATGCGTTTGTTTAAGTGATGGCCTCTTCATTCGCCACAAATCTCTTATCGCCGAGCTATTTCTAAATCCAGAGAATATAGCGGATGTGGTACACTGAACGGAAAAGCATCGTCATAGGGATTAAAATGTTCATCACCCCAACAACTTTTGTCATCGAAAGTGAGTAACGTACAATTTCATTCCCGCTACGAAAATGTGTTCATCAACTGCAAATTCTTCATCACTGTGATGAAAGTATGTTGTTGCTGCAATGAATTTGATTCATTATTGCAACGAATTTGTTTCGTTGCTGCAATGAATTTTTGTCATTGCTGCAATGAATTAGTTTCGTTGTTGCAATGAATAAGTATCGTTTTTGCAATGAAATTATTTCATTGCTGCAAGGAATTTGTTTCACTACAGCAATGACGTTCGGCATCACTTGGGTTCGGCGTCACAACGGAATTTAGTAATGGAATTTTCACAACAGAATTTTAGCCATAGAAATTGATGGAGCCATAGTATTGATCCTTGGTTTCCTTGGTGATGGTCGTTTTACGCAAAAATGCTTCATGGGCACACGAAATTCACCTTTTTCAATTTCGTCGAAATTCAACAGGTTATCTGCTTTCAAAATTTTACAATAGTGTATTAACAGATGGTAAAGTGGCCGTCGGTGGTGCAATGGTTAGTGTGCGCGGCTCTTGTACATGAGATCCAGGGTTCGAACCCTGCTCTGACCACCTTAAAATTTCTTTCGGCGGCGGTCACCTCGCATATTGACGGCGACACTATCGAGTATATAGCCTTGAAAAAGCTTCTCAAAATACCGTTCGGAATCGGTGTAAAACTGTAGGTCCCAATCAGTAAGTGAAAACTGGAAAGCGCACAGCTCAGTGATTGTGAGAAGTTCTCCCCGGTCCCTTCATGGGATGTAAAGGGAAACCATTTATTTATTTAAAGTAGTAGAAGGCGCAGTGTTGATTGAAAATGAACTACAAGGGAAAGTCAAAAAGTCACGGAGCTTTCAAACTTCCCTCGTACGTAAAATTGTTATGAAAGTTCTTCGACATATTTATGAAATTTTCAAAAAACATTAATGACCAATTTTGAATATCCTGTTCTCTGAAAGCACAAAGTGGCATGTATTCCCAATCACAATTTGGGATTTCATTTCAAGAATGCCTAAATAGATTTGTCAACATCCTCGAAATCCCCACCTTGACGAAAAGTTTCATCGAAAGTGAGTTAATGTATAAATTCATCGCCACAATAGTGCAACAATGAAAAGTTTCGTATATCCGACGATTTTTTGTATTGCAATGAATATTTGTTTTTGTTATGGTGACGAATTTTTAGGTTAACTCACTTTCGATAAAACTAGTCGATAAAGTGAGGAACACATTTCCTCTGTAATGTGTCACATTCCGACGTTTTTCAAGGGAAGTAATAGAGCTGGCAGCAATATTATCGTCTTTCAACGCCATCGCCCTATTTTGAACCCGGTCTATTACAGGGTGGAGCGCGGTAATTTGCTTTTTTGCACTGCAGGCTGTGGCGGCACTGTTGGTCGAAGAGAGTGGAGAGTGTACGTGGCTTATAGTGGCTGACGGGAGATTTGTATTCGTCTGCCTTTCAGTTGCCATCATGCATTGGACACGTGAGGAGAGGTCATTTTGTGTTGAAGCGTATTTTTCAAATGCGCACTCGATCATTGCAGTGCAGCGTGCTTTACATGTACGATTCGCTGTTCCCCCACGCGCAAGTGTTCCTGGACGGCAATCAATTGTAAATTGGGTAACTTCATTGAGAACAGCAGGGAATGTGTCATGAGTACGCACTGTGTGGTGCGCCATATCACGAGTAGGCATCATTGGCCCTTAGAGTTGATGAAAACTTCAGAAAACGTCTGCAGCAGTGTGTGGATAGCGAAGGTCGACATTTGCCAGATACACAATTTAAAACTATGTAATTTACAAATTCCTTACTGTTCAATATAATTAAAATATGAAATACATTTTTCTAAGGTTGAAAATTTTTTTATTTCATTCCCAAATAAGCAAATTACCGAAAAGAATTTGAAGTCAACCACTCATACGAGGGCGGATCAATAAGTCCGTGACTTTTCGAACTTCCCTCGTAGTTATATGAAATACAACACTGCTCCCATCAAGTACCACCTGTTAATAGACTACTGTCAAATTTTGAGCAAGTTCCGTCATTTACTTTGCGTTTAACAGCTGTTCAAAACACACAATCTCGTGCAATTTATTAAAAATGGAAAAAGTGAATTTCGAGTGCTCATAAACATTATTTTTTGCGAAAAAAAACCCCGTCAATCAAACCAAGGAGAAGCTTGATAAATACTATGGGGACTCTGCACCATCGATTTCAATGGTAAGAAAGTAGTTTACTGACTTTCGTTGTGGTCGCACAAGTACAAATGATGCTGAACGTTCTGGACGGCCAATTGAGGTCAATACACCCGAAAATGACAAAAAAGTCCACGATGTGGTGTTGGCCGATCGAAGAGTAAAAGTGCGTGAGATTGTTGATGCCGTAGCCATTTCATATGACAGTGTGGTTTCGATTTTAAATGATCAGTTAGTTTAAGAAAACTGTCTGCAAGATGGGTGCCGCGTTTGCAATCAATTAACCGTAAACGTAATCGTGTGACAACTTCAAAGGATTGTTTGGAGTTGTTTAACCGCAATTTGAAGGAGTTTTTGCGGTGTTTTGTAACTGTATATGACACATGGATCCATTACAACACTTCGGAGACCAAGGAGCAGTCTAAACAATGGGTTTCTCCGGGTGAACCGGTTCCGAAGAAGGCAACAGTTTTTTGGGATGCACGCGGGATATTCCACATCGATTACCTTCAAAAGGGGAAAACAATAAACGGCGAATATTATGCCAACTTATTGGACCAATTTAACGAGGATTTAAAAAAAACGAACCCATATGGCATGAAAGAAGTTGTTTTTCATCAAGATAATGCACGGGTGCACACGTGTGTAGTCTCAATGGCAAATTCCATGAATTGGGCTACGAATTGGTACCTCATATGCCATATTCTCCAGATTTAGACCCCAGTGACTATTTCCTATTTCCAAACCTAAAGAAATGGCTCGGTGGAAAGAGATTTAGCTCCAACGATGAAATTATTGATCAAACAAATGCCTATTTTATGGACCTCGAAAAATCCTATTTTTTGGAAGGGATACAAAAATTGGACAAAATGTATTGAGCCAAAACGAGATAATAATTTTTTTTTTTTTGTAGAAAAAATCTGTTTTATTCAAAAAGTTACGGACGTATTAAGCCGCCCTTGTATGTTAGGGTTGTATTCCACACTATTTTCTCGTTATGTTCGCATCAGGGTTCGTATTTCGTGGATTATATCTTACCCTGGGTAACCCATTACCCACTGTCTGGGGAAATGGGTAACGATCGTTAACCATTTACCCACAGGGTATGGGGAAAATAATGCGTAGTTACCGACAGCGATGGGGAATTACCCATTATGGGAATTACCCATCAAAGTGGGTAATGTGTAAAGAGCGCTTACCCATTCCCCATGTGCAATGGGTAATTCCCAATCGTCGTGGGAAACTACCCATTATTTTCCTCATACCCTGTGGGTATTGGGTAATCGTGATGCGTAATTCCTCATCGTCGTTAAAGTGAAGAACAGATTTCCTCTGTAATGAGTCACATTCCGACGTTTTCCAAGGGAAGTAATAGAGTTGGCAACACTATTATCGCCTTTTAACGCCATCGCCCTATTTTAAACCCGGTCTATTAGCTAGAAAAGACTGAAGTCAACCGCATATATGTTAGGTTTGTATTATGCAGTGCCTTCTCGTTATGGTCGCTTCAGGTTTCGTATTTCGTGGGTAATGTGTTACCCTGCGTATACCATTCATCGTCTGGGGAAATGGGTAACGATCGTTAATTTATTCGATCGATGGGGAATTACCCATTTTGGTAACCCATCGACGTGGGTAATGTGTACAGAAAGCTTACCCATTCTTCATGTGTAATGTGTAACCGTGATCGTGACCAGTATTTTCTCAAAACCCTGTGGGTAACGTTACCCATTACCCACAGTATTGTGTATGGGTTACACATGGGTGTGTAAATTCGAACTCTGGTTCGCATACTGAGAAGCATGTTTCGTTTTTGATGTCATTTTTATTTAGTTTTATTTCAGGGTTGTGCCCAAGAACGGTGCTTTTTTTGTTTGACAACTTTTTTGGACCAGTAAATATTAAAAAACCGAGATACATATTGAAGAAACTTTTAAAATATGAAATCTATCTATTTTTTAGTAGATCTATTCATTTCAATTAGGTAATTGAAAAATGAAACACAGAGCTCGATATAGAATGTCCATTCACTTCTGAGGACTTATGTTCCCTTTTAGTTAGTTTGGACCTAACCTGACAGTTTTGACAATGGTAACAGTTACTTATTTCTTGTGTCCTCCAATACTCTTCGTTTATAATCCTTTTTCCACGATCAACTAAGACGTCCATATAAAATTATTTCGTCAATCAATGAGAAACCAATTCATATGAATAAATTATGTGCAATTATTCAAAATATTTTCCTAATATTAACAAATGACGGAAAATGTCGCCGACTACTTTAGCCGATTTCACGGCTATAATATTTTTGAAAATTTCCAAGATTTTTTCCCAAAATGAGTTGGAATTATTTACGGTTTACAACTTAAAATCAAAAAACCTTGAAGCCATTTCGCTAACAACGTGGTCATGTACATTGTCATTAGTTTTTCCAATTTGTTCCAACACTCTAGTCCACACTCCCACCCACCCACGTCCCTTTGAAATCAATCAGTCTCAGTTAACAGGATCGAAACTTAAAAAAGTGATTTAAAATAAATTATGTACCTCCACCGAGCGAGCAGCCAGCCAGCCAATGCAATGTGGACAGGTTAATGCAAATGGCTTCAACCGCATTGCATTAAGCGTCCATCATTTGCAGGAGGTGGAGGATAAGTTCCAAATCGCCTAGCATGTAAACCCATAATAAATAACCACCAGTAGTGGAAATGACATTCGAAGACCATATTCAATCACCACCAAAATAACCATTCATCTCCCTAACATTCGTGGTAATGGACACAAACACTCGCCACCTGATGGATATATATTTCAACTTTCAATTGGATAGTAGGATTAGAGACGGAGTTGGAGCTGGAGTTGGCGCGAAGAGTGTTGTTTGATTTAAACACTAAAGATGATTTTGACACGAAAATTTATCATCATTTTGTACACGTTTTTCGGTGTTATTGCAATTTTTCCCTCTCAAATTATAGAAAATGGAATGGCAAATGAAAACAAAGTAGCTAAAGATGTATTTTGTTAATTAAGAAAATGTAATAAGGAAAAATGGACATGGACATGTTTCACATGTCAATTTTTCAGAAGATAATTTTTAAAATCTTTAGTATGAAATCTTTGGAGAGACACAGTGGTTTAAGGTAAAAGTTTTGCAAAAATTAGAGCAAAATTTACTGGCACCAACGTGTTGTGTTAAATAACACTGGGACACAAGTGAAAGGAATTTGTTTCGGGCCTCAACCAAACCAAAAATTTATGAAATACTTGGACGTGGTATCACAAAACCCCGCTCGATTTTGTCCCTATACGTAAAAATTTTTTTTTACAGGCAGAAGAAAATTTTGGAGGTGGGTCAGGGCCCTATTTCTTCAATAAATCGTAAACAGCTTAAAATATTGCATTACAACCTTCGACAATATTGTCGTTATTTTCCCATTTCACAATTCCCTCTGATATATTTCCAAGCAAAAGTACACTGTTAATCGATTATTTCACGAAACGTCATGAAAAATTTCACATATTTTGACATGTTGTGACATTTCTTGCCTAACGGTAAATAAATTGCGGTAGCTGTGTTCAAAAGAAGAAAAGAAGTTATAGTTTGAGCTCCATAATTGGTGTAGAAATGCTACGTTTAACCATATTCTTTAAATATTCACCTATATGTATTCAATATTAAACAAATTACAAATTGATATCTTCTACAAAGATGTAGTGCTTAACAATATTGTCAAATACACTAATAAACAAAAATGACATTTGGGGTTCCAAAATGATTGTACCAATTCAGAAATTAAAATTTTTTTTTAAAATTTTCGCTAATTATTATGTTTTTACAATATTTTTGCAAAATTAGATTCAAGTTTTTCGAATAAAATATTCAAATTTCTTTTGAGACAGTTTTGTAAACTTTATAAATAAAATATAATAAATACACTGAAAGAAAATCTTTACATCAAATCGGAGATAAATGTTCATCAATTGTTTTTCATTGAATTGATGCCAAATTTCATCAATTCAATGAATAAGCTCTTCAATTTGAAGATTGCGCTTTTTGTTCAACGTTTTCAGCGTCATTAAATTGATGATCTTTTTTACATTAATCTGCATGGCAAGAGTACGATATCCGTGGCCCCTCATTTCGATAACTTTTTTTTTAGAACACCCCAAAATAAGCCGAAAAATAATAAAAGTTATCAATAACTCGCTTAGTTATCGAGACATTGAGGGTTAAGCGAACCACATACTTCTCATTCATGAGCACGAGCTTGGTCGATAGTTTTTTGTCTGACTGATGAATTTGAAAAAGTATATACCAAAAAATGTTGTGAACATGATAGTGATGCGAACAACTTCGACTACATTCTTACTTTGTATCGAGAAGGTCGGGAAACCGACAATAAATATCAACGATAGCTAGAGTTCATGCTCATGAATGACAAGTCTGTGGTTCGCTTTAAAGTTATAAAAAATCGATAACTGTTTTTCAACGTTTTACTCAAAAAGATAACTTTTTCTGTAGAACTTTGAAAATTATTCGGAAAATTTAAATAAAATTTATCGATAGCTGTAGTAGTTATCGAGATATTGCCAAGAGTACGATTTCCGTGGCCCTCATTTCGATAAATTTTATTTTTATAACATTCGAAAGAAACAATTAAATAAAAGTTGTCGATAACTCGCTTAGTTATCGAAATATTGAGGGTTAAAGTTGTAGAAATCGATAACTTTGTTTCACCGTTTTAAAAAAACTTTCCCATCTTCATCATTGGAATTTGGAAATTATAGTGGGGTCGATTCAAAATCTTGAAAGAGAAAAAAAAGGCAGTAGAAACTTGAAACTTGATTTATATACATAATAGGAAATAGTGCAATGGACAGAAAACATTATCCACGCTATGATCACTTTTTATGTGGTCTTGTACCCTGTTATTGTGGATTTTTTAGGATGGAAAATTGTCAAAAAACGTTGGCTATTTATTAACGAACAATTAACATAAAAATGAAGACCAATTTACACCAAATTGATTACAAATTTACATCAAATTGATGGCTACCTTACATATAAATGATGAAAAATATACAGCAAATTGGGGAACAATTCACATCAAAATGATGAAAAATTTACTTCAAATTGATGACAAACTTACATAAAACTGATGAAAAATGTACATCAACTTGATGTAGCCTTGTCGTTGAATGAGCGTAAACTATTGATGAAAGAGTGATGAAATTAATTCAATGAATTCATTAATTCAATGAAATGTGTCGTATGTTGGAAAATGAGGAATTGTTTCATCAAATTGAGGTACGAATTCATAAATTTGATGAAGCTTGTTCTTTCAGTGTACACATTGGTATAGAAATAATTATTGGTTGTTGCTCGATCCAGCAGCACTATTATTTACACACCAATATTATAACGGTCTTATTCATAAAAAGTTATGAGAGGTTTGAGAGACAATTTACCATACAAAAATCGTCTCTGAAACCTCTCACAATTTTTTATGAATAAGGCCGTAAGTATTTAAACTCCAAAATACAGCTGGGACGTAGTAACTACCGCATCCGTTTCGTTTCGTAATCTCAATTACGAAACTGATTTTAAAGGGTCAATTTGATGGCAACTTCTGAAATACTAATGATTATGAAATTCTCATCCTCTATTAACTAGAGTCATACAACTATTTCTTAAGTTTTTATTGAAGTTTCCATTTTTATTGGACTTCCAAAATACCAATTACGATACGAAACGGATGCAATCATTAGACCCCTGGTTTTTAATTTTAGATAGCAATTTTTCGAAGAAATCCCCACTTGAAGGTAACTCGTTGTGGCTAGTAATATTTCAAGGACAACAAATATTTATTTGAAATCAAAGTATAGGGAAATTTTGAAAAATACTTTCTGACAAAGTAAATGTGTGTGCTGGCAATATTTTCTTGTATACTGTAGTCGCAAATCTGTGTCTTTTCAAAAGGGTCTTTGAACCACTGTTCTTAAAGGTTATGTTAAAGTAATTCCCAGTTTTGCGACTAAAAACTTTCTCTTTTTTCTCTCTCTCCTTATAACGACTAGAAAAAAAACACATAACTTAAATCCTTAAACACTTTTCTGTTTAAAAAAAAAAACAGAAAAATTTGAACACAATTTAACACTCTTCCAAAGTGAAAACATTAAATCGGGCGATTACTTTCAATACTGAGCCGCGCGGTGCGGTGCGGTTCGGTTCGGTGCTGAAAGTCCTCAGTTATGATCTTGTTTTAACGATTTGTTTCTTATTATCACAAAATTAAATGATTATGATCTTAACTTATTCAGCGAAAATGTTTTTATTATGTTGTCATAGAGTTTAAGTCCGTGGTAGTAGTACTTCATGCTGAGACTGCTGTTGTTGGCTGCTGCTGTCATTTTGATCGTTTCATATTCTCCATGTGCGGATGAATCTATACAGCAGCAGCAGCAGCAATAACACCACTTTTCTGCTCCTTTCGATGATTGTGTTTTGGCGACTTTAAGTGGCAATTTTCATCTCCATATGATCTTTAATCGTTTGTGACTGCGTTATTCGATCGTTTTTATTTTTCGTCTCCATCTTCTTTATATCCGATTGTGCTACAGCTAAAATGCAAATGATCGCTACAAAATCGCTTAGACTGTGTCTTATGATCAAAATTATTTGATCTGTTTGCGGCAGTCCTCCTGATCATACAACAACTACGAGTATGATGGCAAGTCGATTACGCTGATGATGATGAAAGTGAACTTTCATATAGAGCTCCTGCTGATGTTGTGGCTGCTCGTAATCAGTCCCTGGTTGCTGTCGTCGTCGTAGATTTCAGCTTTATTGACTTCCACCGATAATATAATTAAGTTTGCTTTTATTTATTTTTCGATAATTCAATGTCTACTGAGACCATTTGCTGCTGAATGGTTTTTCATTCAACATTGCTGTTTGCTGTTGCCATATTGTTGTTCACTTGAGTTAATAAACGATTTTGCTCTGTATGTTTCTCTCTCTCTGCGGGCATAATTTTGATCAATGTCTAAGTTATGTGTCTATTTTGACACATGATTTGATATATTATTAGTTTTAGAGGTTTTTTTCCTTAGCGATCGATCGAGCGAGTAAAAAAGTCGACAATGACTGCCATTAAATGTAGCAAATGTTGTGTGAGTGAGTGAGTGCCTCCAACAAACACCACTTCCACCTCCACCTCCGCCACCAACATCAAATTCGATAAATTTTTTAACAGAGTCGAATGAAAATTGCTCTAAAATTACATACTATCACACTGAGAACAGTGGTTTCAGGCAACCAAACGAAATTTCAGGCAACCAAACTTCTTTTGAAGAATTTATTTGCGACAAACGATCATTTATGTTTATGAGAAACATATTAAGACGTCATGGCGGTAGCACATTCGACTGGAAAACTGGAGCTGCAAGTGGCTTAGGTCTAAAGGCTCATATAGTCAAATAATTTTTATTATACACCATTTCCAATTGAAATTTGAAAAATATCAATTTAATTTTGAAAAATATCAATTGAAATTTGAAAGACATCAATTGAAATTTAAAAATTCTATTTGAAATTTGAAATACATCAATTGAAATTTAAAAAACATCAATTGAAATTTGAAATTTACAACACATCAATTGAAATTTAAAACACATCAATTGAAATTTAAAATACATCAATTGAAATTTGAAATACATCAATTGAAATTTGAAAGACATCAATTGAAATTTAAAATTCGTCACTTGAAATTTAAAACTTATTAACCGATATTATGTATTAGATTTTTAAATTTCAATTGGTGGATTTTAAATTTCAATTGATGTGTTCCAAATTTCAATTGATGTATTTCAAATTTCAATTGATGTATTTCAAATTTCAATTGATGCATTCCAAATTTCAACTGATGTGTTTTTAATTTCAATTGATGTCTTTTAAATATCAATGGATGTGCTTCAAATTTCAATTGATGTATTTCAAATTTCAAATAGAATTTTCAAATTTCAATTGATGTATTTCAAATTTCAAATAGAATTTTTAAATTTCAATTGAATTCATTTCATTTAAATTTTTTTAAAATATTTCTTTAAATTTATTTTTTAAGATTTTTAATTTTTGTTTTGTTATTTATTATTGTAAAATTTGTTGTTATTTATTTATTCGACCTTTTCACCAATTTTGATTTTAAATAATTTGGTACTCAAACTCGAGGCTTAAATTGTAAAGGGTGGGCCATGTACAATTTGGAATTTCAGTTGGCTTTAAAAAACCAAGACTTTTTTAAGAATTATGATTTTATTGGTTTAAGAATTGTGACATTTATGAATGAAACTCAACATCGTTCAAATAAATGGCTTCCACGACTTGCTTTACAGTAGTACCTCATTCGATCTACTCAATTTTTCGATACATTTTCGATTGTTTGGGTCTCTATTTCGTGCACGACAGGGTCAATTTCGTGTTTAAGGCCTCAATGGATCACGTGTGGAATTTGCGAGCTCCATATGGGAGAATTTTGTTTGTTAACGTAGCCCCCGAGCTGATAATGAGCTTTATCGGAAAAGATGAAAGATTGTATTTTGCTTCCCGCCAACTATTTTGCATTGCTCATTTGAACCCCAGTTCCTCAGTTTTGTGTCTATGAGCCCGAGTAAATTTGTAAATTACTTTCCTAAGCCATAACTTTAGGTGACCTACTGCTGGTTTCGATTCATCAGGAAAACTTATTCGTGGCACTGAATTGGTGGTTTGATAAAGCGAGTATTTGATATCAGTTGACACGTGAACCAAATTTCAGACATCCAACTTCTTTTGAGGAATTTATTTGCGGCAAATGATGATGCGGCATTTACGTTTACGAGAAACATATTAAGGCGTCATGGCGGTAGCACATCTGACTACACTGAAAGAAAAAGTTTCATCAAATTTATGACTTCCTTCATCAATTTGATGAAACATTTCCTCATCTGCAACCTACGACACATTTCATTGAATTGATGAAGAACTTTTCATATTTCATCAATAGTTTCTGTTGATTCAACGACAACGTTACATCAAGTTGGTATACATTTTTCATTAATTTGATGTAACTTTGTCATCAAATTGATGTAAATTTTTCCCCATTTTGATGTAAAATGTTTATGTGAGGTTGTCTTGAATTTGATATAAGTTTGTCATCAATTGGATATAAATTGGTCATAATTTTGAAGTAAATTGTTTGTTGATGTGTGGCCAAACTCTTTGGACTATTTTTTATTGTAAAAACTTCACAAGAACAAAGTATAAGACCACATAGGAAATTCTCACAGCGCGGATATTGTTTTCTGTCCATTGCACTATTTTCTATTATGCATTTATTTCCAGTTTTCTATTAGTATTTCCTTTTTCTCTTTATTTTATCAATACTACCTCCATATATTGAATCGACCCCACTAATTATTTCGAACATCCAATGATGAAGATCCAAAAGATCCTAAATTCAATGAAGCTGAAAAAGGTGAAGAAACGCACAATCTTTAAACTGAAGAACCTTTTCATTGAGTTGATGAAATTTGTCACCAATTCAATGAAGAACAACTGATGAACATTTATCATAGATTTATTTATTTATTTATTTATTTATTTCAGTCTATGGACAATAATTCCTTACAGACTAGCAATTAATAATATATGTACATTCATACTTAATCAATTAAAGTATTAAGAAGACTTTTAAACTTATTTGTAGGAAGTGTTAAATCTAGAAAATTGTATAATGAATTATATAATATCATAGCTTTCAGCAATGGTTCATTTAATGCATAATTAGATGTAGGAATACCAATATAAAAAGGATAATAAAAACGAAGAGAGCGGGAGGGAGCATTAAATTGAATAAAAGATAATAATTCAGCACAATCCACAGAATTATTTATGATACATTGAAGAAACATTAAAGAGCTAATTTCTCTTCTTGATTTTAATGATTTTAAGGATATAAGCAAACATCTACTATTATAAGATGGAAAACAACCAGCAAAATTTAAAGAATTTAATGCAAATTTAGTAAAAGACCTTTGAACCTTTTCAATACGATTTATGTGGATAGACGCCGTGGGACTCCATATGAAAGAGGCATATTCCAACTTAGAGCGGCAAAATGAAGAAAAAACTATTTTCCTAACATAAGGATCAGTAAACTGAGCTGTGTTTCTACGAATAAAGTACATTGATGAGTAAAATTTGGGAATGATATAGTCAAGATGTGGAGTAAATGTAAACTTTGCATCAAAAACCACTCCTAAATCTTGAATTTCAAATACTGTTTCTAAAATATAATTACATATCTTATATTGAGATATAATTACGTTGCGACATTTATGGAAAGTAACATGAAAACATTTTGATTGATTAATAGGTAGCCCATTATTAATCGACCAAATACCCAATCTATCAATATCCTCTTGTAGCAATAAGATATCATTCAATGAATGAATAGCTAGGAATATTTTTAGATCATCAGCGTACAAAAGATGCTTAGCATTAACAAAACAAAAAGCAATATCGTTTACAAACAAATTAAACAAAAGAGGCCCCAAGACACTTCCCTGAGGAACCCCAGATGTTGGAATATAATGATCCGAAAATACTCCATCAATACATACAACGCAACTCCTATTCATTAAATATGATCTGAACCAATTCAAAATATTAGAATGTAGTCCAATCCTAGTCAATTTAAATATCAACAAGTTATGAGGAACTTTATCAAAGGCTTTAGACAGGTCAGTGTAAACTGCATCAACTTGACTACCTTTTTCAAAGCTATTAAGGCAATAACGTGTAAAAATTGCTAAATTAGTAGTAGTTGATCTACCCGAGACAAATCCATGCTGAGCTGGACTAATATAAGGTTTCAGCAAGAAAAATAATTTATCATATACAATGTGTTCAAAAAGCTTAGCAATGTTCGCCAACTTCGAGATTGGCCTATAATTGGATACATTATTTCTATTACCCGATTTGTAAATAGGCATTACCGTTGTGTTTTTCCATCTCTGAATAAAATAACCAGCAGAAAGAGACTTAGAAAATATAATTTTTAAAGGCTGCAATAATGAAGTAATACATTTTTTTAGTAAAAATGGAGAAACTCCATCTGAATCTATTTTATATGTAAAAGAAAGCTCTTCAATTGCAGAATAAATATCATCATCAGATATATTTAGGCTAGAAATATCAACATTGGATACAATATTACTAAATGCAGAATCATCAATATTAATCGCATTATCTGAAAAATTGGATTGAAAAAATAACTTAAACATATTGGCAGTTTCAAATAAAGAGTTAGACACAGCTCCATTGTATACCAAAGAAGAGTTACTACAACGAGATTGAATAAATGTCCAAAAACGTCTCGGATTAGACTTAATGGAGTCTCCATAACTTAAAATATACTGATTATATAAAAACTTGTTCAGAAAATTGAATTCTCGGGTGTAATGTTCGCACAAATCTTTATCATGAGCTCTATTACTAGTTTTGAATTGACGGTGATACTTATTTCTTAAAATTTTCAGTTTTTTTAACCCCCTAGTATACCAGGGAAATTTATAGACTTTCAGCGGTAATGCCTCAATATTAGCTTTGAAAATGTCATTGATAATTTTCAAAAATTCCTCATAACATATGGATACAATTTCACTGTCCAAAGTTTCAGACCAGTCTACAGCATTCAATAACATATTTATATAATCAAAGTCACACGAATTATATTTATATTGATAGATTTGATAGTTGGTTTTATTATCAAATTCATAAAAAGTAATATTAATTGCAAGCGCCGAATGATGAGTATTCGGCGAAGAAATTGGGAACGCGCAATCTTCCACGGAACATTTTAAATCTGTACTAACAAAGACTAAGTCCAAAATACGATCAAGCTTATTAAACACTGAATTTACTTGACACAAATCAAGACTAAATAATGAGTCAATGAAATTCATTTCAGAAACAGAATTTGATGTAAAGATTTTCTTCTTTCAGTGTAGAAACCGGTAGCTGTGAGTGGCTTAGGTTCAAATATTTCAAACAGTCAAATATTTTTTTTTATTAAATAATCAATATTCTTCAGCAAATCTGACCTCAAGCTCGAAGAATATTGATTATTTATTGATAAGGAAAAGGTCGAACAACAGAATAAAAAATTTTTTTTATTTTAAATTTGTTTTAATTTTTTTAATACGTATATATTTTAAATTAATATTTTTTTAATGTTATAAATTTGTTGTTATGTAGCTGACCTTTTCACCAATTTTGATTTGAAAATTGGTACTCCATTATTCCTGGTCCATATACAGGTATATTTTTCTATCATATGTTATTTTGGCACTGATAGATTTGTTCTGTTCGTAATATTGACTGTCAGTCAATACTAACCATAAGCGGCAACCATAAGATATTACTCTTTATGCTGCTTTTTTTATAAACTGGTCCAATTCGTATGGAAGAATTTTTTTTTTTTTTTCAAAAAATCGTCAAAATAGGAAAAGCGATTTTTGTATTTGAAAAATTTTAGTTCTAGCGATTTAAAAAAAAAGAAAATATATTGAAGACATCCATTGGTTAAAGCCTCCTATGTAAATAAAAAAAATCATTATTTGTGCGATTCGACGCACAGTTTCCGAGTTATAGCCACTTTTATATTTTATCGATTTTCTTATTTTGGAGATTCCTTAGAAAACGGAAAAATTTGATATTTTTTCGATTGGGCGCTCCGCTAGAAATGTTTTCTAACTTTTTCATATTTTCGATCAAAAATGGGGATGGGTTAACCAGGGTAACCCCATTACCCATCACCGTGGATAACTACCTATTATTACCCATTACCCACGAAATACGAACCCTGATGTATACTAACAAAAAGTATTCTTTGGCTCTGACGAGGCTTTTGTTGCATGTATACTCCTCATGTGTTTTGAAGTTAAGTCGGTCATTCAACATTATATCCCGATCCCACGGGCTTTATTTCAGATCTTCGTACTCGAATATTAATGGATTCTCTTTTCTGCCTCCGGTTTCTCTTCTGCTAATTCCGGATTCGCCTATTCCAATAGCTCTGCTTATAATAGGAAGACATCGTCATCTGTGTATCCTAAAAACACTGCTTCGTCCGATATTTTCTGCCGGAACACACTATCCCACATAATATTTTACAATGATGCCCCCAGAGCAGGGAGCCCTGGGGAACGCCTCCAGTAATCTTATACGCCTTTGCTCCGTTGGTGGTCTCTCTCCATAGCGTCCTGCCAGAAATGTAGTCTCCTACAACGATTATTAATTATATTGAAAACTTTAGTATCGCATAATGATGACCTCAAGTCGCTCGTGCAGAATGTCCATTCCGGCATCAGTTGTGTGATAAATAGCGCCATCCTGTTGGAACCTCATGTCGTTCACATCCCTATCTTGGCAAAAAGAAATTGGTTATAATCGATCAGCGTTGAATGTGATAGCGATGCCATCATCGTTTTCGAAAAAGTCGACCTGCGGATGCATTGCCACTTGGTGAACCTCGTGTGGATTGGTATCATCCGAAACCCGCTAATTTCCTTGTTAACATAGAAGAAAATTTTCTTTGGCCTAAACTGTTCGGGGTTTCCTGCAATTTGAAAAAAATTAAACAGTCGGAACCATAATTTGAACTCACGTTGGCGGACGATCGTGTCGAAGTTTGTGACTCTTCTCATCAGCGCCTTAGCGTTGTAGGCCAGTGGCCGTCTGCTTCACACTGTCACTAATTGCAGTTGTCGTCGTCGGGGTTTCTCTCCTCTTTCTCTCTCTTGTGTGAGCGGCTTTATTCCAATACAATCACGTTTTTCTTTCTTACTTAAAAGCACATGTGCCGAAGTTTTTGAAAGTAATCTATTCATAGAACATAACTATTTATGTTTTTGCTTGTGTCCCACGTTTTTGGTCGCCCTCCTCCATATGATTTACATTATAAAGTACATGATTGGATCCGAAATTATTTATTAGAAGGATATTTTTTCAATTTCCTTTGAGCTAAAGCAGTCATGGGTTTCCTGCAATAGGGCCTCGTCGCAATAGGAGAACATCCATTTTATATCCGTCCCTATTAGAAACCTTTTTAGTATCCTATATTGTCTCTGAGACAAGTGTTGGACTTCTTCGACAGTGGTCAGTAATCAATCATGTATTAGCCTCTTCAAACATTTGCCTATTGTATGTATGAAGGGCCTTTATGACTGAGGTTCTTCAAGAGGTTTGCTCGGCTTTATTCGGAATTTGTTTTTCTCTTATTGTCTCTTCGGAAAATGCTCCTGTCTCTCTGCATGCAGGATGTTATTAAAAAAAACTTTGAATGCAGCTGTGGGCTCGATTTAACCACCTGATTTAGGTTAGAGTTTCGATGGGAATATGATTCAGTACTGGATCGTTGGTATCTTCAATTTTGGTAATTTCTACTGGGGGTTCAGTCATGTCTAATGGGTCTCTCTGTTTGATGGTTTGGCATTTCTTTTCTTAAACAGTTTTCTTTCCTCTCGTTTATGTACATTTGCAGTTCCTGTCTCGACGGCTGATATTCCCGTCTGTTTCTAAGGAAGCCTGATCTTGTTCTGCCTCTTTGTTGCACTCACAAGATGTAATTGTTCGAAAAGAGTTTGTAGCAACCATAAATTCGGTTGTTGCCAACGAATTGCGGTTACTACAAACGAATTGAGGTTGTCACGACTGAATTTAGTGCCCACAACTGAAATTTGTTTCAAATAACTTCGTTGCATAATTTATACGGTTGTGACATTTGCATTTGTAATTATATTCGTTCTATCAATTATGTTTTCTATAATTTCAGTTGCAAAAACCGAATGATGATGATGCAAATAACGGGTTTTTCAATAAGAGCGCTACAAAAGTTTATTTAAATAAAACAAAACCGGTTTTAGATACCAATGAAATTCTTTATTCCTGTGAAAGTACGTTCGATGCCATTATGTATGGAACTCGATTTCTTTTGCATGGCACCACGGGCACGCTTGCAGAAGTCCAGACGCTGAACCCAATTTTCGACGGTTTTCAAGCATAAATCGGCCGATACTGCTGCAATTTCACGTTCGATATTCGTACGAAGTTCATCAATCGTCGCTGGCTTGTTGGCATAGACCATAGTCTTGACGTAGCCCCACAGGAAATAATCTAACGGCGTCAAATCGCACGACCGAGGCGGCCTATCGACTGGGCCATTTCGTGAGATAACACGTTCACCAAACTTGGTTTCCAATAAATTGATTGTGGCATTCGCTGTGTGGCTTGTGGCGCCGTCCTGTTGGAACCACATGTCCTCCAAGTCCATATTATCCAATTGTGGCCAAAAATATACGGTTATCATTGAACGGTAGCGATTCGGATTCACAGTAATGTGCCCGTCTTGATCATCACGGAAGAAGTACGGCCCAATGACGCCGCCGGCCCATAAACCGCACCAAACCCTAATTTTTTCGGGATGCAATGATGACTCATGGATTACGTGCGGATTGCTGTCTGACCAATAACGCATATTTTGCTTATTGACGAAGCCATTCAGCCAGAAATGAGCCTCGTCACTGAAGACCATAAATTGGACGTAGCGCTCATAAAGTTGAGGCCACTGACTCCAAATTTCGGTAGTAAATTTTAATAATTTCGACTCGTTGTTGGCTCGTATATCTTTCCATAATGAAATGGCAAACCTTACTGAAGAGAAATGTCAAAAGAGCGGGAAAAAATATGGCGTCGTTTGCTGTCCCTATCGATTTACTTTTGTAGCGTCTCTGTTGAAAAACCCTTTATAAAATGTTTGTAGCTTGTCGCAAATATAGTATACTTGTGCCCAAACACGTTGTGTTTGCTATTCAATATAAAATGTTTGAGACACAATGATTAATAGGCTATAATATCTGTTTTTGAGACCCAAATGTGTTTTTTTTTTGTGTAAAACCGCTAAAAACAAATACGTGACAGACAACAAAGAAACAAATTAAGCAGTAGATCTTCAATTCATGAAAACAGTGCTTGCAAACATTTGCATGTTTCCTGCAATATGTTGCAGGGGCCGATATTTTTCAGCGTGCAGTTTTTTAGCAGTTACGATAAAATTGACACGATACGTATTCCAGATTACGATACGAAACCGATACGAAACGGATTCAGTCATTCGACCCCTGTTTTTCGGTTAGTGGAAAGAATGGGGTTGTGATAAACTCTAATACGGTCGTGATAACCGTGTTGACTTCTAGACAACCTTTCAATTATGTTACAGTTAATTCGGTTGTCGCAACCGAATTTTCCTGTGGCCGGATAACCATGTGGATTTCAGATTTTGATCTTGTTATACCAGCATTTTTCATACTTTTTTTTTGAAATATATTATTTTATTAAATGTCTTGGGAATTGCGCGTGTCTTCAACCGGAAATAATAAATCATTTTAATTTATGTCCCTTAAACAGTGAGAAATTGAAAAGTAACAAAGTTTCATTTGTTTACAAATGCCTTTAAGTGTCAAATTAATAAAATTTCTTCCCCCCTGATGCTCCTTTCGCACCCACTGTATTCGAATTGCTATTAATGATTTTTCGCATAAAAACTATTTCAGTTTTACAACAGTAAACTTTTTTGTTTATAAATCACATCATTATTTCATACATTTTCATACAAAAGATCAACATTTGTTCATTCATCTATCAAATCCTTTCCATTTTTCCTAATGACCACATAGACTCACAGACGACAACGTCGACTGTCTGTCTCAAACATTTTTAGTTCGTCCAACTGCCACAAACAGAAACGACGCCACTGCCACCGCCACCCCCTCTGCATCTTCATGATCGTCATTGGAAGAGCATCTGGCTGCAAAGTATCGAGTAGTAGGCCTGACAGTGGTGTCGTACACATAGCAACGTTATGTCTTTAAATCTTAAATATTTTTTCTTGACCATGTAGCGAAATAAACGTATCGCTGGTATCTAGCTTGTGTGGTGGGTAGTCTGTGTTTCCTTTCCGTCCTCTCGTGAGTACAAAGAAAACATAAATTCCCGCAATGACCCAGCAAACAGTTTTAGAACATGTTGCCAACATCATATGTTTGCTTTGTAACGACCTTGCATTCCATTACTGATTGCACGGAACACAAAGCAAATCTATCAGAAAGCGCTGTTTGCCAGAAGGAATGTGTCACTATAGTGTTGTTATCGTTCGTTTGAAGGCAATGCCTTCCATAGATCAATGCTAAGACGCGCGACTGAAAATGAATGTGCCAGGGTCGGGGAAAATATGGTAATGGACAAATTAATAATGAATATATAGCGTCGTTGGTGCAATGATAGTGTGAGCGGCTTTTGTACATGAGTACGTGGGTCCGATCACTTCTCAGACTACCTAACATTTCTTTTCGACAACTATCCCTCGTTTTGTAAACGGGCATCGTGCCAACTGATACAGCATATTGTAATTTTCCGTAAAAGAGCATGTTGGGTTTGGAACGAACTCGAACAAATATAATCCATGGTGGCCGTCGGTGGTGCAATGGGTAGTGTGCGCGCCTCTTGTACTTGAGATCCTGGGGTCGATCCCTGCTCTGACCACCTTAAAATTTCTTTCGACGGCGGTCACCTCGCATAGTGACGGCGACACTATCGAGTATTTAGCCATGAAAATGACTCTCAAAAATACCGTTCGGAACCGGTGTAAAACTGTAGGTCCCAATCAGTGAGTATAAAATTAGAAAGCGCACAGCTCACTGGTTGTGAGAAGCTCTCCCCGATTCCTTCATGGGATGTAATGGGAAACCATTTATTTTATTTAGAACCTGGAGTAGAACCGATTGTATATCCGTATACAATGTTCCACAACTGGTTCCTTGTAACCGAATATTTAGCTGGGAAGTATTACCATCCAGTCCCTGCGTGCTCCCACTACCAAATATTCATTCATTCATTTATTCATTCCTTAAGACAGCGTACCGGTTTCCCTGCTTCCACTGGAGCTATGGACGTCTGTTTGCCGTTTGCATGTGTGTGTGTGTTTTTGTTATAAATGAGTTTCATGCCGGCTTTTTTTCATTGGATTTTATTTAGAGCCGGCATCTCTGATTAGCTCCGTACACATATTTTCATTTTGGATACAGTCAGACGACGTTGGTTGGGCCAACCAACTAAGCGACCATACCATGTCATCTGGCATATCAAAGTGGCTTTTGTTTAAGATGCTAATGTTTGAAAGCCGTGCAAGCTGACTGTGTGAACCGTCTGTAGGTGGAGGATACCATACACATACATACATATACGTATGTACATACGTTAGTTTGTGGAATAGTTGTTACTCATACGATGGAGTGGATTGTTGAATTGGATGCAAATGCTCTCGTACTTCCATGTGTGTTTTCGCTTTGCATTGCAATGTACGATAATCTCCGGTAGTTTATCGAAAAGTTACAAATACTTTTTATTTCAAATATCTGCGAGATCGAAAACTATTGGGAAACAATGTTTTAAAATCTTTTATGTTGTTGTTTGTATTTGTTTTTGTTTTTTTTTTGTTGTTTTTCTTTCCGCCAATCATTAAACAATGTCTGCGACGACCTTGATTAAAAACAAATTTTTAAAATAACTTAAATTCTATTAATAGGAGGTAGGATTGAATAAGGCTAGTTAAATTAGGTAAGTAAAATCTAAAAAATCTTCAATGTAGCAATGTTATACATTACCTTACATACCAACGGAGGTAAGTTTTCAAAGAGCAAAATATGCTAACCTTTTCTAGCCATTAATAATTGGGCTCTTATGTTGCCAGAGATTGACAATTCAGGACACACTGAAAAATTGGTATTTTTTTGTTGTGGATGCAAATGTAGCAAGCTCTGGTTTGAACACAGGTATACTAGTTTGGTTTGAACACAGGTTCAAACCAGAGCTTGCAAAATATGCTCAACCAAATTTTTTAGCGCGGTCTGGTCACTCAAAAGACCGAAAAAATGAGATGGAATCGCTCAGTGTCTGAACAGAAACCGTATTTTTCGTTTGGTTCGTGTTCTCGCTCTCGGGTTTCGGCTTGAAACGCAACACACGAATCGGTCTCTCAACAGAATCGTTCGTCGCTCAGCTACTGAGAGTCAGTAAGTGAGCAAAGCCAACAAAAGGTCCGCAAAAAAGGTCTTTATTTTTATTGTTGCATTTGCCTTATGTTGTTGCCTTAGATATTTCGTCACAGGCAAAGCATTAAAGAGGAAAGGAGAGGAGGATAGGGCGCTCATTTGTGTGTATATGCGTATGCAGTAATCATAGAGTAAATATGGGTAGAGAAAATCTTTCACTCACCAAATTTCTGACATTTGTCCTCGTGTGATGTATACGTTTGATGTTGAAAAGAATTGCTTTACTAATACCAGATAGAGGCAATGGTTCAAAACAACGAACAAAATAACAACAACGGCATTTCGTTTTGTGTGTTAAAATTAATGTGTTAAATACAACACAAATGTATGCTAACAATAACAGTCAATAAAAAAGTTTAAAACACATTTAAATTTCACAGTTTTTCACCAAAATGGCATGACAAATTAAAGCAAGAAGTTATTGTAATTCCACCTGGTGTATATCACTTTTCGTCAAACATCTCTCTATCACACCAACCGCATCACGAAGAGTGTGAAATGAAACGTCAGATGAGAGAATAAGTTTATCTAGGTATGTATTAGTCTATGGCAGTAATAGCCAGTGGCGCCGCACACATACACGCTCAGAAGACCGTTTGCCGAGTTTTTACGACGTAAAGCAGTGATGCCAACTTGGCTCTTTTGGGGCTAGATTTAGCACTTTTCGACCTTGCAAAACGCGAAAAAAAATGCCATTGGCGCTTTTTTGCAAAAGCGCGTAATGTGCACGCGTTTTAAGTTTCTATTTAGCCCTTTAGCCCGTTTTCTACACAACATCAATTTGCTAAAGAATGTTAAATTTGTTTCTTCCACGTTTAACAGAAACGGTCTTCTATTTTTGTATTGGTTATTACGCTTAATACTTATAAATTTTTAGGTGGAGAGACACCCAAAAATATCGGAGGGTATGGAAAGCAGACCCCTCTTTTAGGAAGTGGTGAAACTCACAATGATGAGCCCAAGCAGGGGGTTTCTACGGCATAGCTGATCGAAAATGTACTAGTGAAATGATGTAGAATGAGAGACCAAAGAAGACATATACATTATAGACCATGCAGCAAACTAAGTTTAAAAGTGTTTGATTGATACTAATGACAGTTAAATTATGTTTTATGTTGTTTGCATCGAACGAAAATACTCATTCCCTTTTATTTCTGTCCGTATTATGCCAACCAAAGAGTAAATCACCAAAGCAACTCGAACTCGATAAAATGGGCTACTACCTCGTCGTCATCAAGAGAACACGAAGAGAGGCATAGCGGCTCTTTTCTATTTCTCTATTGTCCAAGGCAATATGTAGTTATTGCAAATGTATGATTGCTGCAAAACATTTCTCTATACGCAACAAACTATTCTGGATCACAAAAACGTATCAAAGGCATGCAGCCTTTCTACGGAATTCGGTCGGTTGGAAACAGAAAACAAAAATGTCAGGCAAAGCTCATCAAATCTGCACTAAAAATATCGTTTTTTTCGGGTGCACATCTGAAGGATATTCCAACAGGGGATGATCAAATTTAATGAAACAAATTGAGTGTGAGATATCACCGAGTTCTTTGTTTTTTTTTTTTTGAAAGGCAAGAAAATTATGTGGGGAATATGGCGTCATTCAAACGACTGCCGCGGTTTCGGTGGTAATCAGGCTAAATTTGAACGATAGGACCGGCTATGTTGTCTGAGGGCACTGGTATTTGCGGTTTATTGGCATGGATCTGCGACTGCGTGAGATAATACTTAAATCGGTCGTGTAGAATACCCATTGTGGCATCGGATGCGTAGCACTGAGCGACGTTCTGATGGAACCACCACAGATCCCGACCAAGCAATGTCATTCTGTACATGCATTGCCACTTGATATTGATTGGCATCGTATGTATTTACTTGTTGATGTACATATTTATTCAAAAACGGGTGCCGTCGCGCGCAGCGTTTTTTGACAATAAAGTCGTATTATTCGCACGTATTGCTCGACACCTGAACTTGACATGGTGATTGTGTCTATTGTCGGAAATATTAATAACAGAAAATTTAACAGAAGATAAAACAACATAACCGACGTGAACGGTTAAAATCTGTCTGTTCCTATTGGAAATCCCCTTATTTATTAAGCGCGATTTAGCACTTTTGGAATTTTTCTGGCCGTTTTCGTTATTTGGCGCGTTTTATCACTTTTTAGGTACTTCGACAGCGCGTTTCGTTCCTGCAGAGTTGTCATCACTGACGTAAAGTGTCTCGAGTGAACACATGAGCCGAGCGAGCAAACATAAACGGTTGTCGGTTGAGCGAAGGTCAAGCCAAAGAAGAACGAAGTTTAAGGGTTTTTTGGCGACAGTTTCGCATCGTGTCGGTGGACGATTCGTTTTTTTCTGACAACAAGCACGAAAGAGACCAATTATTGCGAGCTCTGGTTCAAACACATTGTGTTTGATATTCAATATAACATGTTTGGGACACAATGATTAATAGGTTATAATACATGTATTTGTGACCCAAATGTGGCTTTGTTTGTTGAAAACTGCTGAAAACAAAAACGTGACCGACAACAAAGAAACAAAATGCATCAAATTTTCAATTCGGTAAAACAATGCTTGCAAACATGTACATGGTTCCTGCAATATATTGCTGGGCCCTATATTTTTCAGCGTGTATAGAGATCACTTTTGAGTGTACACGTGTGTGGACAAATGAATGAAATATTTATTTGGATCGATAACTCTATGCCTGCCATTTACTTTTTAAAGATTATTTCATGCAAATGTTGCCAACGGCTACGCTTCACGTGGTCCATTCTCAAAGTCCAATTTTGTCACACTTTTCCAACTATTGGGCCGGTATCTCACCAATGACACGTGTAATGTTGTCTTCCAAGGCAGCAATCGTGGTTGACTTGCTACTATAGACGAGAGACTTGTTGCTATAGACGAGAGACTTAGTCTAGTGGGGACAGATCGCGCGATCAAGGCAGTCAATTGACAGCGCCATTAATTACTCACCAAACTCGCCTATCATTTGGTTAATGGCAGAGTTCGTATTTAAATCCCCCCTCCGGGGTAACCCATACACATCGCTGTGGGAATGGGTAATGAATGTTTACCTATTTCCCACAGGGTAATGGGTAAAATAATGAGTAGTTTCCCACGAGAATAGGGAATTACACATCACCTATTTCCATTTCCCGCAGGGTAATGGGTAAAATATTGAGTAGCTAACCACGACGATGGGGAATTACCCATCACAATTACCCATTTCCCACAAGGTAATGGGCAAAATAATGGGTCTAACTCAGGACGATGGGGAATTACCCATCACGATAACCCATTACGCATGGGGAATGGGTAAGTGGCCTTATTTTTGCGTGTGGACGCACCATTTCCGAGTTATAGCCATTTATTTATTTTGATTTTTTGAAAAAACTGCTTCTTACAAATTGGACCACTTTCTGAAACCCCCATAGAAATCCACAAAAATTAGTTATCGAAAAAGGAATTTTCTGATGATTACAAATGTGGATGATTGTGGCCGTCGGTGGTGCAATGGTTAGTGTGCGCGGCTCTTGTAGATGAGATCCTGGGTTCGAACCCGGCTCTGACCACCTTAAAATTTCTTTCGGCGGCGGTCACCTCGCATAGTGACGGCGACACTATCGAGTATCTAGCCATGAAAAAGCTTCTCAAATTACCGTTCGGAATCGGTGTAAAACTGTAGGTCCCATTCAGTGAGTGAAAACTGGAAAGCGCACAACTCAGTGATTGTGAGAAGTTCTCCCCAGTCCCTTCATGGGATGTAATGGGTAACCATTTATTTATTTACAAAATTAACAACATTAAATTATAAAGGTCCTTCTCCAGAGAAGTCAAAACACAAAAATAAAATTATCAAACAATTATTAAAAGAAAAATATTACTTTCTAATAAACATTAGGGAAGAATGGGCAAGGAAAGTATTTTCAACATAGCGGTAAGAGCCAAAATCGATGTTTAATATTCGCAACGATATTGGACGAAGTCACAAAACTGTGCTGGGATATTTAAAAGATGTAGGAAACTATGCACAGAATTACAAAGGAAGGATTCTAACCGCTTTAACTCCAACCGAAAAGTGAAATATCTTGAAAATTGCGTCATACTCTTCACTTTCAGCACCAAAAATCAGGTCTCAAGCTGTACGCTGAAAAAAACAATCTCTGTAACATATTCTCCCAAACACATTCTGCAGGAAGCATGTATATGTTTGGAACATACTCCAAATATTCATATATTTTCAAGTCCTAAACTCAACTTATATTTAAATGCAAACATTTGCATGTTTATCAGCAAAAATTCAAAATTTGTAGATCCATATGCGTGTTTCATCCTCAACATCCACATTCTTACATCGAAGCATTAGTGTGTTTCCTACCAAAACGTATAATTGACATCAAACTAAAATGCAACAGATCAGTCAACATGACAAACACTCAATTCATTTACACACGCATTCAGTAATATTTATGAATCACTGACTGAAAGAATAATGCAAAAATTCTGTTATACAGGGTGGGCCAACTTTGACTCATTGATTTGAAAAGCTTGTAACATTGTGTCTCGCGGTATGAGCTGTAGCTCAATGTTGATATACCGCCCCGGGGAGGGATTCTGGTTCCCCAGCTTTATCTTCGAAAAATATGGACCGATAACTCTATCAGTCATTTCACACCAAACCGTGCATCTGAGAGGGTGTAGTTGTCGCTGATGCAAATTCGGCATTTCTGTTTTTTAATGAGACAGTTAAAAAAATAATAAAATAATATCATTTATAAGTAATAATTTTTACACATTCTTGCATTGAGTATGATGGCATTTATACATGGTTTATTACCTGCAAAAAAAAACAATAAAAAAGAAAAATAAAAGTTGTAAACACTTCAAATCAGTCAGTCGAAGTTGGCAATAACATTAAAATAGACTGAGAACAATCTCTCTTTGTCCCACATTTTATTAAGCGAAAAAAAATTAAGTAAACAGTGCACCAAACACAGCTGTATTTGTATCACAAACAAAGCTGTATTTAGATCACAAACACATATACACAAAAAATTCCATATTCAGCAGCCTGTATCTTTTGCAATTTGTAACCGATTGCAGAATTTTTAAATGGAAATGGAAGCTTGACATCTTGTGATAAAAAAAAATTATGACAATAGTGGTTTCTTAACTAAAGAACTTTTTTTGACCAATTATAAAAAAGGCCAAAAATGTGCTATCTTTTTGGTTCACTTGAATAAAGGCACTTGATTATTTTATTATTATTTTTAAAGTAACCGATGATTTTGTGTAGGGAGCGTTTGTTTATTACAATTAATTACATCTTAATCACTTTACGATTCAAAATGGCAAAACAAAAAATTTTAAATCTATCGGAAAAAACTAAAATCGACGTTTACCGTTCTCAAGGATATTCTTACCGCACAATAGCAAAAAAATTTATGTATTATAACATATTAATCATTGTGTCTCAAACATGTCATATTGAATAGCAAACACAATGTGTTTAGGCACAAGTATACTATATTTAGACAACCTCCAAAACAAACATTATATTTGCATCCAAACAAGAAAAAACGACAAGTTTCTCAGCGTGAAACTGACGTATCTGGGCTTTCGTCAACATTGTGTCTCACTGCAGCAATATTTTGTGCCGTACGTACGCTACGAGTAAGGCCAAACTCCAACTTATCTCCCAGTGCATGTTTATATTTGTTTAATGGTGATCGCTGAACGTGGAGTTCAACGATCTCATAAACGTTCTAATAGATATTAGGAGTAGAAAATGTGCCTAAAAAATGTGCAAGAACTATTTATTTAATACTATAGATTTGGAGTGTTGTGATCTCATCAAGTTATTCATGAATATATTCACCATATAATCAGAATTGTATTGATTTCGAAAGGCCATAAGCTGATTGAAAGTCTCGTGACTTTCTCTACTTTTGATACTAATCGAGACATCAAACAGTTCAGATATAGTTTTGCGATCTCTGCAACGTCTTGACAATATATGAAATTGTCTTCATAAGGAGTCACAGGCTACTGCAATATCAAAGTCTCGTGACTTTCTCTACTTCTAATACAAAACAGAGCATATAATGTTTTGCGATCTCACCAACAACGTCTTGAACAGGTAGGAAACTATCTCCAGTAAGAGTTGCAGGCTGCAGCTGATAGCAATATCACAGTCAAGTGGCTTGTTCTTCTTTTAATACTAAACGAGGCATCAAATAGCAGATACATTTTTGCGATCTCACCAACATCTTGAGCAGGTATGAAACTATCTTCGCTGCTGATAGCAATATCACAGTCAAGAGGTTTGTTCTTACTTTAAAAATAAACGAGGCATCAAATAGAGAAGATATATTTTTGCGATCTCATCAACGTCTCATAGTCATACTCCTAAAAGTCATATTGGCATTGGCTCCAATATGGTGGTAATAGCTTTGACAATATTCTTAAATATTATGAATGGTGTATTGAAGATTTTTCAAATAAACTTTCATTTATGAATACAAACCTCACTGTCCAAAAATATTCTCCATCAAAATGCTGTTGGTAATGTTGGAGGCACTTGCAATTTTCTGATACACATGGATGATGACAAATAAGTTTAGGCTCCTTATTACTACGCCCATTATCACATCACCACCGTATCCAAAATTAAATACAATATGAATTATATAAGCTGACTTTATCTCAGTTAAACTTTTACTCACCACATACTTTGAACTCATTGAACAGTTTGACCAGTCCAATCTAACGATAGACAAAATAAGCCAGCCGCCATTAAGTACACGGGTAGTGCGATCGAGTAGTATGGTCGTCGTGCACCACCACCCCACATCATATGATGCAAATGTCGCGGCAGTTAATGCTAACGCTCGATCTGTGTCTGTTGCATGCATGCATGGATGTGTGTAATACTTCACTTTTGTCAAGATGTTTTTGTTTACTCTGACATCAAGTGTTTTATTTTCACTTTAGTGTTTTTTTCCTCTAATTTTTTTTATTTATTTTTTTTTAATTTTATTTATTTTATTTTATCCATCTACCTCATGTTTCAAAGAAACGGCGGCGATCGACTACTCACTCGGTAACGATCAATGAGCCAGCCAACTCCTTTGCGTTTGCTGGCTGGCCTGGCAATAACCTTTTGTTAGCCATTTTGGCCACAAGAAGTCAAGCGATCCCGCCAAAAAAGGCAAATACAAAATAGACAAATTATTTTATAGATACAATTTGCCACTTGGTTTTTCATTTTCATTTTAAGTTTCAATTTGACTCAAGATGCCAGCCAGTGAAAGAAATTATGAACATCAGGGAGACGCAGAGAAGGAAACAAGAAAAAGAAAGATATTTATGAAATATTTATGACTTGAGTAGATTTTATTATTGTCTTTATTGTCGTCTGTTGATTGTGCGGCTTGACTTATGTCGTCCCGTGAATTCTACAGATATCGCGACGACTACTATTATTATTAAATGCATTTTCATAGTTATGATATATGCAATTGTATAATATTCCGGTATTATTATTAGGGGTCTAACTAAGTGATGGCTGCAGCAAAGGATTTGAGCAAAGTTGTGGGTGTACATGCTGAAAAATATGTATTTTTTGTTGTTTGGGTGCAAATATAATGTGTTTGTTTGTAGCTTGCAGCAAATATAGTATACTTGGGTCCAAACACAATGTGTTTGCTACCCATTATAACAGGTGGGAGACATAATGGTTAATATGTTATAATGTATGTTTTGTGACCCAAATGTGGCTTTGCTGCTGAAAACAAAAACGTGACAGACAACAAAGAAACAAAAAGCAGCAGATCTTCAATTCATGAAAACAATGGTTGCAAACATATACATGGTTCCTGTAATATGTTTCAGAGCCGTTTATCTCAGCGTGTACGCATTTTAAAGTAAAGTTTTCTTCAGTTTTTTCTTTAGGGTTTGTTTTATATATCCTTTTCAAATGAATTGAACTTGATTAATTGGCTTCAAGAAATCCAGGGGTTTAGGACCTTACAAAAGGACGATTACCTATTTCTCCAATCGACTCAATCTTTTGTAAAAGATACCATGTGTCTCCAACCGGCTCAATCTTAAAGTACTGCATTTTAAAGTGCTGTTTTCTTCAGTTTTTCCTTTAGGGTTAGTTTTATATATCCTTTTCAAATTAATTTACACGGACTTAGAAGCCTTACAAAAGGATGATTACCTATTTCACCAATCAACTCGTATCTTTTGTAATAGATACCATCTGTCTCCAACCGGCTCAATCTTTTGTCTTTTATCTCCATTTGGTAACACTTGGTTTTCGCAGTGATTGCACCACTTGATCATCCTATTTTTCGTCTTCTACCGGAATTGCTTAACTACATCGTAGTCTATTACACTGTGGAACAAAATTAAACTTTTTCGAAAATTAGAAGGTTCTGTCAACTGATTCTGGGTAGAAGGGGTAAAAAATAATATACGTGTATCATCGTTTTGAAAGTTTACGCCTGAATTTTTTTAAGGGGGGGGTAAAATTTTCCCCCTTTTGCACATTTGATGAATCTGCATAGATATTATACATATCTATAATTTTCTTTTGTTCGGTGACTTATAGTGAAATTTTACGTACAATATTTTTCTAATACACACCAACCCGCTAAAATTCAGTTTTGTGGGACATTTTAGCGCCAACTCGGAATAAGTACGAAATTAACCCTTAAATGGATTTTCAGTTTTGACTTATTTTGGGCATTCATGTTAAGTTTTGAGCTTTGGTGTGTTAAGAACGTTATAGTAGAATTGCATGAGGATTTTTTTTGTATCCGTTACACCCCTGTTTTAGGATTGTTGTTTACCCTTTTCCACAAAAAGAACAGAAAAGACCCATATATCGAGGCGCTAGAGGGTTAAAGTATTCCACAAAAATTGTTCTCGTAAAATTTTAAATAACATTGCTGAATACATGTTATACCTAAAATGTAAGGATAATATAGTTTCCTATGCTGATTCATCATAAGAATGTGCAAGAGAAGGAAAATTTCACCACCCCCTTAAAAAAAATTCAGACGTAAGCTTTCAAAACGTCGATACACATATATTTTTTTTGTTTACCCCTTCTACCAGAATCCGTTGTCAGAACCTTGTTATTTTTTTGTGTTCCACAGTGTTATAGGTCCTTATATATTGCAAAGCCGTTTTCTGTTAAAGGATCCCAGGGATATTTTCGTCAGTTTGCGATGTGACTTAGGATTATGCGTCGTAAAGTATGACAGGTTGTATGCCCACAGAATACTTCGTTTGAAATGACCGAATTACCCATAACCGCATTTAGAGGTTGTCGCAACCACACTAGAGGTTATTAACAAACGAATTAGAGGTTTTCACACCCGCATTAGTGTTTGTCACACCCGTATTAGTGGTTGTCACAACCTTATTAGAGGTTGGCACAATCGAATCCTTTTTTCCTTCAATCAAAAACGCATTTAGTGAGAATCTTTTAATGTTTTATTGATAATTTAATTAAAATAAAAAAATCAATGAGTGTTCGAACTCACGGGCGATGTGTTAAATCCTTTTTGTTACACGGTATCTGTTCGATTTCTACATTAGTAAATGTTATATTGGAAAATAAAAACAGAATAGTTTTTGTACTGAAGGCTCTTTTGCTATTGCACTTTCTTTTTTCTTACATCTGCTTTAACATTAGATGTAATATTGTTAAAATAAATAAAGCAATATATAGCTCATTGAAATAATTGTTTTTGTTTTGTCATAAACAGAGCGACGACAAAAAGTATTCAATAGTATAGAGCACTTATTGCATTCTTTTTCCGCTCGTTCAAGTCTTATTCTCGTTATAGAATATTTCAATATAAATGCACCATTTAAACAATGTTATTACATAAAACAATACAAAAAGCATAAATGTTTCAAAAGGCATCAATGTTTCACGTCAAAATTATGAATGGACCTAGTTATGACAAAAAGAGAGTAATTCTTTGTGAATCATTCGCCAGATGTCGCCAGTGCTTTGGTGTCATACAATCCGTTCAATGAGTTCTCTATACTATTCAATACTCTTTGGCGACGACGACCTAATTGTTTGATCCCGCTACATCAATACAATCATACTTATTTGCAGGCAGAGATAATTGTTGTACAACAACCAAGTATGTGATGCTAACGCTGGTGTTGTTTGCTTGTGTTCACTTTGATAGATTGCCCTACTCGAGCCTATAGATATTAACACATCACAAATATAATTTAATATCCTATACTTTCATAAATTAATACAAAAGAAGGAATTAATGCACTTCAATTTTACACGCCACTTCCGACCGTTTTTGAAATCCCCGCCTTCATGGGTGAAGATCTCCAATTATGGTGTATTGTGTGTTTCGATGTTGGTATTAATCATGGATGAACTAGTAGAGGTTGACGCATTAGAATATCTGATTTTGTTTTCTTATGACCCCATCAGTGTATTTCGTTATTGTACGTTTTTGTTTACTTCGTTTGTTCGTATAGTCATGGAACAAAAACAAAATGCCTGTTGTTGGTGCCAACGATTACAAAAAATCCTACTGCGTCAACATCTGCACGCAAAGAAAAAAAAAACGTTTACTGCTCAGTTGCCACAACAATACTTTGATTGATTTGTATTAATTTATTAATCGCAACCGTTCATGTAGTTCTCCCAAATAAACTCATATATCGCAAATGTGTATGATGTTGTTGCAAACGAGTTGTCGTTTGCATCAGATGCGTACAAAATTGCATTTGCCGCAAGTTTAAAAAACGTTTGCGATAACTGAAATTATCCATTTTTCTAATGAGAGCACAGATTACGAAGAACGTAAATTACACAGTCTTATCCACTCGTTTGGCAGACACACTCACGCATACATATAAAAGTGATCACACACTTCAATGCTTCTACTTTGTCAATATATCTTGAATGGACAATTGACGCGTTGTAGTTTGCTGCGCTTTTAGTTGTTATTTGAATGCAAGGCGAGACAGTGAAAAAATAGACAAAAATGCCAATTTTTTTAAAACAAACTTGTAAAAATTGGAAATTTAAACAAAAAAGAGCGTAAAATAAATAATAGTTTTAATTACAACTCGGTAGCTGTAACCGAAATAACAGTTGCTGGAACCGTTTTTCGTTTCTCGCAAACGTTTTTCAGCTCTAATTTTTTATAACTCGTTTACTACAAACGTTTTTCAATTCTCGCTAACATTTTTTAGTTAGGATCAACTACAAGGCGGTTGCTGTAACCGAGGGAGCAGTGACGCAAACGTTCTCGCACACTTTTTTTTTAGCTTTTGTTTTTCATAACTCGTTTGCTGCAAACATTTTTCGGTTCTCCCAAACGAAACGATAGTCCCCAAACGAATTTCCGTTACCTGAGATTTCATTTGGAAGGAACGAGTTTTTTCTTTGCGTTTAATAGTTCAGCCTTATATACCTTAGCTTATCTTCCATGATTTGTATTGATCATTATTTAACGACTGAAACTCGGAATTATTGTTATTTTGTGATATTTACATCCTCATTTTCATCAGTTTGAAATAAGCCATATTCAATTACTACCACCTAACAATTGATTAATAATTCCATCACATCTATTGCAAATAACCCAAGCAATCAAAGATATTTTTATGTTTATTTAAAATGAATAACTACATCTTACAGTTCCCCCTCGACTAATGCACTGCTGCTGGTCTACCTCTAGGTATGTATATCCCACCGAAGACATCGGCATCTACTACTCAGATCTGCCAAGATAATGTCCCCCCCCCTGACATGACAAATATACATATATCTGTTGAAACACGACTGTACATGTGACAATTTGTCTCAAAGATATCTAACATAGATTTTTTAACATTTGCCGTTTGCAACATTTCGTTGATATTTGTAGTTTTCCTTTTAATTTTTAAGGAAGTGCGATATGGCAAATGTTAACAATAAAGTTTTTTTCTCCCCCAACAAAAGAAAGAAAATGAAAGGAAATATATTCCTTTACTGACAACAAAATCAAAGACTATAAAAGTCTTTGCAATAAATTAATATTTCATCTTTGTTTTTGTTTTTTGGTGCCAATACTATCAGTGCTCATAACTCAAAAATATCTAATTTTGGGTTTTGTTAGTCAAGAAATCCATCGCCAGATGATGATCAGTTTAACGACAAAGCTGTAATCATTAAAATTTTAATTTGCAAGTATAAATCATATTTTGTTGTTGAGTGTCAGTTTAGGGATGACATTGGCATAGTTAGGCCATTAAAAGACGATAAACTTTAATTGTAATATCCAAAAATTATATAGATAATTTTGGAAAAAATAGTTATTAAAAAGCGGTGTATCTTTTGCATTCAGTACATTTTCAATTTACATATTTTCCTTGTGGTAGATTTATTATTCGGTCTGATTTATTATTACTTCATTTTTCTGATTTATTGAAATATAAAAACCATTTTTAAAACAATAAAATTTAAATATATGTTAACACAGTTCCAATATCAGTGTGTGGTGGAAATGTATTGAAGCCTTTTTGGAAATTGTAGACCCAAGATACTTCCTTGGTTACAGAAATGCTAACGCTCAATCTAGTTACTTTACAACGCATCAATCAGGAACGCAATTTCTGCCATAAATCAGCAAAATTCGGATCGTCTTGTGATTGAATCATCATACAGTTCTTCAAACCTACTTTTGTTGATACACGCTGAAAAATAACGACCCCAGCAACGTATTGCAGGAAACGTGCACATGTTTGCAAGCATTGTTTTCATGAATTGAAGATCTGCTTCTTTTTGTGTCTTTGTTGTCTGTCTCGTTTTTGTTTTTAGCGGTTTGCAACAAACAAAGCCACATTTGGGTCGCAAATACATATATTATAACCTATTAATCATTGTGTTCCAAACATGTTATATTGAATGGCAAACACAACGTGTTTATGCACAAGTATACTATATTTGCAACAAGCTACAAACACGTTATATTTACATCCAAACAACAGAAAACGATAAATTTTTCGGCGTGAACAGTTTGTTACATACTCATAACTCGGGTTTTTTATTTAATTGGAAGCAATTTTTTTTTCCAGGGATTCACAAGTCATTTCGTAATATTAAGCAAATATTTCCTTGAATTAAAAATAGATTACGTAATATGAACGAAGAGTTGCGTTAATAAAAAGGATTTCGTATCATTTCGTAATACATAGTATAGTGTATGTATTGTTAAATATTTCAGAGTAATCTTAAAATTTCAGAGTAATCGGAAAGAGAATTTGCAACAACCGAATGTGGTACCAACTCGGTTGCAACAACCTAGTTTGAGATCAACTCGTTTGCAGCAAACGTATTTGGTATAAATTCGGTTGCAACAACCGAATTTAGCTTTAAAATGGTTGCAACAGCCAAATTTGGCGTTAATCGGTTGCAGCAACAGTATTCAGAAAAAAATTTAAGTGCAACTGCACTTACCATTCCGTTTAATGTAATTCGGTTAACATAATGTAATTCTATATACAGGGGCGGTTTGAAAGCTACGTGATCCTTTGATCTTCCCACTTAATTAATTAAAAATCATCGCTGCTGCTGTAAACTAAAAAAAAACCCCGTTTACCATTACATCCCATGAAGATTCGAGAAGAGAAGATTCGAGAGAGCTTCTAGTTTTCACTCACTGATTGGGACCTACAACTGGTTCCGAATGGTATTTTGAGAAGCTCCTTCATGGCTATGTACTCGATAGTCGATCTCAAAATTCAAACGATGTTTATCAAACTCATACTTTTTCATTTTGTCATAAAAACCGAAACAGGTTATTAACCGGTTTCAACGCCTCGGTTTCACCGAAAACCGACATTTTTGAACAACCGGTTTTTTGAATACACAACATAAAACTAAAACATTATTCTTCGATAAAAACCTAAATACAGTACACTATATCATTAAGAAGTTACTAAAACAATATTGCCAATTTAGGCCGATTATTTTGTCACAGGGACCTGGGAGAGAAATACAGCTGTTCCTTAATTTGCATTTCTGGATTTTGGGAAATGTAAAAATTATTTTCGATAATTTTTCAAAATTTGATCGGGCGATATTTCGATAACAAAGCGAGTTATCGAAAATTGTCATTTAATTCGTTTTGTTTATTTTGTCCTATATTGTCCAAAAACGCTGCCAGACAAATTTCTTTAGACGCTTTTCAATACATAGTAGCCCCCCGTATATCCGAACTTTGGAGGCCAATAACACCTAATATAGAATTTTACCCAAACTTTATCTTAGATTTTCAGCTTAAAATTATATCTTCTACCCCACCGGTGGACCGGTTTTCAGTTTTTGATTACTGTAATTGTGAGGCGAATATAAACAAACTCGATCAGCTGTGTTGGTGCAACCATCTTCTTCACTACTTCTTGCTACAATGGTAAACAAATGGTATCAGCTGATCGCTTAGTACACCGTAAAAATATATCTGCAAAAGTTGTACAAATGTACACTTTTGTATGGAAAAAATTTACTACAGTTGTGCAACTGTTGTAGAACTTTAGCACATACGACACATACAACAGTTAAGACACTCTTGTGAACACCCTATGTATAACACCCTATGAACTCTTATATGTCACAATATGGACTTAATTAAAATTAATTTTTCCGAACTGTAACGACGCGAAAACCACCTTACATTACATCGCTTGGTAACGTCGACACTATCTTGTAATTAGTCATGAAAAAGCAAAACACCGTTCTCAAAAACCGGTGTTATGTCTCAATCTGTGAGTGTAAAACTGGAAAGCCCACAGCTCACTGATTGTGAGATGCTCACCCCTATGTAATGGGAAAACATTTATTTTATTTTTTAACGACTCGAAAACTAAAGCCAATATATAAAACAAATTCTAGTTTAAAGATCGCCGTAACTGATTTATTAATTCTAACTCACATCGCAGGCAAAAAAGCAGTTTTAAGTGGAATCAGCCGTTCCACCCCAACCAATTTCTATGATAGTGCTGTCACTAAAATACTGAGTCGGGCTGTCAAAATTTGATACCGACTATGGATAAATTTCCTGAACGCCTAAACTTCAGCTCCGACACCGAAGGCCTGGTTTTTTCCATGCTATTGAATTGGTAGTGAACCAGCTAAATCATTGTTTTTTTTATATCTTCTAAAGGAAACTAGAAACTATAACAATATAATCCAATTACTACACTGAGTCTGTTTAAAAGATTTCTTTAACAAAAATAAAATTACTGTGAAACCCCTGACACAGCCCTGAATCATTGATCATTGTACACTCACTCGTATTTACAATATTTAATACTCTTATAATGTAAAACACTTTATTTTGTTTATAAATAAACGCAAGTTGTTAGTCACTTCATGGAATTCGTTATTGAAATCAAATCAGTATCGATTAAATACTTGGCAAAGATATTGAATGAAATGCCATTTTAAAGAACAATTAACAAAATAAATGAATATTTTGTATTTATAATTAATCATTCACCTTTGGCATTAATAATACCATTAACACGTTTATTCGGCAAAAAAAAAACATTAACACCTTTATTTTCTTTTAATGCCACCACCCACCACATCCACCTCATCACATGCGCCAGAGTACAAATGTCAAATGTATCAATTCACTTATTCACCTCACCACCAGATTACACAGATGTTCATTCATTGCAAACTATTTTCTCAAATCATTACAATTTAATGCAACATTTTTATTTTGATTTTTTTTTTGTTTTGGAGGCAGAACTTTGAGTCTTCATTGTACATTGTACTACATTGTCAGCCAGTCATTCAGCCCGCCGCCATCCCACATATTTCCTTAACGAATGGGTGGCGGTAGTTGTATGGAAACTACCCACTAAGATTTTTTTGTTTGATGTGAATTTGCTGCTTTCACGTTTTTCTTCTTCTTCATTAATATTATCATCATTGAATTGCTAATCTAACCAAGGAAAAATTAGGAGGTGTTGTGATTATCCTGCCCGTGGATTGTTAATTAATTTATTAGATTGAAAATACTTGATTTCACATTACAGGTTATGTCCTCAAAACGGTTGTGGTGGTGAACATGATATTCGGAGTTAGTCATTCTTTTGAGATTTTGTTCCAATAATATACACAAGACACAATTTATCATCTGATTTTTCTATGCCATTTTCATTTTCTATAACGCTTGTTATTGGTATTGGCCTGTACTACTCGCTCGTGAGCATGTGGAGTTAGACCTACTCGTTTTTTGCATTTAACATCAGTATGTTAGATTGCTACTACCACACAGTAATGCGTCTAAAGCGTTTAGTATTTCAGCGATTATTTGAAAAAAAAGAATAATCGTGGCCGCGTTATCCGTGTAGAGTTTGGATTTTACGTACCTCCAATGTAAAAAGTCTAGAGGTGTGATATCACATGATCTATGGGACAATTCCCTATCGCTTTTTCTCCTTCTACTTTCCAAGTTTTCCGGTGATAGAAAAACACCTGTTGCAAAGTTTTATTATAATACTCTATGGAACAACACACGTTTTATTTATTTGGGTTATATCAGTAGCACAGCTGATTTAATTGTTTTAATTTCGTGCGTGCCTAATAATAGGTCTGTCTGCGTACTTTTCCAGTAGCAAATACTCAGTAACTTTTTTTGGGAGAGTAAGAACAATTTTACTCGGTTGAAAATATCTCAAAAAGTACGCAGACAGCATCCAGTGAAATCTTGCAAGAAAACAGCTGATCGGTGTGTAAACAGTTGAAATATCAAAGCAAACGAATTTTAGCATATGTGTCGCACTGTATATTTGCACGTTTCTAGCATGAAGTAAAATGTTTTGTTTATTATAATTTATTATAAACATTAAAAATCAACACAATTCTAACTTCTTACCTCTGCCATTGTTAATTTAAATTTTTATTTTCATTTCACAAAAATTATTTCATTCAAACAGTAAATAAAAACAGCTGTTCAAACTAGTTGCAAAATCTTGCAAGCAGAAATTTCTCCAGCAACATTTTGCAAGTTCTCTAACTTCCAACTGTCAAAAAATTCTCTTTTTGGCTCTCTCGCTGCAAGAGATTTGGAGTACGCAGACAACATTTTGCAAGATTTTGCAACATTTTGCACAAAATGATGCAAAATATGTGCACGCAGACAGAGCTAATATGTCAAAGTTTGTTTACATTTCTGTTTTGTAAACAATTAATTTGTTCACAAAGTTTCAAAGAATTTGTAACAAAGTAGATTGGTTTATTTACGAAAACAAATTGTTAAATATTAAAGGGCTTTTCAAAAATCGGCTTGAATCTTCAATATAAGCACTAAATTTAACACAGTTGAAATTAAATTTGTAATTTTCACATTGTGTTTACATCAGCTGACTTTGACATATTATGCACTTTAATTTCTACAACAGCTGCTGCTATAACCTGAATCATAGTAAAAAGACCAAGTAGTCGCAGTAGATACAACAACTATTGTGGGCAAAAACAACAGGCATTTTGTTTTTGTTTAGGCTCTCCTCATGTCAAAGCCAACACATACATACGTATACCAACAAATAAATGTAAACAGAAAAGTACAAAAACAAAACCTTTGAATCTGACAGAAACGGCCAACTAAACAAAAAGAAAAAATTGAAATCAGCTGTCTACCGAGTTTACCTTCTCATTCTACCATGACCTGAATGAATAAATCTTGGAACACTAGAACAATGTTGCATATGAAATGTCATGGTGACAGCAGGAGCTGCTGTTGTAATTAAAGGCAACAGTAACAGTAACAGGAATTTGGTTTTTGTTCTGAGAGCCGAAGGTGTCAAATTAAATACAATGCATATGCCAGCAATGATATAAATCAACAAATTACAAAAACAAAATGCATTTGAATTTGACAGTTGCGCACCACAACGACATGGACAAAATTAAATCAGCTGATCTAAAATAACACAACCTGGAACATTAATGAATCATAAGAGCTGCGATCTGGTCAATGAAGAGGACATTCAACATGAGAGAGGGAGAGAAAAAGAATGGCAACAACAAATGAAATTAAACTCTTGCATTGGCGGAACATATCACAGAGACAGGCGGCACACAGCCTACTGTGACAAAATGAGGATATGTAACCATAAATTAATTTATACATAGATTTGACAACTCGTTGCTAGGTTTATTGACTGAAGGGAAGCGAACTTGTGGAAGTTGCAAGTTGTAACGTTTTGTAAGTTGAGGCTTGATAAACACAACTGAAATTGTTACTGTGAATGTGCAAATTATGTAAATATACGAACATCGTGAATGCACAAAATTAAAAATGGAGAATTTTGTTCGATTTTCGCATAATCAGCAAAATAGCTGACAGAAGTTCGTTTGCTCATGGAAGAAGCACAAACTGAAATGTCAGATGAGACGAATAACATATCTATGTACGTATGTATAAATTAATCTATGTATGTAGTAGACAAAGAAAATAAAGAAAGAAAGAGATTAATACTTGAAAGCCTAAGGACGCAACAACAAAGAACTGAAACTATAAACCACAAATAGGGTACTGATCACTGAACTGTTAAGGGTATTTTAGAGCAGCGTATAAGTCGGGTCGACTTTCGAGTCTAGAAGGTAGATCAGCTGTTTCATCGAATATAGATGAAACGTTGGAAACAATGAAATTAAACCTAATTTTGAATAGTACAAGTCTTACAATGTTTACAACACATTTCAACTTTTTATGCCGTCTAAACCACAAAGAGGACACTGATCACTGACCTGTTAAGGACATTTTAGAGCAGCGGATAAGTCGGGTCGACTTTCGAGTCTAGAAGGTAGATCAGCTGTTTCATCGAATATAGATGAAACGTTGGGAACAATGAAATAAAACGGAATTTTTATTTTTGAATAGTACAAGTCTTACAATGTTTACAACACATTTCAACTTTATATACACTCACCCATAGGGATGGGGGTATATATTTGTTGATACTGAAAAAAGTTTAACGGATAGAAGGAGTCATATTAGGCCCAGGTATCTTTGGAGCAAATTCGTTTTGGGACTTTTTAAAACTTTTGAGACATGTCCGCCTGTCTGTCTGGCTGGCTGGTAAACACGATAACTGTCGTAAATTTTTATCGGTCACACTGAAATTTTGCACGGAACTATAGTTTGCACAAACTTAGTTTTGGATTGAAAATGGGCGCTGCGATCACGCCCCTTCTGGTATTTTGTAACGTGGTTTTGTCGAGGGATGAGGTAAACTCTGTCATGTCCAGAGTCTTTCGTCAGAATTCACCAAACCTTTCGTAATAAGAACAGAATAGTTTACCCTTTTCTAGGGTTCGAATCCAGATTCTTTATTAATATTTAGTTTGCAAAGTAATTGGATCTACAAAAATTACATCAACTGATTCACTTTGAGAACACTCCTTTTAGCTTGAGAACACTCGTCTTGGTTTGACAACACTATTCCGGGCGCACTTGTCTTAGCTTAATAATACTCTTCTGAGAGCACGTTGTGGACTGGCCGATTTTAAGATGATCGGCAACTTAGTGTGTTGCACATGCGATTATTCGGATTCGCTGCGTAGATCGGGATCGGATATGCGGATTACTGGCTCAGTATGTGCTTGACATGTAGTCCGGTAAGAACGGTTAACATTGAACGGATTGCATAGGAACTGTAAGTCGAAGCCTCTATGTTCATTTGTGTGTGAACAGTATGACTAAGCCTCTGTTTAGGAACAGTAAAGCGAAACTTCCGTGTAGGAACAGTAAGCCGATGCCTCTGTGTAGGAAGAGTAAGCCGAATCCTCTGTGTATGAGCAGTAAGCCGAAACCTCTGTGTAGAAGCAGTAAGCCAAAGCCTCTGTGTAGGAACAGTAAGCCAAAGAATCTTTGTAGTAACAGTAAGGCGAAGCTTCTGTGTAGGAGCAGTAAGCCGAAGCCTCTGTGTACGAACAGAGTCCGCGTGATTTAATGTGATTCTCGACGTGAAGTCCTTAACTACAGGTGAGCACCGCCCCACCAAGAACATGTTTGATACGACTGTTAGCGCCGCCCGTGAGATATCCGTGCTACCCCGCATAGAGGGGCAGCCAAGAGATCAGGAATAGGAAGCCTTACACCATTGGTATACACGATTACGTGGGAGAACAAACGCCCCGTATTCGCATATCCGCCAGCGCGACTTCTTTCTTCCGTCCACGAGCTACCAATTGAGCAAACTCTCTGTACATGAGCTACTCCTCCTTGGTAAAGAGTGAATCAGATTAACAACACTACCAACATCACATACAAGGTAGAGCTGCCGCAATATTTACCATCAATGCAGGATTTCCATTGGTTGCATATTGTTACTAATAATATCCTTCTCTCGATGTTATAATGTCGTAACACTTTGGCTAGCAAACAAAGGGTTTTGGAATTCTTATCAAGGTCCTTAAAAATATTGTGATTTTAAAGTGAAATAAAATAATTATTCTATTTTATATTAAGAATTTTTTAAATCAAAGTCAGCCTAATAAAAGCTACTTTCACTTTCAATTAACTTCGTGCTACCATTAGTTTGAAGCATTTATGATGCTTTCGTTAGGAATGTTTATTTTTTTCAGATCCGAATCTCATACATTAACCAAATTGGTTTAGAAGTTTTGTTTTAAAACTATAAGACATATAGACACTGTAACGTGTGTTTTGTCTAGGCCTGAGGTAAGCTCAGCCATGTCCATAGTCTTTCGTTAGGATCCACCAAACCTTTCGAAATAAGAACAGAATAGTTTACCCTTTTTGGGGGGTTCGAATTCAGTTTCATTATTGATATTTAATTTACAAAGTAATTTGATTTACAGGAATAACATCAACTGCTTCACTGGGTGGGAACATTCCTCTTATCTTGAGAACACTAGTCTCGGTTGACAACACTCTTCTGGGGGCACTTGTCTCGGCTTGACAACAATCTTCTGGGGCACTTGTCTCGGCTTGACAACACCCTTCCGGGAATACTAGCATTGGCTTGAGAAAACGTCTGGGGCAGGTTGCGGACTGGTAGATTCTAAGGTGATTGGTATCGGATATGCTGGTTCGGTATGTGCTTTACATGTTCAGTTAGATCGGTTCGGTATCGGTTATCGTCGGCTGGGTTACATGGGAACAGTGAGCCAAAGCCCCTGTGTAGGAACAGTGAGCCGAAACTCCTGTGTAGGAACAGTGAGCCGAAACTCCTGTGTAGGAACAGTGAGCCGATGCCCCTGTGTAGCAACAGTGAGCCGAAACTCCTGTGTAGGAACAGTGAGCCGAAGCCCCTGTGTAGGAACAGTGAGCCGAAGCCCCTGTGTAGGAACAGTAAGCCGAAACTCCTGTGTAGGAACAGTGAGCCGAAACTCCTGTGTAGGAACAGTGAGCCGAAGCCCCTGTGTAGGAACAGTGAGCCGAAACTCCTGTGTAGGAACAGTGAGCCGAAACTCCTGTGTAGGAACAGTGAGCCGAAGCCCCTGTGTAGGAACAGTGAGCCGAAACTCCTGTGTAGGAAAAGTGAGCCGAAACTCCTGTGTAGAAACAGTAAGCCGAAGCCTCTGTGTAGGAACAGTAAGCCAAAGTATCTGTGTAGTAACAGTAAGGCGAAGCTTCTGTGTAGGAACAGTAAGCTGAAGACTCGGTGTAGGAACAGTAAAACGAAACCTCTTTGTAGGAACAGTAAGCCAAAGCCTTTGAGTAGAAACAGTAAACCGCAGCCTCTGTGTAGGCCTAGTAAGTCGAAACTTCTGTGTAGGAACAGTAAGCCGAAGCCTCTGTGTAGGAACAGTAAGCCAAAGCATCTTTGTAGTAACAGTAAGGTGAAGCTTCTGTGTAGGAGCAGTAAGCCGAAGCCTATGTGTAGTAACAATAAGCCGAAGCCTCTGTGTAGGAACAATAAGCCTAAGCCTCGGTATATAATGTATTTACACCGTCTTAAGAAAGACAGATCCAAAAAATTACTTATTTTTTGCACAACTAGAGCCCCAGATAAAATGCACTGTCTAGTGAGGGTAGTCAAACTTATCGCCAAGTATTGACGCGAATGAGAATTGTATCAGTGCGCTCATTCTTGTGTGACCACTGCTACTATGTATACAACGTCGACTAGAGTTGTGTAGTTCACGAACGAACTAGTTCAATAGAACGATTCGCTCTTGTGAACTAGATGAAATAGTTTACACTGTTGCGCTCTTTTATTTCAGTCGATTTTTGTAATTCAGTTGTGTAGTTCTCTCATGCTCTCTTTTTGACTCACTCAATTTTCATAGAGGTGCCTAATGTGGCAATCTATGTGGAATGGATATTTAACCGGCATGTACACATTAACCACAACTCTGATGGCCAATAGTGTTCCAAAATATAAAAACATTACAGAAACCCCAATATTTCGAAAATGGTATAACCCAATCATTAAGCCTATTCCAATTTTTATTTCCGTGTAGGCGCATATCAAGTAATGCCTTCAATATGGCGATTTAGTATAAAAAGATACCACAATATCCGCAACACTTTATAAATGTGCAAAATGAGACCATTTTCGCGATTATTCGCTCCGATTGAACTGAACTACAAGTTGAACTGATGTGAACTACTTAGCTTTTAGCTCATATGAAGTGTTAAAATGAAATGATACAAAGAACTATAGGGAACTACTTAAATAAATGAACGAACTAGTTCATTCTGTTGAGCTGAACTAAAAAGAGCGCTCACTTGAATTGAGAGAGAAGTCTTGGGTGTGAATGACGGTGAGTGTATAGGAATATACGTTTACTTAAATTATGAACGGACGGATTACGACGTGACGTTACAACCTTCCATACAAATCGACACATTTAGTATAAAATCATATCTCTTCTAAAACTTTTTTCTTGTGTACGTGATTAGAAACTCCGATATTGACACTGGTTTACAGCCAAAAAATACCAAGAATCCCACATGCCTAGATAAGTTAATTGGGACCTCATGAACACGAAAAACACTGTAATTTTTTTTCGTCTAAGTACGATTTTTTAAAATAAAGGTACTTTTGTATTTTTCGGTGTATGGTCTCACTCAAACCCTTTTGGAGCCCATCAAGATAAATGGTATATCGTTGGAAAGGTAATTGAATGCCCTTTCCGTCGATATGCTGTAAATTTCTATCTGATAGAAAATGGCTGAGTTATGGCACCTCGAAATGCAAAATTTGCCTTTTTCAAAAGTTCAAGTCGAAGAAAATGGCTGAGTTATGGCACCAAAAATTTGCCTTTTTTTACGTTTTTTCAAAATTTTTAATTTTTATTTGGTTTTTTTCTTCTTCTACGTTATAGTGAAGATCTGTATATTTAATTACCAACATTTCAAGCGTAATTTGAACAAAATCGGATGAAAAATAAAGTTTTTATTAAGGATTTTGTGGAACGGCAATATTTTCATTGCTCACACACTATATTCGGCGTTAATTCAAAAAATTTCGATTAAAATGACGAGCGACTTGAACTTTTGAAAAAGGCAAATTTTGCATTTTAAGGTGCCATAACTCAGCCATTTCTTATCAGCTGGAAATATCGACGTAAAGGGCATTCAATTACCTTTCCAACGATATGCCATTTATCTCGATCGGACTTTTCGGTTGGGCTCCACAAGGGTTTGAGTGGGACCATACACTGAAAAACAAAAAAGTACCGTTATCTAAAAAACTGTACTTATGTTCAGGAAGTCCCAGTTAACTTATCTAGGCATGTGGCGTTCTTGGTATTTTTCCAAAGTTAAAAGTTGTAAAGCAGTGTAAGCTATAAATTTTTACTTAACTGGAGAAAATTGGCGAGTTTGCTACGTCCATTCTGGTATCCCCATAAAAAAGCTGGGCGACTGTCTCAGTCGCCGATACGATAAATCGTGTAAAACACTTCCTATCGTAATTAAAATAGAGAGTAGGTTTCATTTCGTCAAACGCCAGTCACACTCTAAAATAAGTGTGATTTTGCCACTCGCGTACAAAAATTGGGCGGGTTTCCTACAACCCATTCTAATGAAATTTGGAACTAGGCAATATTTTGTCAAAGCATTTTTGCAATTAAAGTTTGATAACTTTGCCACGCCAATTTTTGTATCTCCCAAAAGTTGGTCGACGCGATATTCCCCGTTAACCGAAACCTATCTTAATGAAATTTACTCGGCAATATTTTGTCAATAACTACTGTGCAAGTGAATGTATGAGCTTGTACTACAAGCTTACAGGGTCAGGTTGGTTTTTGTTGGAATAATAGACAATTAAGTTAAGCACACTCACTAGCATGACTAGTTTCCAACTCCGTGACAAGTTCATCACCAGATGCCGAACTACTGTGCCTGATTTGATACCGTCGGTGGATCATCAATCGTATATACAAGGGAGGATCAATAAGTCCGTGACTTTTCGAACTTCCCTCGTAGTTATATGAAATGCAACACTGCTCCCATCAAGTGGCACCTGTTAATAGACTACTACCAAATTTTGAGCATGTTCCGTCATTTACTTTTGCGATTAACAGCTGTTAAAATGATACAACCTCGTGCATTTTTTTAAAAATGGAAAAAAGTGAATTTCGAGTGCTCATTAAACATTATTTTTTGCGAAAAAAAACCGTCAACCAAACCAAGGAAAAGCTTGATAAATACTATGGGGACTCTGCACCATCCAGTACAAATGACGCTGAACGTTCTGGACGACCAATTGAGGTCAATACACCCGAAAATTTCGAAAATATCCATGATATTGTGTTGGCCGATCGAAGAGTAAAAGTGCGTGAGATTGTTGATGCCATAGGCATTTCATATGACAGTCTGGTTTCAATTTTAAATTATCAGTTGGGTTCAAGAAAGCTGTCTGCAAGATGGGTGCCGCGTTTGCTCTCAATTGACCATGAACGTAATCGTGTGACAACTTCAAAAGATTGGTTGGAGTTGTTTAATTGGGCTACGAATTAGTACCTCATCCGCCATATTCTCCGGAATTAGCCCCCAGTGGCTATTTCCTATTTCCAAACCTAAAGAAATGGCTGGGTGGAAAGAGATTTAGCTCCAACGATGAAATTATTGATCAAACTAATGCATATTTTATGGTCCTCGAAAAATCCTATTTTTTGGAAGGGATTTTTTGGCTTGTTGGAAAGGCCTTTAAGAGGCCTTTCAGAATCAATAAAAAAAAGTAGAAAAAAGTCAAATCGACGAGATACAGAGCTTTCGGAAAAAAATGGGAAAAACAAATTCACATAACCTCAATTTGCTCAGCCAGATGGCAGGTAACTTATGTTTAGCCAAACCTCTCACCTTTCCAAAATGACCTAAACGAAGCCCAGAGGTCTTACCGTTCCAAAGTTATGACCATTTTACTGAAATGCAAAAATGTTTGTTTTTGTTTTTGGAAGCGAAATAACAGCACACATTAAATTGATTTTGTAAATTAACACGTTAAAGATTTTATTTTCCAGTCCATTTTCCGACCACTGGCTCAGAAGTTAGCAATTTTACCCTACTACCCTCCGACCGCCAATCCGAAAATTTTGAACCCGCTGCCATTTCGCACCCTTGCATTTTCCGACATGGTTCTAGTGGACTTTTCTTCATGAAATGAGCCAAGGAATACGCTGGAGAAATTTGTCCGGAACTTCCTGAATCACCCTGTATATCACAGAGTTGAATTTTGGCACTCAATGGCGTGACTAGTTTCGAACTCCGTGACAAGTTAGTCATCAGATGCTTAACTACTATGCCTGAATTGAATTTGCCACGCACATTTTCTTATCTCCCATACAAATTTTGGGCGGACAATTGCCTGGTAGTCACGATAAACACCAAAACATATGCATAGTATATGTATAGTGGGAACCACATATACAACTCCAAACACAACATATGTATTGGGAATCGGTTGCATAAAAATATAAAACCTTTTCAATGGAACTCGGACCCAATGGATGATGCCTAAGGGCGAGGATATGTTTAAGTCGGTTCACCCGATTGAAATTTCTTTATTGGGTCATATGGTCATGTGAAAACAAATTTTGGTTACAATTTATTTGAGCTCCTCCCAATTCTTTCAAGGATCATACATATGACCTAATTAATATTTTAGCGTTTTGTGGTTCTATCTTTAAGTATAGGAACCTTTTTACAATATTGAAACTTTGTCATCACTGTTGGCTGGCATCACAACATAATACCGGCATTCCTACATCACCACCAAAACCAACAGCAGCAGCAACAACATCAACCATGATGACGAAAAACGCCACCAAATGCAGCTGGAACGATAAAAAAGCGAGAAAAACTAACAACGAAAAAAGGTTTTGTTTTTATTTACTCTATTGATGCTGTTTTGTGTTTTCCTTTTCGTTGCAACGGTGTTGTTGTTGACTGGATTGGATGTTTGCCGACGTCGTCGTCGTTGTCGTTGTCGTCATCATTGTATGTTTTATGAATGCTGCCTGCTGCAGTCTATGTCTGTCCCTGCTCTGTCTGTCCACTATATGCCGCTTAGTTTTGTTATTGTTTTTGTCTGTTAAGTGCATTTGTGCATATCTAGTATCTAGAGTGGTTGGTGGTGGCTCAATGGCTGCCAGACTGGCTGAATTGGGCAGACACTCCACTCCACTGCACTCCGTGTGCTGCTGGCAGCATGAACAATCTTTTGAATTGGCGTCTCACCGCCGCCTCATACTCAAATGTTGGCTTCTGCTGTGCGGCTGCTGCTTCTCAACTCGAAGATGAAAAAAAATCCACTTGATTCGCAACAAAACCAATTGAAACAATTCAGTTCTCATTTAGTTTCACGTACGTTCAGTACGTACGTGCGTCGGTCTTACCACCGGTCGTTAACCGTACGTCAATCTGTTCGCGTTAATTTGCATGAATGTCCTTAACGGATTGCCAGCCTGCTACATACAATCTGTCGCATGTCAAGGATATTCGTTACAAAATAAAACGGGAATAATAATAAATGAATTAATTGTTCCTTTATCGTGTATTAAAGGATTTTGCAAAACACAAAAAATATATCCTTAAATGTGCCTGCCGTGCACTATTTCAGTGAAGTGTAAACTCCTAAATACTTAAACACCCAATCCCGATTTTATACTTATATCGCATCCTGGCAGGAGTAGAGAGCGAAAGACGGAGATAGCGAGGTTAACGTTAACATCACTTGTTGCTGCTCTGTGGCTGTGTATTGTGTTAAAGAAATCAATGTCAATCAACAACATATGTTGTCACTTGTTGCTTCCTCGAATTATTTTAGCGCTTTTATTGTGCGAATGCTAACGCATCTGTGGACGCAGGAACAGCTGAGAAAATTCAATTATAAACTCAATTAAACAAAGAAAAAAGAATAAATCTCATAAAGTTGTATTATTGTTATAAACATTTTCACCCTATATCTTAAATAATTGTTAAACAAATGTTGTTTGGCATTTTCATAACTCTATAAAAACATCTATTACTTTATTATTATGACTGAGTTGGCATGAACATAATCACATTATCTAAAGCCCCGTATTCAGTTCTTATGAAATTTTCGTTAGAAATTTTTCTCTAAACTGGAAATTTAAGTTTTAACGCATGTGGTCTTACTTTTGTTTGTTAAAATAATCGAAATGTCAAAATTCCAGTCCCAAACAATTACACTGTGCAAGTTTTTGAACAGAATTTTGGAAAACATTTACACTAATTCGGGTCCTACTAATAGAACTACATCATTAGTTTTTTGGTCTATAATGATGGTTTCATCAGAATTTTTTTTTTAAGTTCTTACTCAGAGTCTTCGACTTAAAGCTCATTTTTTGAGACAAGTTTATACATATGTCACCATTACTCAAGAACGCCTTTTCCGATTTTCTTTAAGCAAATTTAGAAAAATTAACAATAACAATACCTTTAATCTATACCTATACTATTTCCAAAGATAAGAAACAGTTTCGCAGTTATAAATAAATTTATGTAGAAAAAATAAAAAATGTTTGCTTAAAAAATTAAAATTGTGTATGAAAATTTTTTTATAAAACTAGTGTGTTATCAAACAACCGTTTTCGTACGAAATAACTTTGGCGTAACAACCCTGTAATTGATTTTGCCTACGAAACTGCACCACTGACTTTTTAGTTTAGAGTTAAAAAATCATTTGGACTTTATTATGATCTACAACTAAAAATAAATAAAAACTAAGTTCTTAATTGGCATTTGATGAAAAACATTCACCGTAGCAATAAAAATATCCCAAGGGTTAATGAAACTGTTTTAAACTAAGCGTCAGTAATACTCGGTATCGCACAAATTAAAAGCAAATTTTACTCTCCTTTTTTTGACTTTTAATAGATACAATTAAAATTTCTACTTTGGTCAAACCAATCCAAATTCCCAAACATCTCCTTTAGCAAGACATTTAATTTAAACTATCACAGCAACTACTACTTGCCACCACTTATACACTGAAACAAAATACATTACATTATAAAAATAATAAAAAAAAAAACTAAAAAATTCATTGAAAATGTTAACAGTTGAAACTTCTTGGGTTGGCAAAAATTATAATGGCATTTGTATAAATTAACAAGATTAAAGTTTATTCCTGTATTGCGCTGCTTAGAGGAGCGACTTCTTTATTTAATGATTCAAAATGAACTGACTTAAATTAATTACAAAATTCTTAATGATAACTACCTTACCAACTAATGATGACGTCGCAAAATGTGCACCGTCGCGTTGACTGCTGGCATAACGTAAATTACCTCTGGGGTCGTTGTTCTAATTGTGGCACGCTTAACAGCGTCAGCATTGTTTGATATTACTTATGGCACAACGTCTGCGATCGTTGCTCCAATTGTGGCACGCTTAACAGCGTCAGCATTATTGGTTATTGACCCACCAAACATTTTTGGTGTTAACACCTCCCCTTTTAATTATGAGCGTCCTCGATCGTGACATTTTAGAAATATGGTATTTGGGACAATCTTGGGGTCTGTTGCGATTCCATAAAATTTGTGGTGGCAACTTCAGGGAGTGAGAGGTGTACTGCTGGTATAGTGGTTACAATTTCTTTGCTTGTTTGATTTCTTCCTCTCACAAGCATCACTACGAATAGTATGATAATGGTGGATAATCCAAAATTAATTCCTGAAGTCCATCTGTTCTTGACATCTAGGAGGCCGATTTCTTCGGTATTCTTGAGGTGAAGTTCTTTTACTGATTGTAAGGTAAGCGTTTTCTCAATCGTTGATCCAGGTAATCTAGGCTGTAAAATAGGTGGTAAAGGTTGAACATCCATCATTTGGAAATAGTTATATGTTTTGTCTTTGACAACTATTGATGCATTATGGTACTGCAGAATGTAGGTTCCGGTCAGATCCCGTGGTTCTTCGTTAATATGAATAGTTTCGTTGATTTGGTTTAGTAGGAGTATTCCAGGAACAATTTCTTCAACAGTGGGTATGTCGGCATTGTCTATTAATGTGCAATTTGAAGTGTGACTTCTCAGTAAATTTGTTAGGCAGGTATCATTATTTATATTTTCAACATTAATACTATTACAGATGGTTAATTTATTGTATGATTTACAGGGGTACTTTATGCCAAAAGTTGAGTTGTTACATAACAATACTTCGTTATACAGAATCTTATTAACGTATTTTCCAAATTTAGTAGGTTTAACTATTAATTTATTACATGAATTTACATCGGTAGTTGGTATGGTAACAATATAAATAAGATGACTATTGCTGGAGGCTATTTTAACTTCAGAGAACTCGAATGCTTCTTCTAAATTAATATAAGGGATGGCTTCCTTTTCAAAAATTTGTTTAACAATATTTATTTCGTTGTTTGTGAGAATGAATGAGTTTACTATTCCAGCTTTTGCCCAGTGGATGGCATATTGAATACTTAAAAGTTCTTCTTTTAATAATTTTATTTTGTATTTAAGAGTTGATACTTGTGATTCATTGACTATTTCATGAGAATTGAAATACTTTACAATTTGATTAGTTGTTTGAGCTAGAGCATTCATATTATCTATAGATAGTTTATTTACAATTACTTGTCTATCATTATTTCGCAAAACATTATTCATTTTTTGTTTAATTATTTCGAAGTCATCATGGTCGGGATTACCAGCAATCCATTTCCATGCAGACCCTATAAAATTAAGCGATCTCCTTACTCGGGGTTTAATTCTATTGAGATGGGCTTGGAGTTGATTGGTTTCATGGGATAGGAAGGGGTACAGAGGATGGGATGTGCTCACGTTGTGGTGTAGGGTCAGTTGTATTTTGTCTATTAGATTTTGATAATTGTCTGGTTCAATTACATGTATTAGTTTGAACGTTCCAGTTTGGAGCTTGGCATAACCGGTGTTTATGGTGACGATTTGTGAATTCGAGTAGTCAAGAATTTGCACTTCAGCTCTTGTGAGAGCAAGTATGATTCTGAAAAGAAATCTTTAATTAGTTTCTTATGTTATTTTTATGCACGATCCGTCCGGATTCTGTAACAATGGTAGTTTTCCTATTTTCTTTAATGATTTCCTCAGAATAGGTCTTGCTTAACTTAGTCCCTAGCCGTTTATTAATTTTTACATAAATTTTCTGCCCAATTTCGTAATCCTTCTTAGGTGATTTCTTTTTATTATGAAACTCCAGATCTCGTACTTGCTTTTCCTTTAATCTTTCAACAATTTCCAGTCTATTTTTTTCTAGGTCTTGAGGGTCCGAATGAATGCGTTTACCGAAGAAAGCTTCAATTGGTTTTTTGCGTATAGTTGAGTGGATGGAGTTATTATACTCGTATAAGGATCTATGGAGGAGTTCCGATAAGGAGTTGTGGGCACCATCCGACTTAAGGCACCGCATTACTTCTGCAAGTGTGGAATGAAATCTTTCTATCTGTCCATTAACCGAGCTAGCATATGGGGGTATTTTAAATATTTTTACGTTAAATTGATTCTCTAGCATAAACGTAATGGCTGTTGAGTTGAAAGATTTTTCATTGTCCATTACCACAATTTCTGGCATGCCAAATGCCAAGAGGATTTCGCTTAATGGTTGCTTAATATCTTCCGTAGCCCTGGATTTCAACAGTCTCGCTTGTGCGTATTTTGAAAACTTGTCTATTGCCGTTAAAATGGGTTTCTTTTCGGTGATGAAGATATCAATATGAACAATTTGCCCTGGAAATTGGGGAATTGGTGATTCCCGGAGCATAATTTTGTTGGGATGGCGGTCATATTTGTTCTCTTTACATACTTTGCATAATTTTGTTAAACGTTTAATCTTTGCGTGCATTTGTGGGAAATAGAATCTTGTTAGAATTTGAGACTTATTCTCCGAACTGCTTCTATGGGCTCTGTTATGCTCTGTTATAATTTCCCTTTCCTGGTCTTCCTCGCCTATGAGGTCTATTACCATAATCCTAGTGTATTTCACTTGATATTGACTGAAATGTTGTCCGAATATCTCCTGAAGCACACCAAGGATTTTGTCTGTAGTTTTAATGCAGTTCGTTACTGAAGGGTTTAAATATTTCTTCAGAATATGAACCAAAATATCCTTTGATAAAACCTGTTCTGAAACTGTATGTCTATGGTACGTGGGAAAAACGATCTCAAACTTGTAGGAAGCTGTACTGCCGGTAGATATTATGATTTGATTTTTGAAGGCATTTAGAGGTGCATTTGTAAACTGGATTAGATTCTGTGATGAGCTCTCATCACTATGTTGCGTTGCTGTCATGGAGTTAATATGTGTTACCTCCTGTGGAATTCTTGACAGTGCGTCTGCAACAACATTAGTGTTTCCAGGTTTGTACATTAATTCATATTTGTAATCTTCCAAAAAGGCCTTCCACCTTTTCAGTTTGTAATTCGAGTTTTTATTATTTAACGCATACGTTAAAGGTAAATGGTCCGTGAAGATTTTCATCTTGGCTGCGCCATAAAGATAATTTCTAAGAGACTTGAGAGCCCATACTATTGCGAGCATCTCCTTTTCGTTCGTCGCATAGTGCTCTTCGGGCTTATGGAGAGTTCTTGATAGAAAAATTATTGGTCTATTATCCTGGGATAATACAGCGCCGAGGGCAAAGTTAGAGGCATCCGTAGTCAATTGGAATTCTTTTTCGAAGTCCGGGTAAGCTAATAAGACATCTTCGGATATCAGTGTATTCTTTAATTTCTTGAAGGCATTTAAAGCCTCTTCGTCAAGATCTACTTTTATTTTACTCGAAACATGTTTGGACATGCGTCCATTTTCCCCCCTTAAAAGTATTGTCAGGGGTTTTGCTATTTTAGCATAGTCCCTGATAAAACGTCTATAAAAGTTCGCGAGTCCGAGGAAGGATCTGAGATCTTTAAGTGTGTTGGGAATCGGAAAATTTTGAATCGCTTTTACTCTTTCCGGATTTGTCTTAATTCCCGAATCTGATATGATAAACCCTAAGAATTCTACTTCTTTTTTTAGGAACTCACATTTGTCCAACTGGACCTTCATATTTGCTCCTTGTAGGGTCTCAAAGACTATTTGCAGGTTTTTCAGATGTGTCTCTTCATCCTCTGCGAAAATGATGATATCGTCAATGTAGACGAAACAAATTTTCCCTATATGCTCACGTAAGATATCATCGAGAGCTCTTTGGAAGATTGAAGGGGCATTTTTCAGCCCGAAGGGAAGTCTTGTGAACTCATATTTTCCATTGTTCACAGAGAATGCAGTTTTTTTCATATCACTTTCCTTTAGCGGTATTTGGTGAAAACCACTCTTCAAGTCGATTACAGAAAACCATTTACTTTTGGATAGTTGTGGCAAGATATCATTTATATTCGGGATTGGGTACTTGTCAGGTATAGTAACATCGTTTAGTTTTCTGTAATCGATAACTAAACGATATTTCTTTTTCCCTGAGGCGTCAGCCTTTTTCGGTACGATCCATATCGGCGAGTTATATGGTGACCGAGATGGTCGTATTATATTGTTATCCAATAATTCTTTAATCTGACTTTCGACTTCATCTTTTAGGTGCAGTGGATATGGGTAATACCGTGAGTATACCGAATTTTCGTCCTTGGTTTGTATTTCACCCATGACCGACGTGGTGACAGTTAATTTCTCATTCGGGTCACTAAATAATTTTTCATACCTCTTCACAATTAAATCTAGGTTGACTTTTTGTTTTTGAGTCATATGGTTGTTCCTGATGTTTATCGTATTTACGGATTGGGAGTATTGTTGCTTTATTAGCACCTTTGTTCTATTATCTATTAACATATAATTTTCGGAAGTAAAGATAACCGCATTCAATTCCTTTAAGCTATCGTTTCCCAGGATAGCGTTAAAAGATTTCAACGTTGGTAACAGAAAAAATTTAGTGCCATTAGAATTTGTATGGAAAAGATCTATAAACGTATGGTGTGTAATTTTGGTTTTACCACCAACAGAATTCGCGTAAAACGTTTCATTATTTGGAATTGGGTTTTTGATAAGTTCGGGTTGGACATAATTTTTATTTGATCCCGTGTCAATTAAAAATTTTAGTGTTTGACCTGAGCTCGTCCTACACTCGATATATGGTAGGGACGAGCTTGTTAGCCTAAAAAATGAATATCAATGAATTCCTGTGTTTCATTCTGTTCATCCTCTTGATTGAAGGTGTTATATTCATTAACATATTCATCTAATGGTTGTAATTCTTGATCATTTTCATAATTGTACATTTCCGATGCATAGTTTTCTTCATTTGAATCGTTTTGAGGTGCATCTGTTTGGAGGTGAAAATTCCTTTGTATTTTCGCTGGTTGATGAACCTGTGCTGATTGATTGGTAGGTCTTTTTCCTACAAACTTGTTATCCTGCACCGGCCTATTCATATAATTGACCGCTTTCGATCGCATGGATTGATCTACATCCATTGGTTCTGGTTTGGCTTGCGGCTTCGGTGCCGTTGGACGTTGGGGAGCGAAACCATAGCCATTTTGATAATATTGCCGTTGAGGCATCTGGTTAAAGAATTGTTGTTGAGATATTGATGGCTGGTTTTGGTTAAAATACCCTTGAGGTATTTGATTGAAGGATTGTGGAATAAATCCTTGATTTGGATTAATATATTTCGGATTATAGTTCTTACGAGGTGGAGGTTGCTGTTGAGATTTCTCGGTTTTTGCATGGGAATTTGCATACTGTGCTCTATATTGTTGGTTCTCTAATTTGAGACACAAATGCAGAGCTTGAGGAAGGTCTGTGGGTTCCCTTATTCCCAGAAGACGGGGCAAATCACCTTTAAGTCCTCTGATAAATGTATCCAGCGCTTTGTCCCTATAGGTTTGTGTTAGAATATCTAACGATTCACGTCCCATCTCCATACTGGAGAGTTTATTTGTTATTAGAGACAGGTGGGAGTATACCACCTGGTAAAATTCTTGTATAGTACAATTGCCTTGTACAATAGATATCATTTGGTATTCCAGGGTTGACAAATCCCTTTTGTCTGCATAATGCAGTGTCAGACAGCGGGAAATGCATTCCCAGTTTAGAGGAGTATTGTAAGATTCTAGGGCGGCGTCAGCGCTGCCAATAATCTTATTTCTGATAACGTTGAGGATACCGAAATATTTCGGCGTTCCCTTATAGGATTCATATAGTTTTAAAATTCTTTCCACGCTCTTTTTCCAGGAGCTATACTCGGATTGGTTGCCAGAGAATTCCCTAAGACACCTAACCACGTCTGGAATTTTGTCCAGTTCGGTAAGATTTCCCCTATATCTTTCCTCTATGTCTTGGTCTATTCCCGAAATATCTGCGTTTGGATTTAGAATTTGCCTGACTACATTTCGGGATTGTTCTGCACACATTTGCCTTATCGCGTCGATATCAATCGCGTTCACGTTAGGTTGAATTTGGGGTATGGGAGGATTTTGGATGTTTAGGATAGGGGGTCTCACTAAATTGCTTGGGTTTGCCATTTTATATTTTTCTTTTCTTTTATATTTTGAATATTTTATTCTTAATCACTTATTTATTATGTTTAAACTACACAGGATTGGTTTTACAATTTTCTTACTGCCGCTAGAGGGTCCCGTAGGATTCGTAGTGGCTTCTAGTCACTTATCACTATACTCACACTAAAATAATTGCTAGCATACTGGGAGCCGGAAGGTCGACAGAATCCTTTTTCTTTGTTGGTACTCAGGGGTCAATTTTTCACAGCTGCTCTCAGTTGAAGGTCCTACGGTCTCTTCCTGCTGATTGTGTTGAATTTGTAGCCTGTTCGGGTACTTGATTTAGTTGCACTTGTAGCCTGTTCGGGTACTTGATTTAGTTGCACTTGTAGCCTGTTCGGGTACTTGATTTAGTTGCACTTGTAGCCTGTTCGGGTACTTGATTTAGTTGCACTTGTAGCCTGTTCGGGTACTTGATTTAGTTGCACTTGTAGCCTGTTCGGGTACTTGATTTAGTTGCACTTGTAGCCTGTTCGGGTACTTGATTTAGTTGGGCGCCAATTAACAAGATTAAAGTTTATTCCTGTATTGCGCTGCTTAGAGGAGCGACTTCTTTATTTAATGATTCAAAATGAACTGACTTAAATTAATTACAAAATTCTTAATGATAACTACCTTACCAACTAATGATGACGTCGCAAAATGTGCACCGTCGCGTTGACTGCTGGCATAACGTAAATTACCTCTGGGGTCGTTGTTCTAATTGTGGCACGCTTAACAGCGTCAGCATTGTTTGATATTACTTATGGCACAACGTCTGCGATCGTTGCTCCAATTGTGGCACGCTTAACAGCGTCAGCATTATTGGTTATTGACCCACCAAACATTTTTGGTGTTAACATATATAACCCAGCAATATTTTTTAGAAGATCTTACCAACATCATAAGGGTGTTTAACAAAAATGGCTTCCCGCTACAACCCATGAAGGGATTAGGAAGAGCTTCTCACAACCAGTGAGCTGTGCGCGTTCTAGTTTTACACTCACTGATTGGGACCTACAATTTTACACCGGTTCCGAAAGGTATTTTTGAGAAGCTTTTTCATGGATAAATGCTGGATAGTGTCGTCGTCACTAAGCGAGGTGACCGCCGTCGAAAGAAATTTAAGGTGGTTAGAGCAGGGATCGAAACCACGTTCTCATGCACAAGAGCCGCGTACACTACCATTGATCCACCATTGCACTACCAGTATTAAACCCGTTAGAAATTGAAATTGTAAAAATAACACAAAAAAATTCAATTTTTATCAAAAATATTGTTTTATTCGAAAGATCAATACATGCCCTTTGAAACTGCTTTCGGGCATATGGCCACCGCCTCCTGCTCATGACGAAGCGCATTTTAGACGTCCAATATTGACTCACTTTTTTGAGTATTACTGGCCGTATGTCACGAGTAACACTAACCATTGTGGCCTCCAAGGCATCAATTGTTGCTGGTTTATCAGGATAAACAAGTGACTTCACGTAGCCCCACAGGAAATAATCGAGAGGTGCCCAGTCCATGGGACAGGTCCATTTCTCGAAATCAACTTATCACCAAATTTTGATTGCAATAAATTGGTGGTTGAGGGCACCTAGCGCCATTCTGTTTAAACCACATCTCGCCCGGATCAATGTCATCCATATTTTCAAGCACAAAATCATTAATCATGGTGCGGCTATGATCTTCATTGTCCGTAAAGAAATAGGGAACGATGATGCCACTAGCTTGTAAACTGCACCAAATGTAATGGAGTCTAGTCTGTAGGGTCTGTTGTGGATTCGTCTCGATGTGTGGCAATTTTGTTTATTAACAAACCCGTTAAGCCAAAAATGAGCCTCATCACTGGACACAATTTTGCTATAAAACATCGCAACAATTTCCAACTGCTCTAGAGCCCAATTGACAAGAAAACGACGATGGTCTGGTGGCTTTAATTTCTGCACCAAATCGATCTTATACGGATGTAGGTCAAGATCCTTGCGCAAGGTTTTTTAACGACGATTGTCAGTAGTGAAATTGTCAAAATTCATAAAATATCAATACAAAATTTACGCATTTTGTCAATTTAACTGCCGATTTATGTTGACCCCAATTCCTAGGACGACCGACGACAAATGTATAAATTTGAATTTACTCCACACTGTCGTTTACAGGGACGTTATTCTCTGCAGTACGTACATTCCTTCGACGTGTTGGAGTTATTGCGGCATTTAGAGAGTATGTGATATGAAATCTATCCACAGTTTGAAGGATGGCTTGCTCAGATGGACGATTAGGTGCGGTATAAAAATTACAAAATCGTCTATAAGTTGCGCGAATCGATGGCGATTTGATTTTTTGATGATTTTTTGCAAATAAATTTGGAAATTGGGTAGCGTTGTTCAAGTGTGAATCTACTTATGATGATTTGCCACAGTATCCTGATCATAAATGTCAAAAAGTAAGCGCAGTATAACAGTTCGTTTGACAGCTAACACTTTTGTAAGTTCTATCTAAGAAAAAAAAACACACTGTATGTTGCAGAACAATTTTGTACTAACCCTACAATTCAAAATAAATCTAACAAAAAAAAATTATTAGCAGCTGTAATGCTGTTTTCAGCCATTTTGTCCTAACGCCATTATGGCCTTCTAAAGACGAAAAAGTATATTTTTTATTTTTAAGTTTTACTTTTCGTCCGGAAATTGTTTTGACTACTTATATATCTTGATAAAGAAACATTCGATCATTGCCAATATTATCTCAATTTCAAGATAACTGTGGACTAAACATAATTTTTTAATGTGGCACAGTAAACTAAGTACAGTGAGCAAAAAGTTTTAAAAAAATTTTAAACAAATTTTTCCGAACACGATAAAAATTGGAAAAATTGTGGTACTTATATATAAAGGGTCATAACTTTTATATATATTCATGGATGTGCCTTAGATATAATTTGTTTCCTTGTTTTCCTCGAATCGGCATCTTCTGTAAGTCGATAGTCAGTTGGCTTCAACTCCTGAACTAATTGGTCTTTATGCAAAATTCGTCTCAATGATGTCTCCGAAATGTTCAATTGTTGAGAACGACGGTGAATTGATGTTGATGGCGCTTCGCGCACACTTTCTGCCACAGCAGCAATATTCTCGGGTGTATGCACTATTTTTGGCTTTTCACGCTTTGGTTTATCGATGAGGATGCCAGTTTCTTTCACTTTTTTTCACAAGTTAACGAACATACGGAGCTGACGGTGCTTCTCTTCTTCCAAAATTCGTACGCAATTTTCGCACAAATTCTGCAACATTACCATGATTTTCAAAGTAATGTCGCAATATTTCCCAGCGTTGTTCAAGCGTATACACAACCATATTCGTTCAGCGGAAGGATAAAACTAATTATCTGTCAAATCAGACATGAGCTAAGTGTTACCTTTCACGAAATAAGCACTAAAAAACGTTAGATGGCGGACCCGTTATTAAATAAACTTTTATGTGTCTAAAATTAAATAAATAACACAAAAAAAAATTAAAAATAGATCCCGAAAAATCCCGGGGTCCCAAAAAATCCCGGGATTTCTGCATCGGGATTTCCCGAATCCCGGGATTTTTTAAAATCAATCCCGTTTAGCATCCCTAATATCTCCCATACAAATCGTTACATTTAGTACAAAGTCGTGTTTCTTTCGAAACTTTTTCTAGTGTGATTAGCTCAGATATTTATTACTACATAATCTGTAATATTTTAGAAAAGTTCCAAGGTTGCCACACCCATTCAGGTACCTCCCATACAAAAGCTGGGGGCCATCCTGTTTCCGAATACTGTAAAATCCTGTAAAACATTTCCGGTCTTAACGAAATTAGGTATTAGCGTACGAACACAATCGGAGCGATAACGTAGGCGTTGAAATTTTGTACATGTGTTCTTATGGAAGAAGAACAATAGCTGGCATTTGACGTCGCTTCTGGCGTATGCGACAAAACTCTTTCTTTTTATTTCCCTGGCTTCAAGAAGGCACATTGCTGCCAGCTTAATACAACAATTATTATGTGTTGAGAAACGTTTTTCTATTTTTCTGAAACTTAAATTAAATTATTTCAAATTTCTTAACGGAATGGGAGCAGGAATTTTAAATATCTATTGGGTAAAATACAGTCGATGCGGTTTTTGTCCTTCCGGCCTGTAGGAAATAATAATTTAAGAATAATTAAAAAGTCGGTGGTGCAATGGTTAGTGTGCGCGGCTCTTGTACATGAGATCCCGGGTTCGAACACTGCTCTGGCCACCTTCAAAAAAAAAAAAACAAGTTCTTTCGGCGGCGGTCACCTCGCATAGTGACGGCGACACTATCGAGTATATAGCCATGAAAAAGCTTCTCAAAATACCGTTCGGAATCGATGTAAAACTGTAGGTCCCAATCAGTGAGTGAAAACTGGAAAGCGCACAGCTCAGTGATTGTGAGAAGCTCTCCCCGGTCCCTTCATGGGATGTAATGGGAAACCATTTATTTTTTTTTTTTAAAAGTTATTAAGGTGGACAAATTTTGATGCCAAGTGATTGTTATTTTGAATTGACGCCAACGTTATCGCCCTGATTGTTGTTATACACTTAGGCTTCATTTTGTCAAAGATCAGTCAAATACTAAAACAAGCGTGATTTTGCCAGACCCATTTTGGTATCTCCCATACAAAAAATTGAATATTGAATGAAGCGCTATCTGCCGTTAACCACAACCGATATTAATGCAATTTGTTACTGGGCAAAATTGTGGCAAAAGCTATCTTATAACTAAAAAAACTTTGCCTCACCCATTTTTGTACCTCCCATACAAAAAATGAGGGATTGTCCGGTTGATTGATGCGATTTCTCTTGTAAACCAGAATCGATATTAATTAAATTTGGCAGTGATCAGTGCTTTGACAGAAGCTATTTGTAGCTACAAATTTACAACTGTATACAACTTTCACCATGTGATAATTTGTATATTGGATTTAATCAATTCCAACGACATATTAAATTCAGTGGTGACAACTTCAATTCGGTTGTGACAACCTCAACTCGGTGGTGGCAACCGCAATTTGGTGTTAACAGCCGAATTTACGGTTGCTACAACCTCTTTTCAAATAATTAGCTCTCTGGGTGAGTGTAAAGACACACCGTTTTGATAACCAAAAATTCCCGATTTCTAGCAGGTAACAATTAAAATTCGGCTTGATTTAAATAATCTGGAGATTGTCCCTGTTATCTTTTTCCACTATAGTACTTATTGTTTGTCTCAATGTGTCCTTAATTTAATCGTATTAACTTTCTTCATTATTTCAATGTATTTGTTCATTCAATCAATGTAATTATTTCCAGTGTACTACAAATAACTTTAAAACTCTCTTGCAATTGAAAACATCTATATATTTACTGCAACAATTAAATTTTTTTGTTTAAAATTTTCATTTTTTTTTTTTTTGTTTAACTTCAATTTTCTCTCCGGCACTCTGATTACGTTGTTTACTGCATTCCTCCTCGTCTCTCGTGCATTACAAGTAGGTTTGTGATATGATATACAAAATAAAAAAATCACATCGCTCTTAAGCTCTGTTTATAATACCAGCGCGTAATCCTGTATTGTTGTCGGTGCTACCAGTTACTTACTCGTAGTTGTATCTGTATGAGGGTTCACACAAGCCAAATATACAACGAATATGTACGTTTTTTTTGTCGTAGATTGTAGTATTCAACAAATTGTTATGATTTAATATGAGTTTTAAGGTGTATAATTACAACATTATATTTATACAATTATGGACGTTTAACGGCGAAGCTACTTACAATAATACGAGTATTCGAATCCCCCCCACCGTCTATTCGTTTTGTGTTGTGTAGTCTCTCGCTTCTTTTCTCATTATTTTCACATGTCTTTCTTTTGTTGTGTCTGCTGTCTGTCTGTCTGTATTGTTTTCGATATTATTATTATTTATTATTTAAGAGACAACTAAACAATTGCATATTACAAGTTTAAGAAGGAGATATGTTGGATTTACTTAGAGGTTTGGCTTTGGCAATTGTGGTTGATTCGGAATAATCCTATTCGGAGTGGAGTTGAGTGAGTGGTGGTTGTGGTGGTAACCGGCTTTTCGATTTTGTTTATGGGTGAGACGTCAAATTCATGACCACCTTTACACTATTGATTTTAATGTGTAGTATTATTGATTGTTATGACATTTGTGATTTTAATGTGGGTATTAACTTAATTTCATGAGATAATTTTTTGCAAAGAAAATTATACAAAATGAATTGTCTAATCTGTTCAGGATCTAAATTGTTGAACTTGGATGTGAAAGACCAAAATTTTCCTTAGCTTTTAGTTTACAATTACACTATTTTAGAATGTGTTTTGGAACTGAACAATGAGCTAAGACCGATTGTTTGCCAATCAGAGCTATGTAGTGTGTGCTGTGTGAACAAGCAGCATCGTATCCAACTTTGGATCAGCGGATCGCTGCCAACATTATAACAACCCAGAGATACAAAAAAGTACATCACAACTGTGTCTGGGGATGATACAGTTTATATCCCCACCCATAGGGATGGGGTTAGGGATGTCAGATTTAAAACCAACAAAAAAAAGTACATCGAGGAAAAAATGGCAGTACAATTAAGAAGATAAAAGTACACTTTCTGTTATTAAGAAATCATAAAGTTCAGTTCAGAAAAATAACATTTTAAGTTAAGAAATACAGTACATAACAGTAACAATTTAGAAATTAAGGGAAAAACGACCAAACTAAGAGACCACAAATATTTTTTTAAATAAAAACTAGTCAGGTGTTTCACATTGTATACTTAAAATTTTTTAATACTTGTTTTAATTATTTAATAATCAAAGATATTATTTTACAACTTTTTGAACGAATTACAAATATTTATAGTTTTTGTGAACTTGATTAACTATTCCGTTTTTACCGCTTTAAAAAATTTACAAACTCATTTCATTACAAGTGTACGTAAAATTAGTTTTTTAATTCGACTTCTAAATTTTGAATTAGAAGTTTATATCGGTTTTTTGTCCAAAAATTAAATATCAAACTGAATATTCTTTCAGATGCCGCATTAGAGCGAGGAATTGAAAATACTAATTTATTATTTAAATTTGGAAATGACCCACTTCTAGGATCTCTTTCCATTTTTTTAAACGGATTTTTCTTTTGGAATATTTTCAGCAAAAGCATTTCAAACTTCAAATATAAAATAAATTCGTCGTAATAATATGATATAAATTCGTCAAAGAGTTGATCTAAGCCAGTTTATTTGATTGAAAATAATTCAATTACGACATGAAGGAAATGATTTGTTTGAAATAAGGTTAAAAATGGGAAGTTTTTAAAATTTGTTATTGTTTAAAGTAAAACGGTCTTCTATATAAATACTTATTATGTACGATTTTTGATATGAATAAGTAACATTTTCGTATTTATCGTTGGCACAACAAAAAAAAGTACAAAAAGAAGTACAGAGGATTAAAAGAAGTACTTTTGCGTACTTCTTTAGGTGTACTTCTTTGTAAAAAAAAGTACGCGTACTGCTGAAAACAGTACGTCTGGCAACCCTAGATGGGGTATATGAGCATATACTCGTAAATTGATACAGAAGAAAGTATAACGCATAGAAGACCTTAGGTCTACGTATCTTTGGGCAAAATTCGTTTTAAAACATTCTAAGGCGATTGGGTTATATCCGTCTGGCTGTTTGGCTGGTCTACACGGTAACTGCCGCAAATCTACACCGATCACACGGAAGTTTTAATAATCATTCACCCTGATTACGGGTTGCCGTAGTCGAAATACGACTAGTCATATTTCGACAAAATTACCACTAGTCGTATTTCGACTACGCCAAACGTAATAAGGGTGATTATTTTTAGCGGAAACTTACCTTAAGTCCCATACAATACAAATCAAACCAAACAATTCAAAAAATGAAACCATTTATACCAGACTGATAACTAAATTTTACAATTATGTACTTTATATAAAATTGTTTTATACTGAACTAACAAAATTTTAATTGCAAAAGAATTAGTGTGTCATGAAGACCTGTGATTGAAGTGAAACATAGCGTTAACATATACCTAGAGGGAAGATCTCTCTTTGCAAATTGATGGCATCAGGCGTGGTGTAATATGAACGTTGGGCGTTGAAAAGAATTGCTTTAATAATAGCAGATAGAAGTGATATTGGAACAAAACATTCAACAAGAAAACAACAACAGCATTTGGTGTGTTAAAATGTTGTCTTGAATGCATGTATAGTAACGCGATAAAAACAACAATAAAAGATAACAAAAAAGTTGAAAATATACAGTGGTGGTCACACAATTAGAAACGATGTATTCAATGTTACATTTCTTTTTACAACTTTCGTAGAAATTGTCTCTGTTTTTGGTAACTCCCATTATATTCTCACTCTAGTTCAATACTCGTGTACACGCTGAAAAATAACGGCCTCTTTAACATATTCTCCCAAACATATTCTGCAGGAACCATGTATATGTTTGCGACACACTTCAAACATTCATTTGTTTGCAAGTCCCAAACTCATTTGTATTTAAATGTAAACAGTATCATGTTTACTGGCAAACATGTATACTTTTACGTTGAAACATGCTTTTTTCATTCCAAACATCCATATACTTACGTGGAAACATATGCGTATTTCCTACCAAACATAATAATATTTAGAAACGAATTATTCTTTAAGTAAATAAGTATATATGTATTATTTATTATAATTAATTTTATCAATATTAATCCATATTTATAAATAATTAATACAAACAATTAAAAGATTTAAAAGGAAACATTTTACGTTTACTTGCACTGACTGCATTATTTGTTTTTTTTTTCATTAAATGGGAATCTGCTGTTCTTTTGCTTCTCCTTTCTTTGTTGTCGCTTACGTTTTTGTTTTCAGAAGGTATCAGTTATGCGTTGGTTATCACTCTGCGTTGGTACACCTCCAATATACAAATCTAGTTCAGGCAAGCTAAGCATGGATTAATTACTAGTGTTTTTTAGTTGTACTTATTTCACAAATGGTCCGCCGTTCCGATTTTCTCAGTAAAGGCTCTGACATACAAAGGGCTTCAATTTGTTGCCCTTTCCAATTTGTTTCCTCAAAATCGTTTATCACTTACATATGTATATACGAAACACACACCAAAACCAAAGCAACCTCACAAACCATTTAACCGTCCAAGCCTTCGTTAATTCGTTTTTCACTGATCAAGCGCTTTTGATGTCCTCTGTCCGATGAACCATTGATGACTGAATATATGAAACTAAAACGCAAAAGCCAAAATAAGAAACACTGACTTCATCAGCAATTTGCACGCACATTCTGGAATATTTACGAATCGCTGACTGAGAGAATAATTCAAAAATTCAGATAAACAATTACAAGATAGACTCTCTCGTTATTCCTCTTGCCCTTGAGAGAGCATTAACAGTGCAACAAACACAACTGTATTTGCATCACAAACACAGACATATTTGAGTCGCAAACACATATATTATAACATATTAATCATTGTGTCTCAAACATGTAATATTGAATAGCAAACACAATGTGTTTGGACACAAATATATTATATTTGCGACAAGCTCCAAACACACTTTATGTTTGCATCCAAACAACAACAAAATACAGACTTTTCAGTGTGTGTTGTTGGATGTCTAAATATCAACAATAACTTTTGAAAATTTCTCACAATTGCGAAAACTGTAGTGATACGTGTTTCTGAGGGTGGACAGATAATTAGAAACGCATTCGTAAACTGTGCGAATTTAATTTATTTTCAACGTTAGTTATTTTTTTTGTATTTTTTAACCAACATTTTACTAATTAACAATTCAATTCAGAACAAATATGTGGCAAAATCTGTCATGCACTCCAACACTATGCGAATTAATTGTGCGCTGCTATCAAAAAGAAAAACAATCCATTTCAGCCGTAGCAAACCGATTTTGCTATTCAAAAAAAAATATATTTTTGGGGCAATATGATTATTTCAAAATACGGGAAGTATTAAGACCTCAAAAAGAAGTCCAACACCAAGAAACTCCACTCAATATGACGATAGAGTTCTTTGTAGAGTCAGTAAAACCAACCCATTTTTGACTTGAACCAAAATTAATGCTAATGCGACGCACCAAATCTCGCAAAATATAGAGAACCATTTTATCTAGAATCAAAAACCTATTCATTTTTGTAAAAACATACCCTGGAGCGACGAATCAAAGTTTAATTTGTTTGGTTAACGTAATACGGCCACTAAACACATCGTTGGATCCTAGATGCACCATAAATACCATTAAACACGGAGGAGGAAATGTGATGATACACTGAACGGAAAGGCATCGTTACAGAGATGAAAATATTCATCAACCTAACAAGTTTTATCATCGAAAGTGAGCTAACGTACAGTTTCATGGAAGTACACATAGAAGTATAGTTGTTGCTGCAATGAATTTGATTCATTATTCCAACGAATTTGTTTCATTGCTGCAATGAATGTGTTTCGTTGTTGCAATGTATAAGTATCGTTCTTGCAATGAATTTATTTCATTGCTGGGATGAATTTGTTTCATTACAGCAATGAAAATCAAATATCAGTAGTTAAAATTTCGTGGACTTTTTTTTAATGTCTAACCCAGTTTTCTACAAAATTTAAATTAAATAAAACTGTTGCAGGTACGAAAATTAAGTTGTTTCAACAACGAAATGAAAAATTGTCAAAAAAAATCATGTATGAAATTTGCTACTGCCAAATTGCCGGATATACGAGACTTTTCATTGTAGCAACGTAAAAACATTAACGAAAATGTTTCGTCCATGTGACGAAGCGTTATTCTTTCACTGTCTGGAGTGAATTTAGTTGGTATAGTTTTGGTCCTATACACAGCATAGATGGTCAAATAGACCAACACCAATATAAAAATATTCTATAAAATGTAACTGAACCATTTTAATCAGAAAATATGTCAGTTACATATATTTTCCTGCAGAACAACGATCCTAAGCATACTTTCCGAGTTGTGAAGCAATGGTTTATGGATACGCGTGCTAATGTTTTCGTCTGGCCACCACAAAGTTCTGACTTAAATTCAATTGAAAACTAAGGTCCAGATGCCGAATGACATTTAAAACAAAGACCCCAAGAAGTAGTGGCGAAGATTTTCGAAATATTAAGACAGTTTGGGGAATCGATACCACGGAGATTGACCGATGTCGTCAAAAATAAGGGCTTCCCTACATAGTATTAAACGCCTTTTGTATTATTTTATTATATTTTTCTGTAAAATTAGGAATAAAATATTATTTTTGTCATCGTTTCTAATTGCGTGACCATCGACTTTTAGAGATCTTTTAAAAAATATAATTTCCAGTTTTCTGGAATATAAAGGGTCCGCCATTTAACGTTTTTTTTCAACTAGTGCTTATTTCGTGAATGGTAACACTTAGCTCTTGTCTGATTTGACAGATAATTAGTTTTATCCTTCGCTGAATGAATATGGTTGTGTATACGCTTGAACAACGCTGGGAAATATTGCGACATTACTTTGAAAATCATGGTAATGTTGCAGAATGTGTGCGAAAATTGCGTACGGATTTTGGAAGAAGAGAAGCACCGTCAGCTCCGTATGTTCGTTATCTTGTGAAAAAAAAGTGAAAGAAACTGGCATCCTCATCGATAAACCAAAGCGTGAAAAGCCAAAAATAGTGCGTACACCCGAGAATATTGCTGCTGTGGCAGAAAGAGTGCGTGAAGCGCCATCAACATCAATTCACCGTCGTTCTCAACAATTGAACATTTCGGAGACATCATTGAGACGAATTTCGCATAAAGACCTTGGTATGAAGCCATACAAAGTCCAATTGGTTCAGGAGTTGAAGCCAACTGACCATCCAATGCGTTTTCGCTTCGCTAAGTGGGCCTGCGATCGACTTACAGAAGATGCCGATTTTGCCAAAAAAAAAATCATCGTTTCAGATGAAGCTCCTTTTGATCTTGGCGGGTATGTAAACAAGCAAAATTGTCGCATTTGGGGCACAGAAAACCCGCACGCATACATTAAAAAGCCGATGCACCCAAAACGAGTCATTGTTTGGTGCCAATTTTGGTCCAGACGCATAATTGGGCCATTTTTCTTCGAAAATGAGCAAGGAGTGGCCGTTACAGTCAATGGCAATCGTTATCGGGCCATGTTGAACGAATGTTTGTTCACAAAAATTGAAGAGGAGGATATTGGCAACATTTGGTTTCAACAGGACGGCGCTACGTGCCACACAGCCGAAGCTACACTCGATGTTTTGCGCCCTGTTTTTGAAGATCGCATTATCGTTTGGCCACCTCGGAGCTGCGATTTGACACCGTTGGACTATTATTTGTGGGCTGCCCTCAAAGACACGTGTTACGCCGACAAGCCAGAGACAATTGACGCTTTAAAGGACAATATTCGTGAAACCATTGGTGAAATACAGCTGCACACAATCGATAATGTGCTTATAAATTGGACCGATCGTGTGGGCTACTGCATGGCCAGCCGAGGCAGCCATTTGAATGAAATTATTTTCCATTATTAACCGGAAGGATTGTACTTTCAAATAAAAAAAGAAATTTGAGAAAATATTCAGTAGTTTTTTTTATAGCATTTTCAAAAAAAAAAGTTATTTGGCGGACCCGTTATAAGTAGCTAGTTATCGAAATATTTGTAGAAAGTCTAGCCACAAGAGAGTTACAATACTGGATATTTTCTTTTTGAATTTCTGTTATACATACAATACAAATTCTAAAGTGGCGTTTCTAATTGTATGACCACCACTGTATCTAATTTACATAAACCTGCAATACGACTTGAAAAATGTAAGTCAACACTTCTTGTAACTCCACCTGGTGTAAGTCGAACATCTCTTTATAACACCGACCTCACCACGAAGAGTGTGAAATATAACGGCATATGAGAGAAAGTTTCTCTCTCTCTACTTATATAGTATGTTTACTCTATGAAGTGTAACTTCATGTGTATAGTTGAAATAATTTTTGCATTTCTCTTTTTTCTACGATGAGTAAATATTCTTGTGTATAAGTATATGTATGTATATAGAAACATGTGTGTATGAACGTTATTTTTGACGCCTTCGTAGATAAGGGTTTATTTTTTGGTTGTGTCTGCCTCTCGGTTTCTTCGTTGATAACGTAATGAAATCACAAATGAACTTTTTTTTCTGGTATATCAATTTTGTGTACTTTTGTATTTTTTTGTACTTTTGTGTACACTTTTTTACTCTTGTGTAAACTTTTTGTACTTTTGTATAAAATTTGTGTACTTTGTGTACACTTTGTGAACAATGTGATATCCTTACTCTATTTTCGTTACACAAAAATTTTGCCAATCCCGATTTCAATAACCTCCGCAAATCTGTTTCCCTATAATGCCCCCGGAATCAAATGTAACATTACATTATGAACTAGAGGTGTGCGCGTGACTCGACAAATTCGTGTCCTGCGTGATCGTGACTAACATTAAATTCAAAAACGTGATCGTGAATGCACGTGATCGAGTGTGTGATCGTACGTGACTGACATTTTTGGTATTCATGCTCACGAATTAGACACACGAATCACACTCACGAAATACACTCACTAATCATGCTTTCAAGTTTGAAATAAATAAATATAATAAATTTAGTATATATTTTAAACAGACAAAAATATTTAACTTAATCAATTTATTGTTCTCTCGTGAATAAAAACAAAAACAATTTTTATTCTATATTGATATATACAAAGTGAAAAGTAAATATTGTAAAGTTATACAAATGTTACAATTTTGCACTTTGATTTTATGTTAATTTATTTTTTCTGATTCAATATTTTGTCCAGTAGCTTTTGGCTTGTACTCGTATACGGCAACGTATGATGTTGCAAAATTTTGCCGTCATTTCCGCTGGAATCGCATCATAAATTTCTTTTACTCTATCCCACACGGCTTTTGGAGCATGTGGGTACTTGGCGAGCTGAGATTTTATGTAACTCCAAAAGTTTTCGAAAGATTTCCAAAAGTCCGGTGACTGCGCTGGCCATTTCATAATTGTAAATTGTTGACTATTTAACCAGTTGTTAACGATTTTGGCCGAATGTTTTGGGTCGTTGTCGTTCTGGAAAATCACTCTTTCTGTAGCAAGACCCTTTTTTCAATAGCAGCTGGTAAATGATTTTGCAGAATTGAAATCTTCTTCTTCTTATCCGGTCTCGGACAACCCCGGGGGGTCAGGGACCTTACAAAACGAAGATAACATATTTCGCCAACCAGTTCGATCTTTTGCTTTATCTCTCCAGTTGGCAATACCAAGTGTACGCAGGGATTCGTCAACCTGATCCCTCCAGCGGAGTCTTGGTCTTCCTATTTTTCGTCTTCCTTCGAGTTCGGTTTCGAAAAGCCTTCGCGCTGGTTCATCTTCATCCATTCTACTGACATGGCCTAGCCAGCGCAATCGCGTTATCTTGATCCGCTTAACTATGTCAATGTCAGGATAAAGCTCATACAGCTCATGGTTCATGCGTCGCCGATACTCGCCGTTGTGCACTATAGGGCCATAAATTTTTCGGAGTATTTTTCTCTCGAAGACTCCTACAGATGTTTCGTCTGCTTGCGATAGGACCCAGGATTCTGCGCCATAAAGCAAGACAGGTTGAATGAGAGTCTGGTACAGCTGGACTTTTGTTACTCGAGAGAGGGCTTTATCTCTAAAGTGCTTGCTTAGCCCAAAATAACATCTATTCGCAAGCACAATTCTCCGTTTGATCTCAAGGCTGACGTTGTTGTTTTTGTTCACGGCAGATCCGAGGTATATAAATTCGTCCACTACCTCGAAGTTATAACGGTTATCAACGTTCACGCTTTGGTCTAATCGCGTGGAGGCCCTGTTCGTTGAAACCATTAATTTTGTCTTGTCCTCATTCACCGTCAGACCCACTTTTGCTGACTCCTTCTCAATTCTCGAAAAAACCGCAGTAACTTCTCTAATTGTGCGCCCAATGATATCTATATCATCAGCATACGCGAGCAGCATGTGACTTTTGCTGCTGATGGTTTTATTCATTTTGACTGCAGCTTTTCTCATAATGATCTCCATTAAGATGTTAAAGAGATCGCACGATAGGGTGTCGCCTTGCCTGAGGCCTCGCTTAGTTTCGAAAGGTTCGGTAAGATCCTTACCAACTTTCACTGCGGATTTGGTGTTCGTCAAGGTCATCCTGCAAAGGCGTATGAGTTTTGCAGGAATACCAAGCTCAGACATTGCTTCATAGAGTTTCTCCCGTATCGGACTATCGAAGGCTGCTTTATAATCGATAAATAGATGATAGGTGTCGATTTGTTTTTCGTGTGTCTTCTCCAGGATTTGGCGTAGCGTGAAAATCTGGTCAGTTGTCGATTTTCCAGGCCTAAAGCCACACTGGTATGGTCCAGTCAGGTCAGCGATAATTGGTTTTAGTCTTTCGCACATTATACTTGATAGAACCTTATATGCTATGGATAAAAGGCTTATTCCACGGTAGTTGGCACAAATACTCGGGTCACCTTTTTTAAATATGGGACATAGTACACTGAGACTCCAATCGCCGGGCATGCATTCATCTAACCAAATTTTGCTAATGAGCTGATGCATGCACCTTATCAGCTCATCGCCGCCAGCCTTAAACAGCTCCGCCGGTAATCCATCGGCTCCTGCGGCTTTGTTGTTCTGACCTCGTCTTGGTTAGGAGGGGGGCAATCGACGTCGTCGTCCATATTGTGATCGATTGTCCCATCGTCATCGGATATCTCAGGTACTAGTAGTGCGGAGAAATGCTCTCTCCATATTCCCAACATGCTCTGCACATCTGCGACGAGATTTCCGTCTTTGTCTTTACAGAAGGGGGGCCCTGAACCATGTCCATTAGTTCCGTTTTTAACTTTTTGGTAGAATTTTCGGGCTTCGTTCTTCCTTCTGTATGTCTCAATTTTCTCACTCTCGCGTTTTCTCCACTGCCGTTTCTTACGCCTAAAGAGACGGTTTACCTCCTTTCTCTTCTCCCTATACCGCTCAGTTGCAGCTCGCGTTGCAATTGACTGAAGCATTACCATACGTGCAGCGTTCTTTTCGTCATTTGCTATGCGACACTCTTCATCGTACCACGGTTTGTTGCGAAGCGGTTTTTCGAAACCAAGTACGGTTGTTGCGGCAGTTTTTATAGAGTCGGAAATGGGTTTCCACTGCGCATCAGGATCGTCATCGGGAGGGGGTGGGTTCTGTGCCAAAAGTTGCGAGAGCTTCCTTGAGTAGGCTGTGGCTACCTCTGGTAATTGCAGCTTTCCGATGTCCAGCTTCCTCTGCGTCTGGTTTCGTACGATTTTCGCTCTACTTAATCTTGTGCGAACCTTTGCTGCTACCAGGTAGTGATCAGAATCGATGTTAGCTCCTCTGATCACTCGTACGTCCATTACACTGGATGAGTGCCTTCCATCAATTACCACGTGATCAATTTGGTTCCTAGTTCTTTGATCAGGGGATACCCAAGTAGCCTTGTGGATGTCTTTATGCTGGAATCTTGTGCCACTGATGACCATGTTTTTTGCCGCGGCAAAGTCAATCAGTCTCATACCGTTGTCGGAACTGTCAGCATGAAGACTGAAATTGCCAATAGTTGGATTAAACACATTCTCCCTTCCTACTTTGGCATTAAAATCTCCTAGTACAATCTTAATGTCATGGCCAGGGCAGCGGTCATACGTTTCCTCTAGGAGCTCATAGAATATGTCTTTGGCATCATCATCTTTCTCTTCTGTCGGGGCATGCACACAAATTAGGGAAATATAAAAATATTTCGCTTTTATGCGGATTGTGGCTATTCGTTCACTCACAGGATTGAACCTAGAGACTAGATGTCGCAGTCTTTTGCCAACTACAAATCCACAACCAAATTCATGTTTTTTTTCATGGCAACTGTAGTATATATCGCAGTTTCTTTTTCTTGTGCAGCCATGTCCTGTCCATCGCATTTCCTGGATAGCGGTAATGTCAGCCTTATAACTTTCGAGGACATCTGCCAGTTGGATACTTGCACCGGATCTATATAGAGTTCTTACATTCCAAGTGCATATCCGTAAATCGTGGTCCTTATAACGTTTGCGGGGGTCGTCAACAAATAGGGGTTGTTTATGTTTTCTGTTTCGTTTTTGTATTTTCACTGCCATTATGAACGGTGGCGGGAGGCAAACCCAGCCCACCGGGTTTTTGCATTTTACCTACTGCCAGGATATTTGATTGCAGCCGCCCATTATGGATCAGACGCTGACCAGGATGCGATATGTTGAACCTGGATTTTCTTCTTTTAGTTTCTATCCGCCGTTGGCCCGTATGTTTGGCTCATCCGCCTTCTAAGGACAAAAGAATATGCCCGATTGTTTGATGAGCTTCAGTGACATCAGTCACCTACTATACCTGATTTGATGCTCATTTGTTTCGCCTTCTCACTCTAGCTAGCTAACGGAGGTTTCCGAAAAGCCATTGCCCAGGACATACTGCGTGGAAGTAGTGAGCTGCTTGGACTGCCCAATGAAGGAATCATTTCTGGCCACTCCCAAGTGAATGGCAATCAGAAACTTTCCACCTCCACGGACAGTCCCATGTCCCAGAATTGAAATACCTTAAATTTTAACCAGAGGACCTACTACATTCATCGTAATACATCCCCATACCATTATGGGTCCCCCACGATGTTTCATTGTTATGTGTTACTGCATTCGGGGTAGTAGTATTTGGATCTTTGGCCCAGTACCAAGCACGGCCATCGGACTCAAGTCAGACCATATAACCTTAAGTACAAGTCGTAATTGTATTTTTATTATTTAAAGTGTGTCGAATTTAATACTTTACCTTCTTCCAGACAGTTTCAATCCAATTTTCGTATACCTGGGCGAATTATTTACGAAGCTTTATATTCTTTTGTAATAAAAATTTTATTTTTCTTCTCTGCAACTATAACACCCAATCTTTTGAGACTTCGACGAGCAGTCCACTCACTGTCGTCAATATTTAAAATTTTTAGTGCCGCAGCTGGGATAATTGCATTGTCACTTGTCACTAAATTTACCAAATGGTGAGAAGTGCGGCCGTCAATCTGTCTGGGGTGTCCAGGAGCAGTTGAAGTTTTAATATTTGTCTTCTGTTTTATTCTCTGGATCATAATATAATTTACATTAAACTTGACGTTTTACAACGTTCCGAACTGTATGATTATTTTTTAATAAATCCATGATTTCAACTGCTTTAGATGCTTCCATTTTTGATCAGCACAGGGACAATAATGAACAATTGAAAAAAATAGCAGTAAATTTATGAGCTACGTGATGGTTACATTTGAGTTTCTGGATCTTTAAAGAGTTGAAGAGAGCGCAATATTGTAACATTAAAGAGAGTGCGTAATTGTAACATTGGGGTTTGTTTACATATTACGCTCTTTTAAACATATTTATGTGTTCATTATGAAAAAGATCATATCAAATTAAAATTAAAATAATGTTTTAGTTATAAGGTTAAATGCTGCTAAAAATTAAAGTTTAAAATTTCCATTATTGGAAACCTGTTACAATTTTGCTCGTCCCTGTACGCCCACCCTATAGCACTAGTCGTGATATTATTGAACGCAATTTCACTATCAAAAAAGGTTACCATGACTTTGGGTGAGGGTATGTTTTTGTCGGTTTACTCTGTTTAGGCTTTATTTCTCTATAGTATATATTTCTCTTAAGTATATATTTACTTAACTTCAAGGTCATTTATATATTTACTTAACTTCAAGGCTAGCCAGCGAATGTCTCCTGACGCCACCTAACTAAACATTATTTGCGGAAGCATTATTATTTGCTGGTATTAAGTTTTGTATCGTGGTTTGATTTAAAATAAATTAATTTGAATGAAAGCTATCCCGAAACAACACATAACATTTTATATATATTAACTGTGGTTTATACACCGAACAGCAGCAGTTCAATCCGGTCACAACAGGTGTTGAAGAAGAATTCAATATACGGAAATTGTTTTCGAATTTTGTAATATGTGGGTTATAGGGATGTTTTAGTACTTTTTCATTTGTTTAATTTGAGGGTAGTTGCTTTGCTTAGCATATGATTGCCAGTCACTGAAAACGAAGAAGCTTAAGTTAAGTTGCAAAAAAGAGAACAACTTGGCAACAACAAGCAGGCAACGTTTGTACTGTTTTATAACAACATCAAATATCGAGCAGTGATAAAAATAAATTATGTAAATTTTAACAAATCTCTAATCATAATGAATTTTATTTTTATTATAAATATGATAATTATAAGTGATCCTTTACGAGCATTGGACAACAACCATCATAAGTGATATAAATATATGTAATTGGTTAGTACAAATATATGTAATTGGTTAGTACATTGATATTTTAGTTTAACGCGTTTCATCTCTCAAGTTCTTATCTAAATTTTCATTCCCGTAGAACTATGTGTATAAAAAATAACGAAAATTTCGTTAACCGAAAATCCCGCTCTCACGTAATTTGCTTGGTTCTCAGCTCTTTGCGAAAATTTCGTAAGCAAAATCCATTACAGGGTTGTTATAAATATATAAATGGTTTCCCATTACATCCCATGATGGGACAGGAGAGAACTTCTCACAATCACTGAGCTGTGCGCTTTCCAGTTTTCACTCACTGATTGGGACCTACAGTTTCACACCGATTCCGAACGGTATTTTGAGAAGCTTTTTCATGACTATATACTCGATAGTGTCGCCGTCACTATGCGAGGTGACCGCCGCCAAAAGAAATTTTAAGGTGGTCAGAGCAGGGTTCGAACCCAGAATTTCATGTACAAGAGCCGCGCACACTACCGACGGCCACAGGTTGGGTGCGCGGCTCCACCGACGCCCACAGGGTTGTTATGCCAAAGTTATTTCGTACGAGAAGAATTGTTTGGGACCGGAATTTTCCTCGTAACCGAATTAGAGTAAAACCGTCCTCTCCGGCCTTCTCTACGAAAATTTTTGCCAAAAACTGTCACAGTGCATTTAATACAAATTAATAAAGCGTTTTCTAGCAAATAAGTTCTTGTCTTGTTTCCTTTGCCCGTAAAAAAATCAATATTATTCAGAAAATATATCACCAATATTGCGATTATTAATATATTTAAATGTTCTCCAATAAAATACAAATCAGTTAATATTTTTTTAAGAAGATAAAAATAATTGAAGTTAAATAGACTAGATTATACTACATTAGAATTCAATTGAATTGAACTGAATTGAAATGAATTGAATTGAATTGAATTGAATTGAATTGAATTGAACTGAACTGAACTGAACTGAACTGAACTGAACTGAACTGAACTGAACTGAACTGAACTGAACTGAACTGAACTGAACTGAACTGAACTGAACTGAACTGAACTGAACTGAACTGAACTGAACTGAACTGAATTGGATTGAATTAAATTGGATTGCATTGAATTGGATTGAATTAAATTGGATTGAACTGAATTAAATTAAATTAAGTTGGATTGAACTGAATTAAATTAAATTAAATTGAACTGAACTGAATTGGTTTGTATTAAATTAAATTAAATTGCATTGAATTCAATTGAATTGAATAGAATTGTATTGAATTGCATTGCATTTAATTGAATTGAATGGAATTGAATTGAATGGAAATGAATTGAATTTTATTGAATTGAATTAAATTAAATTAAATAAATTTAATGTAATGAAATAGAACTGAATTGGATTGAATTGAATTGAGTTAAACTAAATTAAATTAAATTGCATTGAATTGAATTGAATAGAATTGTATTGAATTGAAGTGAATTGCATTGATTGGAACTGAATTGAATTATATTAAATTGAATTGAATTAAACTGAATTGAATTGAGTTGAATTTAATTGAATTGAATTGAGATGAATTAAATTGAATTGAATTGAGCTGAATTGAATTGAATTGATTTGAATTGAATTGAATTGAATTGAATTGAATTGAATTGAATTGAATTGAATTGAATTGAATTGAATTGAATTGAATTGAATTGAATTGAATTAAGCTGAATTGAATTTAATTGAATTGAATTGAATTGAATTGAATTGAATTGAATTGAATTGAATTGAATTGAATTGAATGGAATTGGTTTGAATTGAATTAAGTTGAACTGAACTGAATGGAATTGAATTGAATTGAATTCAATTGAATTGAATTGAATTGAATTGAATTGAATTGAATTGAATTGAATTGAATTGAATTGAATTGAATTGAATTGAATTGAATTGAATTGAATTGAATTGAATTGAATTGAATTAAATTGAATTGAATTGAATTGAATTGAATTGAATTGGTTTGGATTGAATTGAGTTGAACTGAATTGAATGGAATGGAATTGAATGGAATGGAATTGAATTGAATTGAATTGAATTGAATTGAATTGAATTGAATTGAATTGAATTGAATTGAATTGAATTGAATTGAATTGAATTGAATTGAATTGAATTGAATTGGTTTGGATTGAATTAAGTTGAACTGAATTGAATGGAATTGAATTGAATTGAATTGAATTGAATTAAATTGAATTGAATTGAATTGAATTGAATTGAATTGAATTGAATTGAATTGAATTGAATTGAATTGAATTGAATTGAATTGAATTGAATTGAATTGAATTGAATTGAATTGAATTGAATTGAATTGAATTGAATTGAATTGAATTGAATTGAATTGAATTGAATTGAATTGAATTGAATTGAATTGAATTGAATTGAATTGAATTGAATTGAATTGAATTGAATTGAATTGAATTGAATTGAATTGAATTGAATTGAATTGAATTGAATTGAATTGAATTGAATTGAATTGAATTGAATTGAATTGAATTGAATTGAAATGATTTGAATTGAATTGAATTGAATTGAATTGAATTGAATTGAATTGAATTGAATTGAATTGTATTGAATTGAATTGAATTGAATTGAATTGAATTGAATTGAATTGAATTGAATTGAATTGAATTGAATTGAATTGAATTGAATTGAATTGAATTGAATTGAATTGAATTGAATTGAATTGAATTGAATTGAATTGAATTGAATTGAATTGAATTGAATTGAATTGAATTGAATTGAATTGAATTGAATTGAATTGAATTGAATTGAATTGAATTGAATTGAATTGAATTGAAATGAATTGAATTTAATAGGATTTTATTGTATTGAACTGAATTGGATTGAATTAAGTTGAACTGAATTGAATTGAGCTGAATTGAATTGAATTGGATATAATTGAATTGAATTGAATTGCATTGAATTGAATTGGAGTGAATTAAGTTGAACTGAATTGAATTGAATATAATTAAATTGAATGGAACTGAATTGACTCGAACTAAATTGAATTGAGTTAAATTGGATTAAATTTAATATTCTTAAACATGTTTCAATCTCAAAATTTCAGAGCTGCATTTAAATTTGACAATCACGTTTTTCTTTTAAATTGAAATCTATATAATATTCCAATTTGGAATGCGTGTTTAATATAAAATGTATGAGTTTAATTCAAATTGACATTAAACTTATTTAAATTTGAAAATTTTAAAACTTTTAAAATTTGTAAAAGGATATTAAACACAAATTGATATAAATAACCGGTTTCCGGTTTATTCGAAAATTACGTTTTTTTTAATAACCGGCACACGGTTAATTGCAAACAACGATTAACCAGGTTTTCGGTTTCGATTTTGAGCACTCTAGTAATTACCAACTACGACTACCCATCCCCCATGTGTAATAGGTAATCGTGATGCATAAACCCCCATTTCATGGATAACTATACATGAAGCTTACCCATCTCCCAGGTGTAATGGGTAATCGAAATGTGTAATTACCCATCGCTGTGGGTAATTGCCAATTATGTCCCCCCATTACCCACGGGTACACGATCGTTACCCTTCCCCACGGCGGTTCCTATGGGTTACACATGAGTGGGTAAGTACGAACTCTGCAGAAAAATAGAGGGTTAAAGAGGTAATTGTTTAAAAAATAATCATCGCAGTTTAAAAAATAAAATTACACACATTTTTCAAATTGATGTAAATAAAATCTTTAATTCAATTATGATGAAAAAATTTGAAAAACATGATCGTTAATTTAAGGAAAATTTTCATTGTAGGTTTTTAAAAACTATTTTTTTTATTATTTATTAATGTTTGTAAATGTTTGTAATGTTCGCATTGAAAGATCAAGTACCTCTTACAATTCGCTTGATTAAGGTAGAACTTAAGCTGGTAGATTCCATTTAAATTGTCATAGTCTTTAACAACAAATTTGAATGTCTATTTTTTATATAATTTGAGTCTGAAAATAATAAAAATACAAAAGCCTCTGAATTTTAACAACCTACCTACACAGTTGATTTTGTATAGAGGTTTATCTCACCACACTTCCTACTTCTGGGCTGCATAACCGGCACTTTTTCACATTTTCCTGTGAGTACGAATTATAATTTATTGCTTTATTTTTTGTTTTTGTGTTTGTTTTTTGAATGAACGTCATTCGTAACTTGGCTTAGAAACAAACGCTTCCACATTGTTGTACGACACTGAGTAAGACACAAATTACATAGGGTAAATGAATGGAAGGAAAGAGTGTGCCACAGCTTTCGGGAAAATGCGTTGATGAAAAATATCACAATTTTGTTTGAACAGCAAACAAAACCTGAATGTGAAGCAGTAAACGTCAAAACGTGGTGTGACAAAAAATAGGCCACAAAACAATAACGTGGTGTGTTTTCTTCTTCTTGCATGTATTTTGTCTCTTAAAATAGTTATTAACGAGGGGGAAAAAACAATTACAGCAACCAAGATTTAACTACAGAATTTTTATGATGTTTCACATTTTACGCATAAATTTGAAATGGAATTTTTAATTTCCTACCTTTAAATGCTAGAGCATGCGTGAAAATCTTCTAAGATTCCACAACGAAAGTAAGATAATTGTCAGACGCTTTCAACACACAAACGCCAATTACGTATGCGAAATTGTCTGTCCTTGTGTCCGCAACTCTGTTGCCTTCGACAGATGGTTATAGCTGTTTTTATGATCGATTTTGTTGGAAAAATCGCTCTTCTTCTTCGCCTTCGTCATCATCATCAGCATCACCTCCATCTTTTTCCATTTACATCAGTTATAAATTTTACACGTTTTTTTTTATTTTACGTTACACGAGATGCTGATAGAGGAGGCTGCCACAACAAACAACGAGTTAGTTGTACTCATATTTTGTGAAAAAATGGGAAAGTGGTTTGGGATTTTCTTCTGCTGGTCGATAAGATTTTTTGTTTATTGTTTTACCGCGAAAATTATTAGCAATTAAAGAGTATTTGATTGTAGACAATAATTGAATTAAAATTTAACCATTATTTATTGTTATCTTGGTACAACATGCATGCGTGCGTAAGGACAGGTGGATTAACACGTGTGTATATCAATTTAAAGCTGGTGATTGTGTAACTTGTCAATAGTAGATAAAACTCCCTTATACGCTGAAACATCTGTCTTCTTTGTTGTTTCAATGTAGCTTGTCGCAAATTTAGTATACTTGGGTCCAAACATATTGTGTTTGCAATGCAACATTACATGTCGGAGACGCAATTATAAATATGTTATAATTAAGTTATATTTATAGTTGACCTTTCTTAGTATTATGATTTTCAATTTTAGTATCGGCTCTAGGTCATAGGTATGAATAATGAAAACGAAGTTGTATAATATATTTATACAATTACAAAATTTATACAAATTTACAAAAATTATACAAATTTACAAAAATTATACAACTTCGTTTTCTTTTTTCATACCCACGACCTCGAGCCGATACTAAAATTGAAAATCAATAAGTTATAATATATGTTTTTATGACCCAAACATGCCTTTGCTTGCAGAAAACAAAATACTTGACACACAACAAAGAAACAAAAAAAAACTGCAGATCTTCAATTCATGAAAGCCATGATTGCACTTACCATGGAACCAAGTATATGTTTCGAACACACTTCCAACATTTATATGTTTGCAAGTCCCAACCTCAGGTGTATTTAAATGCAACATTAGCCTCTTTAGTGACAAATATGTATGCTTTTCCGTGGAAACATATGCGTGCTTCATCCCAAACATCCATATTGTCACCTAAAATGCAAGACGTAACAACATTTTCATCACTTTACGTGGAAGGCAAAAAAATAGTTAGATATAGAATCGGAATTTTGTGAATAAAATTACCATTTTATGTCGTAGATGTTGAAAAATGTGTGGGGATATGTAGTTTAGTCAATTGTAAGTATAGGGGCATCGAAATTTTATATAAAATTACAGTTCAAAGAAAAAACGTGTATTTATGAAAAATTCCATCTTTTTAATCCTTTTAATAAAATCGTTGGTTTTGAACTTATGTTTTTAAAACTTCGTCAAATCGTGTATTTTAGTCAAACATATCGTAATCAATCAGAAAAAAAATTTGGAATTTTGTTGTTACGTCATTTTGCATTTTAGATGACTATATACTTACGTGGAAGCATTCGCGTGTTTCCCCCAAACCTCCATATACATACTTACGTGGAAACATATGCGTATTTTCTCCCAAACATAATAATATTTAGAAACGAATTATTCTTTCTGTCTTTATTTATTATAATTAAAATAAATAATTAATACAAAAAATTTAAATATTTAAAATTACCCTTTTTACATTTACTTGCGAATGCATTACTTTTGTCTCTCGCGTTTTTGTTTTCAGAAGGTTTTAACTATGACTTGGTTATCACTATGCGTCGGTATACAAACAATATACTTATATACAACTCTAGTTCATGCAAGACAAGCGTGTATTAATTACTTGTTTTTTTTATTATATTTCACAAATGGTCCGCCATTCCGATATTTTCAGTACAGGCTAGGGCAGAAAAATGGATTCACGTGTTGCCCTTTCCAGTTTCTTTCCCTAAAATCGTTTCCCACTTTGGTAGCACATATAAATCACAAACCATTTAACCGTCCGAGCGTTTGTTTATTCTCTTTTCACTGATCGAGCGCTTTTGATATCCTCTGTCCGATGAACCAGTGACGACTGAAAATATGAAATTAAAACGCAATACTTCAGCCAAAATATGAAACACTGACTTCATCTGCAATTTGTACGCACATTCAGGAATATTTATGAATCACTCACAGAGAGAATAATGCAAAACTACAAATAAACATTTACAAGATATACACACTCATTGCCGCTCTTTTTGTCTCTTGCTCAAGTGCAACAAACAAGGCTGTATTTATATCACAAACACAAATATATTTGGGTTCCAAACACATATGTTATAACATATTAATCATTGTGTCTCAAACATGTAATATTGAATAGCAAACACAGTGCGTTTGGGCACAAGTATATTATATTTGCGACAAGCTAACTACAGATTTTTCAGCGGGTACACACGGTCTCAGAAAATGTTACAGGGGCGGGTTTTTCAGTGTGTAGGTGGGCAGCTACAATTAAAACTTTCTTAAGAAACTATAGGTTCTCCAAACGCAGATTGGACTTAAAAAACACCCTTTATTATAACCTATTAATTATTGTCTCTCCAACATCTAATATTGAATAGCAAACACAATATGTTTGGAGGCAAGTTTACTATATTTGCGACAAGCTACAAATACGTTATATTCGCATCCAAACATAAAAAAAAAACTGCCTTGACGAGGTGTTCTTATAAAAAAGAAGGGAACTTGCGTCCGTCCCTATCGTCAACAGAGGCAGCCACGAGGTCTTTCGCATTGAATGTTGTAAATCTAATGTAACTTGAGATTGGATTTCTAAATCTCTATTATTTGAAAATGCAAAGGAAATTGTAACTATCCCGCAATCAGTGTCATACTTTCTTGCAAGCTAAATCTATCTTTAGATTTCTAACCCTAAGTTCCTCCTGATACTCTTCCGGAATCTTAGTTCCAAAAACACCTAAGTCTTAGAAAGAAGAAACACTTGTCTGTTGGCCATATTGTAGCATTTCATTGTTTGTTCAATTTTGAATTGAAAGTATTAATCAAAAAATATCTTATCAAATTCTAAAATGGGAATAAACTCGTCCAAATACCAGGTAAATAAATTGATTTTAGGTTCCGTACCTCCCCACCACCAAAATTCCACCAAAACAAAAGCCAAATCAGAATTGACAACTGGATAATGTAAATTTTCGTTTTATTTAGTGTTAATTTACTATCGAAATTTACGCTTCAAATTTAAATGTAAAATTTGATAACAAAACAATTAACGATTTTAAGATCTCGATTACAAAATATCTACTTAAATAGGTAATGCAATATTTGAATCTTAACAACTTTTTTTTTTTTTTACTTCAATTGGAATTGGTGTAACTCATATTTTGGGATTTTCTTAAATCAATCCTAATTTAAATCCAAACTTCCGCATATCCAAGTAGGTATATAAGAACAAGATATTTGCATATATCGTAAACTTTCGAAAATTATGGTATTTATCACAGCTGCGCGAAAAATGTAGCAACATTTTTCGATAATTTGTGTTGTTACAGTTTTTTTTTTGTTCGCACATTTTGCACTTTAAGACAAATTGGTCTGTTTCTGCTGCTTGAAATCATTCATTTCATTTCATTCAATGTTAACACAACATAACTACAACAAAAAACGTTAATATATTTAGACCATAATCATAGAATTCCTTGCTCGCTCAGTCGCTACATCAAGGTATCAATCCATGTTCCTCGTCGTACTCGTATCGTGTTTAATAGTTGTAAATTTTCTTGCCCTCAAACAAGGCAACAATTTGTTTGGGGGGGGGGGGGTTTCTTCTACTCGTACGAGAGTAGAACATATGTTGGCGAAAATTATTGCATAACTCGTTTTCACAATGAATTTCAGGAATTTTGTTATATGATTTCCCAAAAATGATTGTGGGCGGTGGTGTGCGATGGAGGAGGTGGTCGTGGCGGTGGATATGGCGACGTCGGATGGAAAACGCATTAAAATGCCAAAAATTTATGGGTTCCGTTATAGTTTTTGTTGGTTGGTGTCTGAAAGCCTACATTTTGGCTTTTGTTAAAGTCAATTTGCGGCAAAGCTTAAATTCTTGATTACGAAATTTACATTTTTGATTTGATTTAAATCTTGGTTGGTAGGAATTTTTGTTGTTTGTGTGTTGAAATTTTTAAACATTAGGCATAATTTTTAGACAGAGTATAAGAAACTTCATCACATCATAGTCTTGTATAGTCAGAAATTGAAAAATCGTTTATTAGATCAGAATAATAAAGGTCGAAAAAGCATATGTGATCTGGAATGAACCTACACTGAAAGCAAAAGCTTCATCAAATATATGAATTCCTTCACCAATTTGATGAAACTGTTCGTCACACGACACAATTCATTGAATATTGAATAACATATTTCATCAATAGTTTTCATTGATTCAACGACAATGTTACATCAATTTGATGAAACATTGTAACAATGTTACATATGTGACCTGGAATGAACCTACACTGAAAGAAAAACGTTTCGTAATTTTCCAACCTACGACACATGTCGAATTGATGAAGAACATTTCGTCAATGTTTCATCCATAGTTCATCAATAGTTTTCTTTGATTCAACGACAATGTTACATCAATTTGATGTATGTTTGTCATGCAGTTGAAGTAAATTTTCCACCATTTTGATGTAAATTGTTCATCAATTTGCTGCCAATTTTTCGTCAATTAGATGTAACATTGTCATCAATTTGATGTAAATTTGTCATCAATTTGATGTAAATTGGTCATCATTTTGCTGTAAATTGTTAATGAGTAACCAAACTCGTTGGCCTATTTTTTTCTGATCGAGCGCACCCAACGCCGCACTCTTACCAGCCCCTACCGACAGAGAGGATGACTTCCCCATAACGTAAGGACTGCGTCAACATTACACATCCGTCTATAACGGGAGAGCAAGGATAATAAGTTCACACATTGCAAAAATTTTAATTATAGAATTTTAATCGTAAAAAATCCACAGGAACAGGGTATAAGACCACATGAGAAATTCTCATAGCGTGAATGCTTCTGTCCATTTCTCTATTTTCTATTATGTATTTATTTTTATTGTATTATGTATTGTATTATTTTTATGTATTTAATTTAATTTTATACGCCCTTTTGAATCGATCTCACTAATTATTTCAAATTTCCAATGATGGATGTTGATGTAAATCAATGTAATTAATGATCATCAATTTAATGAATCTGAAAATGGTGAAAAAAACTCACAATCTTCAATATGAAGAACTTTATTATAGAATTGTTGAAATTTTCATAAAATCAATGAAAAACAATTGAACATTTATTATCGATTTGATGTAAAGATTCAGTGTAGTGTGTGAAAAACTCGATTTTCACGTTTTGGTAGAAACGTAGAAAGTTATGTCTTCGTTACATATGCATTAGGGTGGGTCAATTTGTATGAGACCAAAAAACTTGACAAAGACTATAGCAGAAACGTAAACTACGGCAAATTCTAAGAATATGTTCCCCAGAAACCATGATTCTAAAATAAAAATCGGGCCCGCGATTTTTCACTTGAAAATTTGTACATTAGCGTAAAAAATCGACCGAAAAGCCATACTTTTGAAACTTGATACTCTTCGATTTCGATGAAATTTCGAACATATATTCAAGTCGTTGCTGCCTTTCCAAGGACGTTTATTTTAGGTCGAAACTCCTCACGGTTCATGTTTTATAGCTGTGTAAAGTTGGTCATCTGCAGCATTTTTGTGGAACGTTTGAATAACTTTTGAATGCGATATCAGATTGTAACGATCAAGCTATCGCCTGATAGCTTTTAACCTTCTCTTTAGGAATGAAAATACAAATGGCAAATCTAATATCGCATTCAAAAGTTATTCTAACATTACACAAAAATGCTGCAGATGACCAACTTTACACAGCTATAAAACATGAACCGTGAGGAGTTTCGACCGTGGGAAGTTTCGACCTAAAATAAACGTCCTTGGAAAGGCAGCAATGACTTGAATATATGTATGTGTGAAATTTCATCGAAATCAAACAGTATCAAGTTTTAAAAAAATGGCTTTTGGGTCGATTTTTTACGTGAAAAATCAAGTGAAAAATCACGGGCTCGATTTTTATTTTAGAACCGTGGTTTCTTGGGAACATTTTCATAAAATTTGCCGTTGGTTACGTTTCTGTTATACTCCTGGTTGGCAAAAAAAAAATTGACCTACCCTAATATGCATATTATACGATTAATAAAGTTTTGCAGTGCACACATGAAATGTTAAAAAACTAAACTTCGTTTGCGAAATTTATTTGTAGCAAACGAAATTTGTCATTTTGCGAGTAACGGAAAACTTGTCATGGAGTGGCAACGGGAGTGCTGGGTGGCCCAGATTCAAATTTCGCATAGAGTCAACAAAATTTGTTAATATTTATTTTATATGTATTTAATGGAAAACGGAAAGAGCAACATGTTTGTAGATCGTTTAGCGCTAAAAAAAAATACTTTTCCCTCAAATATATTTCGTTTGCTACTTATAACCAGGCCACAAGAATTGAAACATATAATCGAATTTTCAAATACTCCAAAAATTTTATTAATTCCTTGCTAATGATTAAATATGGAAAGTACGCTGAATGAAATCCATTTTGGACTGAAGTGTACCCTTATAATAATTAAAGTAGTTGTTTGAGTCCTGAATGTTTAAACGTTTTTGAATTGTATTTTAGTACATACTTACACATCTCCTGGAAAGGATTTGAACACAGGCACCGTGATTGCAAGTCACCGCCTTTATCCACAGATCGTAGGCATTCCGCTAAGATGACAATACTTAGCATTACGACTTGCTTGTTTGTTTTTTGATAATAGTAGAGGCCATCGCGGCTCTTGTGCCTGAGACTGTGGTCTCGATCTCTGCGCTGACCACCTTAAATTTCTTTCGACGGCGGTCGCCTCGTTTAGTGACGGCGACACTATCGAGTATTTAGCCATGAAAAAGTCTCTCAAAATACCGTTCAGAATCGGTGTAAAGCTGTAGGACCCAATCAGTGAGTGTAAAACTAGAACGCGCACAGCTCTCTGGTTTGTGAGAAACTCTCCCTAATCCCTTCATGTGATGTAACGGGGAACCATTTATTTATTAGAGAGGAGCAGTTCAAGAGAAATATCCCTTTTGAGGGTATGCGAGTGTGTGTATTATACTCTTCTTCATTTTTCACATGTTCCTAAAAGATTTCTGTATCTGCCGTAAAACTTAATTATAAAAACTTAGGGTAATGAAAGTTTGTTTACAACAAAAGATAAACGCTGTTACGATAAATGTTTTTTATTTGTGCGAAATGTTTTAACTTTTGCGTCAAACGACCTACTAAACTTTATTATTTTCAACATTGATCGACCATTTTTCTTCGGAAATGATGCTGGAAACGCCTATTCGGTCGACGGGGAGAGCTACCGAGACTTGCTAACCAACCGCCTTTTTGTGGCCAGAAATTGAGGCCATGCATTTGAACGACTTTTGGTATCAGCAGGATGTTACGGTCAGAGTTGGTTCTGGAACAGTACTGGACTACTCGAAATCGGAACCACTATTTGATCGAAAATACCAGACTCATATCGGAAAGGGATTACTGGAACAAAGGAATTCCTGATACAGAGTGATATGCAAATTTCTTCACGGATGAGACGAAAATTAACGATACGGGGGCACGGGGTCTGCCCTAGGGAACTAGAGTTGTCTCTTTCCTAATCGTTGTAGCGTGAAATTTGGGTTATTAGGGAAGTGACCGGCAGGCTGGGGGATAATTGTTGAGCAGTCATTGGGGCTAATGATTTCTTTGTCAGGGTAATCAAGTCCGTGGAATCAGTATCACAGGTAAAATTAAATACCAACAAATAACAATTAAAACTTTGTTTGACCTCTTGACTACCACAGGCAAGTATGTTTGCCCTAGGGTTTTTGGTACCTATAATTGTACAGATATGAGGTTGATGGGTGATTTATAGAAGATGATAGGAGCAAAAATAGTGGAGATTAGATAGATTTAGAGCTTTGATAATGTGTCAAACAGTGGTCTTACTATAAAGCATGCAACGGGTCGAAAAAATTGGTTCACGTGGAGGAACCATCAGGTACATTTTGAGTTCATACCTTAACTTTTAAAAAATATAATGTCGAATTTCAACGTGCTTACATTGGCTGAGTGTAAAACTAACATCACTGGTTTGTGAGAAGGTCTCCATAATTCCTTCATGGTATGTGACGGGAAACCATTTTTTTACATTGGCTGAACATATGTTTGGCAAATATGTGTGTCCTTTAGCTAAGCTGGAAAAAACTTTAGAAAAATAATTGTTGGTCCCCTTTTTGGGGGTGTAGCTATTATTATTATTATTAGCTTAATAACCCAAAACACAAACTCGTCGGCCGAAAATGTACGGTCGACAAAGGGTTAAACACAAAAATACAATCCAATTACATTTTAATTGAGTCATTTACTCGAGTACTCGACTGAACAAATTTACAAAAAATCAGGAAATAAATAAATACAATTGGCACCAATTACTATTTCACTTGAAAATCCTTAGAAATTTGATGAGCGCTTCGTTTCGAGATATTGAAATTTGTCTAAATTTTTTAAGTAAAAATGAGTACTGCAAAATGTCATATATAGGTATTTCCACAGAAAGGTCCACCGTTTGTCACATCACGTCAACCTCGTTAATTGCTTATATTTCTCATCTCTGTTATCTGTTATTAAATATAGAGCTTCTTACATTTTGTAATTAGTAAAATAATGGAAAAGAATCGAACTTCATGGTCCTAAAATATATACAATTTACGATGGTGACATATGGAGGCACTTTCTGTGGAAATGCCCATATTTGAAAAAATAGAAAAGTCAGCTTTTTTGTTTGAAAATGTTAACTGTACCATGCTAAGTATCTCGTTAATTGCCCGATTTAAATGATAAATTAAAAATTAAACCTTTGCTATATACACAATTTGAAATTTTAATATTTATTATTAATTAAATCAAATGTCTTTTTATTCTTAAAATGCTTTTTTTTAAGATTGGATATTTAAGTTATGAGAGGTTTGTACAAACGAAATTCTCTCAAATCTCTCACAACCTTTTGTGATTAAGGCGCTTTGCATTTCAACCATCGATTGGGCAATTATTAAAAAAAATCTGTCTAAATAATTGGACAAACCAATGTAAACAAAATTAGATTATATTGATAATCAACAACGTGAAATAAACAATTAATAAATTAAAATGTTGTTAAAAAACAAATTAAAACACCCCAAAACTAACAACACGAATATCTCAATACCAAACGACATCACATGACAAACTCAATTGAACCAGATGATTGTGATAAAAAAAATTGTCATACATATTAATAAAATAAACGTTGAAAATTAAATCAAATGGTAAAATAAAATAAAAACACTCCTCACATCATTACAGTCGCAGAAAATTCTTGTCAGAATTGACCGATTGTCAGGTTAGGTTTTGGTGGCAGTCGATGAATGACCCGCTTAGTCTTAGTGATACCACGGGCTAACGAGATTAGCAGATACTACCACCGGAGAACTAATTAGTTTGCTCCAATAAGCTCAAGATCTTGTCTACGTCGGTGGTGCCGTCGGTGGTGCAATGGTTAGTGTACGCGGCTCTTATACATGAGAACTTGGGTTCGATCGCTGCTCAGACCAACTTACATTTTCTATCTACGACGGTCACCTCGCTTCTCAAAATACCGTTCGGAACCGGTGTAAAACTGTAGGACCCAATCAGTGAGTGCAAAATTAGAAAGCGCCGTCAAAATACCGTTCGAAGCCGGTGTAAAACTGTAGGACCCAATCAGTGAGTGAAAAATTAGAAAGCGCACAGCTCACTAGTATGTGAGTATTCAAATACCGAGATTCTTTATTAGCTGAAAGTCAAATACAAAAGTAATTGAGTTGACAAATTTTGTGCTTGATTTGAGTTTCTGTGTACACTTTATGGCCTGCTGTCTCTATAGATCTCGTCCTACAATGTGCATGCTGCGCACCAGATAATAATCTTACATCAATTCTCGTTCCCAAGTGTTCATCAGCCGTTCCAAAGTCTTAAGTGACAGGCTTATATGCCTAAAGTCTTTAGGAGCTGTGTGAGATGCTTTTCCCGCTTTGGGAATAAACCAGGGGTATCTATGCCACAGCTGATCGGTAGTTGTAAACTGATAGCGAACCGAGTAGATGGGAAAATGAGTGATAAGCAACTAGCAGTAAGCCATGCAGCAAACTAAGTTTAAATAGTGTTTGATTGATATTAATGATAGGTAAATAATGTTTTGTGTTGGTTGCATCGAACGAAAATCCGTCCGCTTTAAAAAACTAAAAAACCGCAACTAAAAATATCCAACTACCTCTATGCCCGTACGAGAACGATAAGAGCGGGATGGAAACTCTTATCTATTATTCTATGGAATATCCACCATCTAGTTGTGTATCTCAAGTTTATACCACGAAACTTCCACCTCCTTTCAATTTACCACCAAAGATATTACTAATGTTGATTACTTGTACATGTACTCGGTATCTTGGTTAATAAATCTTAATTTACTTGTATGTTGGCAACTTTGAAAATGGCACACTGGTAAAGCTAACCGTACCTTGTATCATGTATTGAAGGGTAAAGTCATTTGAACAGCTGATTTAATTTTTTCCATGCTATGATGTTACGCTTTTGTTTTTTGTACTCTTTAGTGTTTGTATACATATATGTATATGTGATGAGTTTGGCAACTGGAGCGAATGAAAAAAAACAAAATGCCTGTTGTTGCTCTCTACAGTTACAACACATACCGCTACTACCTTAAGTTGTTGTATTCAACTACCTGCTATATATTTTTCGAAAGAAGTTCCTTATCGCACGTTGCGGGATGGGGGCTATATGAAAAAAAATAAACAACTTTCTTCTAACACTATTATGCTGCAACCCAGTATTATCAACTAGATTGGGTACCTTTGCTTTGGTTTGTGTCTAGACTAACATATGTTGGGAAATTTCGTGTTTAATGGGAAGTTTTCTAGGTGGAACCTGTAATCAGTATTTAGTATATATATTTTGTAGTTTTGAACCCAATAAAAAGCAAATTTAGAAAAGCCAAAGTGAAAAAAGTTTAAAAATGTAAGTGCCTTTTCTTAAAAAAAAAGGAAGTTTTCTCAAAAAAATACCTATTCATATTCTTAAACAAAGTACCTTTCCTTAAAAAAATACATTATCTTAAAGAAGTACCTTTGCTTAAAAAATGTAAATTGTCATACAAAAAGTACCTTTTCATAAAAATAGTAATTGTTTTCAAATAAGTACCTTTTCTAAAACAAAAGTAAATTTTCTTACAACAAATTACCTTTTCTTAAAAAACTACCTTTTCTTTAAAGAGTACATTTTTTTTGGAAACAAAATATCTTTTCTTGAGATAAGTACCTACTCTTAAAAATGTACCTATTCTTGAAAAAAGAACCAATTCCAAAAAAAAGTCCCATTTCTTAAAAAAACATTTTCTTAAAAAAATACCTTCGCTTAAAAAACATACCTTTTCTTACAAAAATTAATTTTCTTAGAAAAGGTACTTTGTAAAAAAATACATACTCTTATGGACTTTTCTTACAGAAAGTACTTTTCCGAAAAAATAGTACCTTTTCTTAAAAAACATTAGCTTTTAATAAAAGATGTACCTCTCTTTAAAAAAGAACCTTTTCGGGAAAATATAATACATATTCTTACAAAAAGGACCCAAAAATATAATTTTTTTTAAAAAAAAAATCTTAAAAAATGTTATCATTTTACAAAAAGTATCATTTAAATTACTGTATTTTTCAACGGGCGCCTTAGGCGTGTTGGAGCTAACTAGTAAATAATATATAGCGAAAGGAACTTCGTTCCAACCTGGTGTCCCCTGACACCTCATGTAATTTTTTATTTATTTTCTGGTCAACTTAAGTTTTACATTGTAATACAAATTTGTACTTGAGTATGTGATACGGGTATTACTTAAATTTTGTTATCTATGTATTTACGTAAATCAGCACTTTTTGTAGACTATAAAACTCGACTTGAAATTAAATTTTAATACAAATTGTTATTTTACCATTTAGTTTCATCAGTTTTACGTCTATGTGTTTGTGCTTGGTTGTAAAAAAAGGCATTGAACAACCGAGCGTTGCATGCACAATTTCATGGCTTAACTCCAAACAAATCTGTTTTGTTGCTTAAACGAATTCTTCGTTGTAACAACGCACTAGTTTCGTCAATTTTATATAACAGTATGAAGTACGAGGACGGTCCCAAAACTAGCCGACCTTACGAAATGGTGCCAGTAGTTTGAAAAAATATTTTGGCGAAAAGTGGCAACCTTATAAATCATATGTTTTAAGTTTCAAGGCGCCACGTTGTTTAGTAAAGTAAACGATCTCAGTGAATTTGTAAACATGTAAAGAATTGGGCATCGTTATATAATTCAATATTTCCATTTTAAAGGTATCAGTCCAAGAAATATTAAAGCCGAGCTAGATTCTACTCTGAGGGAGTCTGCTCCTTCGTTTACGACTGTAAAATATTGGGTAGCAGAGCTTAAATGAGGCCGTACGAGCTGCCAACACGATCACCGTAGCGGTCGACCAATTGAGGTGTCCACCCCAGACACGGTTATGAAAATCCACAAAATGTTAATGGATTATCGTCGGCTGAAGGTGCGTGAGCTAACTGAAATTATAGGTATTTCAAAAACTACTATGTAACGTATATTGACCGAAGACTTGAAGATGAGGAAGCTGTACGCAATATGGGTGCCACGTTTACTTTCAATAGAGCAAAAACAGCGTCGTGAAAATCTTTCAGTAGAGTGTTTGGCGATGTTTCACCGCAATAAAGCCGAATTTTGGCGTCGATTTATAACCATGGATGAGACCATGGGCCACCACTTCACACCTAAGACAAAGGAACAATCAAAGCAGTGCTCTGGAAAGGGAGAATCGTGTCCCAAGAAGGCGAAAGCGGTTCTGTCTGCAGGAAAGGTCATGGCGTCTGTTTTTTGGGATGCACATAGGATATTTTTTATTGATTACCTACAGAAAGGAAAAACCATTTACGGCGAATATTATGTTAATGTATTGCAGCGTTTAAGTGATGAAAGTTTGGAAAAAAGACCGCATTTGGCGAAAAGGAAAGTGTTGTTTCATCGACATAATGCTCCTCCAGCTCACACAACCACTATTGCGATGGCCAAAATGAATGAATTAAAGTTCGAATTGCTTCATCACGCACCTTATTCGCTAGATTTAGCTCCCTCGGACTATTTGCTTTTTCCAAACTTGAAAAAATTGCACGGGTGTGGCACGGTATAAAGATTTGCCAACAATGAAGAGGTGGAGTCTGCGGTTGATGGCTATTTTAAGCAGTTTGACAATTCTTTCTTTAAACAGGTGATCGAAGCTATTGAATATCTCTGGAAAAAGTGTATCGAGCTAAAACGAGATTATATTGAAAAATAAAGAAAATTTTCACTAACTTTTTTGTGTCTTCTTTGTTAGGACGGCTAGTTTTGGAACCGCCCTCGTAACTTGAATATCAATAGTTTTAATCTAAAATTTTTTTCTCTCTCTTCATACTGCACAAGTAATGTTTGTTTGTTGTAACAACGAAAAACGTGTATGGCATGTTTCGTTGCAGCAACGACAAAGTCATCGGATGTGTGCAACTTTTCATTGCTGTAATGTAACACAGATTAACCAACATATTTCATGCCTGCTGTAAAACGTTTTTCTTTTCTGTGTACACTTGGGGGAAATTAATTGCACAAATATTTTCAACTGTAAATTGCATAAAGTAATTTAATCTGGATTTTATGTAAACAATTGTTTTTATTTTTTTTCTTTTTAGTGTTTTGTTGGCCATTGTTGTTAAACAATTAAAACCATAAAATAATAATGTTGAAAATTAACACAAAAATTACCAACAAAAAGTGTTATAAATGAAAATCTTGCAATTGGACTCAGCTATGTTTTTGCGTTTATAAAGCTTTTAAGAAGATGATGGATGATATTCATCCCAATTCAGCACTTAAAATTATAGCAACCCAGATTATAATAAGCTACTGTACCTACTAACTAACATACATATGAGCCAGTAGAGCAATCGACCACAAAAAGTGTGTTCGTGCTCTTGTTGAGGCGGCCACAGATTATGATAAGCTGAGATGATCAGCACTAAATGTGGTCGGTGTTTGGTGGCTTAACAACACTAGCAATTATGCAATTTGGAGTAGTTACTACACACACCCACCACCTTCATTGTAGTTTCATGTAGTAAAACCTATTTTTTGTTTTTGTCTTTTTTTTCATTTTCATTATTCCAAAATCTAGTAAATCACAATTAAAATGATTTATGACGAAATGATTGAAATGTTTGTCTGCACATGACGGCTACGAATTTCAACTCTGTGTGAGAAAATTCAGCACTTGATCTATTGAAAATAACGAATGTCTGATGCGAATGATGGCGATTATCAACTGTGGTTTTGGAAATGCAAGAGAAAGAAACGGAAGCTGTTAATATAAATATGTTAACAATGGAAAGTGTAACAGTCAGTTATTGAATGAAAATTCATTTACGATGATGATGTTAAATACATTTTACGCTTTACAACAACAGAAATCTCATAAGAAATTGTCGACATGAGAGAAAATGTGTATTTTTAACATTTTGCGGAATTTTGTACTACGACGATATCTGAAATATTTATGATTTTCACTTGTTGAGATTTTGTAATTGATTTGAAGTTGTTAAGCGGAAGCGATTTTTGACACCTCGTGGAAGTGAATTAAGCTAAATTATTATAAATGGACCTTTTTTGCAGCAATAAGAAACTTTAGAGTTTATTTTTAAAGGAGTTTAGTCGTATAATTAACTGGTTGTGACCAAAAATCGGGAAAGCTGAATTTTTTGGTTTAAAATAAAATTTGAATAAAAAAAAATTTGTTAAAATAATGCACTTTAGATTTTACATAATCCTTTTGTTATTTTAGATTCAAGATGGGATGAGATACAAAAATCGGAACAATGAGATACCAAAGCGGGATTGTTTGCGCTTTTTGTGGGATTGTTTGACGTTTCTAACATAATAAAATGATTATATTCAAAATAACACGTTTCGTTGTATATATTTAGTCTTATTTTAACTAAATGCCTATGTTTTTATTTAATTTTTTATTTAAAATCAATTTTAATCAATTTTTTTTATTAAAAATCTATTTTATTTAATTTTTTATTTAAGCGAAAAATGTTTTTTTTTGTAAAATAATGATTAGGAGAACAAGATGAGATAGTAGATAGTAGGGTAACCATTCAATTAATCATTATTCTATTAATCGATTAATCGTGCTATAAAATTAACCGAACATTTTAATAATTAAATTTTTCGATTAACGATTAACTCGAACAAATCAGTGCGATTAATCGATTAATAAAATATAAGCACGTGTTTATGGCAAGCAGTCCGTCTTAAAACATTCCTACAATGTGGCAACTCATATGACAACGATTTGCGAACAAATTTCATAACTTTACACACATTTCGAACAGATTTGATAGTTTGTTGGGAGGACGCGTCGCACAGTGCTTTGGCTCATAGATATAATTAAAAAAAATTGTCTCAAAATTGGTTAATTAAATTGGGTGTAATAGTCTGATGAAATTTCAAGACCGACTGGTGACTTTGTATGGGTGGTATCAAAATGCCTGGTCCGATTCTGCTCAAACTATATAAAGGGCCCGCCAAATAACTTTTTTTGAAAATTCTATAAAAAAAAAACTACTGAATATTTTCTCAAATTTCTTTTTTTATTTGAAAGTACAATCCTTCCGGTTAATAATGGAAAATAATTTCATTCAAATGGCTGCCTCGGCTGGCCAAGCAGTAGCCTACACGATCGGTCCAATTTTTAAGCACATTATCGATTGTGTGCAGCTGCATTTCACCAATGGCTTCACGAATATTGTCCTTTAAAGCGTCAATTGTCTCTGGCTTGTCGGCATAACACTTATCTTTGAGGGCACCCCACAAATAATAGTCCTACGGTGTCAAATCGCAGCTCCGAGGTGGCCAAACGACATCAGCTCTGCGGCTGATAATGCGATCTTCAAAAACAGGGCGCAATTTTCGCACACATTCTGCAACATTACCATGATTTTCAAAGTAATGTCGCAATATTTCCCAGCGTTGTTCAAGCGTATACACAACCATATTCGTTCAGCGAAGGATACAAGTAATTATCTGTCAAATCAGACATGAGCTAAGTGTTACCATTCACGAAATAAGCACTAGTTGAAAAAAAAACGTTAGATGGCGGACCCGTTACAATAAGGATAATAGTCAGAAAATAACGTTTGGCAAAATTTGTGTAAATATTAATCAATCCAATAGGGTGTTATAGTGCGATATAGTTTCAGAGCGACCCTACCCTTTGTATGGTAGGTACCCGTAAGCTTGACACTTTTGGGTCCAAACTTTGGGATGTTTTTAATTTTGGCCTGGTACCAAAAGCCACTAATTTTCATGTTGCTGCAACCCCGATTTGTGAATTGTACCTACATATACTTTGGTGCAATGATTAGTGTTTGCGGCTCTTGTACATGAGATCCTGGGTTCGAACCGTGCTCTGACCACCTTAAAAAAAATTTCTTTCGGCGGCGGTCACCTCGCATGGTGACGGCGACACTATCGAGTATATAGCCATGAAAAAGCTTCTCAAAAATACCGTTCGGAATCGGTGTAAAACTGTAGGTCCCAATCAGTGAGCGATAACTGGAAAGCGCACAGCTCAGTGATTGTGAGAAGTTCTCCCCGGTCCCTTCATGGCATGTAATGGAAAACCATTTATTTTTTTTTTATACTTTATAATGAAGTTGCTTTTGTTACGTTTTGTTTTGTTTTAATAAATGTGCCTAGTACAATGTTTGAACACTGTGTTCTTGTTTTGTTTTGTTTTATTTTATTCGAATAATCGATTAATCGAATAACTTGATTGCGTTTTATTCGGTTAATTGTCAGATTGAAATTTACGATTAACCGATTAATCAAAAAACCGATTAAATGGGTACCCTTGTAGATAGATATAAACAAATTATACAAGGTGGCGCAAAAGTAATCCTCCTATCAGAAAATGCTATAAATTTTGCGATTGGCCCCTAATGTCAGTTCTGTTTTGACATTTGTGTAGTAAACACATGCGAAATACACGTTAATAAACAATGTTACGCTACACTGCTCCAGAACGAGGAATATTGCTGACTATTTATTTGATCAATAATCGGTCGGTGACTTTGGCACAACGTGAATTTCGTCGCAGATTTCCTGGCCGTCCAACGCCTACTGGTTAAACACTGCGACGTTTAGCCGCTCGCCTCGAAGAGACTGGCACAACACGAGATGCTGCCAGGCGTGGCAGACCCCGGAGTAGCCGTTCTGCAGAGAATATTGCTGCTGTAGCCGAGGATGTCATGGAAGCGCCGTCGACATCGACCAGACGACGTGCCATGCTACAGAGCAATGATCAACGAGTTCTTTTTGCCGCAACTTGATGAATTGGGATTGGAAAACATGTGGTTCCAACAGGACGGTGCACCGGCACACACTGCACGTGCCACAACCGATATGCTGAAGGATGCATTTCCCGGGCGCCTAATCTCCCGTTTTGGCGATTTGCACTGGGCAGCAAGTTCGCCTGATTTGGCCGCTCCAGACTTCTTTTTGTGGGGCTTTTTGAAGTCGCGGGTTTATGTCAACAAGCCTCAGACTCTTGCAGCTCTTAAAGACAATATCCGTCAAAAATGTGAGAACCTATCGCCGGAAGTTTTGGCCAAAGTGATGGAAAATGCCATAAAAAGGGCTCAAATGACAATCAACTGTGGCGGCGGCCATTTACATGACATCATATTCTCGACATGATGTAAAAAAAATTAAAAGACCAAATAAAAATAATCCACAAGAAGAATCAAAGTTTTTCATTTTTTTTTTAAATTACAGCCAAAAAACATCGGAAGTTTACTTTTGCGCCACCTTGTATAAAGGTCTTAAATTATTGTTCTAATTGAAAATGCAGTTTGAGCTGCTTTTATTTGCACGTCTTCCACTTTCGAAGATTCGAATTGCATAATTACTCTTGGAAATGTAAATTGTACGATAAAACATGAACCTGTATTTTGTAACCCGATAACACAGCATTGCAACTAAGGAAAGCTGGGAACTCTTCAATTTAATTAATTTTGAATACTTCTCTTTAATAATACATGTAAAAAAACTGGTGGATAACTTTTAATTTTTCGGTCAGGGTGGACCTTTCTGTGGAAATGCCCATATGTGTATTTCAATTAAACTTATATTCAGCTTGAGTAAAAAGTTAATCAATCTTTTATAATATTTTCAATTAAATGTGTACTTGTGTTATGTTCAAAGTTAGTCAATACTTTATTTATTTGTTCAGTGGCATACGTAATGATAATTTAATATTTTATAAAAGTTGCAGGCGTAATCACTTTCATTGCGAAGTTATTGAACATTTATATATAATTTCAAGTATATGCATAATCAACACGATTAAAATATTAAATATAAGTTTTAAGGAAAACAAACCGCGCCATCTACTTATAAATAGTTGCTTCCAAAACCATCCAGTACTTTCGGTAGTTTGGCAGTTCCTCAACCTTCTTGTGAAGAAGTTCATTCTTCAACAACTATCTTCAGTCATTCGCATTGGACGATTCCAGGTGTGCTATCAAAAGCTATTTTTTCTTGGTGAATTTGTAAAACTTGCTACAGCCAAAAAATATGCAAAGGTATTACTACTTATAATCAGTACGTATCAGAGTTGAAAAATTCAGTACTTTTTTGAATACCTTTAAAATTACCGGTACTTTCAGTACTTTTATATCCAATTACCAACAAAAACGTTTACTATGCGTTTGGAGCTACACACATACACAATTTTGTCACTTTGCTGTGCGGATTCATGTGATAAAATTTTGACAGATCATTAACAAATATTTGATATTCAGTCGCCGCACAAAACAGCACAAGTCAGTGAGTGGTGGCGTTGAAATAAAAAAATAACTTATTTTTGCGACTTTGGAAGAATTGTTGAAGTTGCAGTTCAGCCAAAGGACGTTTTTGTTAATATTCCGCGTAAAAGACAAACGACAAAACCAAAACAAATAAAACATTTGTGTCCCTGTTTAGCAAGATGTATTTAATAAGGTGGTGGGAGCAGCAGTTGTTGATGTTGTAAAGGGTTTTTCAACAGAGACGCTACAAAAGTAAATCGATAGGAACAGCAAACGACGCGATATTTTTTCCCGCTCTTTTGACATTTCTCTTCAGCAAGGTTTGCCATTTCATCATGGAAAGATATACAAGCCAACAACGAGTCGAAATTATTAAAATTTACTACCTCAACTTTAAGAGCGCTACGTCCAATTTATGGTCGTCATAATTTCTGGCTGAATGGCTTCGTCAATAAGCAAAATATGCGTTATTGGTCAGACAGCAATCTACACGTAATCCATGAGTCATCATTGCATCCCGAAAAAATTACGGTTTGGTGCGGTTTATTGGCCGGCGGCGTCATTGGGCCGTACTTCTTCCATGATGATCAAGACCGGCACATTACTGTTAATGCGAATCGCTACCGTTCAATGATAACCGAATATTTTTGGGTCCAATTGGATAATATGGACTTGGAGGACATGTGGTTCCAACAGGACGGCGCTACAAGCCACACAGCGAATGCCACAATCAATTTATTGGAAACCAAGTTTGGTGAACGTGTTATCTCACGAAATGGCCCAGTCGATTGGCCGCCTCGGTCATGCGATTTGACGCCGTTAGATTATTTCCTGTGGGGCTATGTCAAGTCTATGGTCTATGCCAACAAGCCAGCGACGATTGATGAACTTCGTACGAATAACGAACGTGAAATTGCAGCAGTATCGGCCGATTTATGCTTGAAAACCGTCGAAAATTGGGTTCAGCGTCTGGACTTCTGCAAGCGTGCCCGTGGTGGCCATGCAAAAGAAATCGAGTTCCATACATAATGGCATCGAACGTACTTTCACAGGAATAAAGAATTTCATTGGTACCTAAAACCGGTTTTGTTTTGTTTAAAAAAATCTTTTGTAGCGCTCTTATTGAAAAACCCGTTATAACAAACGTTGGTTTTAATATGAACCGATTAAAATGAAAATAAAACTCTAAAAATTACTTAAAATGGCGTATATTTATATTTTTCTTTGTAAACAATGCAAACACAATTGTTTAAACAACATTTGACAATTTTTGTTGGCCAAATGAATGAAACAAAACCAATCAGCATTGTTGATGCTATCACCTTACCAAATACATCTTGTTGTTAAACAAATGTCATTATTTGGTTCGTTGTCAAAATTTATAGTAACCCTGGGGCTAGTCTAATTTTTGACACTAGAAATTCACCACGCAAACTTCAAATTTTTGTTAGACGCAAAATATTTGAACCAATCCGCCCACAGCTTTATATATGATTTTTACAGGACGAAAATACTTTTGTGTACAACTATTTCCGCACTGTGGAAAAATCGTATATATCCAAACAATATTTCTAACCAAGTTGGTAGGAAAAACGTTGAAAAACTTTAACAGCAGCAGAGAGCGAATTTTTGAGTTAGTACATCTCAGAACATTCAGGGTAGTATTCTAAAAGTCCCGAAAGTGAACGTAAACGCAAAAGCCAACACGAACGCCAAAGTCAAAAAAATTTTAGTTCTACATCGCTTCGCACTTGCGTTCACTTACGAAAGCTGTCACTGACATTTGTGGTTTATAGAGTTGCCCAACTACAATAAAAAGTAATAGATTAGAAAAAGTTATCTTGAGTGAATTGCACACAATGAAAAATATTAGAAAAGATAGCCCTATTTCTATAGATCAACAGATCTTAAGAATTCTATTGTTTATAATACTGCAAATAACAACAATATTTAAGAAAATGCACATATATTGTATAAAAACCCTAGGTTCTTTTGGGTTGCAATGTCGAATAAATTTTTCCAATCTATAAGTACAGTGGTGGCCAAAACAATTGCAACTATTTCCGCACTGTGAAATATATTACGATATATTGCGTAAAAATTTTCTGCAAATAAAATTAGCAATTTTTTGTTTTAAATTTTATACTTTATTGCTTTAAAATATATTTAGAAAAATGTATGAAAAAAAAATAAAAATACATATTCATTCAGTATTTCAGTGGCCAAAATATATGCAACCAATAAAATCAAGCGCAGTTCAAAGCAAATGAATTCCATTACAGCCTGACATATTCGAGGCATTGATATTATTAGTATGTCAATGACGCTTGTTGGGATTGATTTCCACGCATCTTTCAGTCGTCGAAACAAAATATCAGAACTTGTACAATTTCCCCACACAATTTTTTGGTTTATGATTTCCTAGAGTTTCTGAATGGGATTTAAGTCTGGTGATTGTGGTGGCCATTACTCTATTTTCACCAAACCACGATTTAACCACTTTCGATGAGCGTTTGGGGTCGTTGTCTTGCTGGAAGACCAACCACAATCGAGTATCGTACTCGCCATATGGAAGCATTATCCATTCTAAAATGTCTATATACACAAATCGGTCCATAATGCCATCAAATTTATGCAGTTGACCAACACCAGCACCAGAAAAACAGCCCCACATCATTACACTTCCTCCTCCATGCTTGACCATATTTTTGCAGTAACGTGCTTCGATCCGTTTTCCTACTAGTCATCGTAGGTAACACATGCCATCGCTACCAATAATATTAAATTTTGATTTTTCACTAAACAAGACAGACACTAAACAAGACTTCCTGGCCAATTTAAATAGTCGTAAGCAAACTGCAAACGCTTTTTCTGATCACAAGTTGATATAAGCTGTTTCTTTGCAGGACTTCGTTCGAGTAGAGAAGCCTGCAAAGGACGTCTACGAATTTTTCGAGTAGAAACTGATATTTGAATTTTGCAGTTGTTTAGGAGGAAGAGATAAACGGGTCATATTTCACATGGCTGATGATCAAATTGTCGTCCGATCACTTGTCAACCACCTCGGTGTGTAATACAAATTTCTGGAATTTTTTTTTTTAAAGTAGCAACAATGCGAGATATTGAAATTTTGTGAACATTGTATTTCTCGGCAATGTATTTCTGTGATATTCCACAAGAATATTGCTTTAAAATATATTTAGAAAAATGTATGAAAAAAAAATAAAAATACATATTCATTCTTGTATTTCAGTGGCCAAAACATATGCAACCAATAAAATAAAGCGCAGTTCAATGCAAGTGTGAACTGAATTTTTTCTAGCAAATTCGTTGTTGTCCATTACAGCCTGACATATTCGAGGCATTGATATTATTAGTATGTCAATGACACTTGTTGGGATTGATTTCCACGCATCTTTCAGCAACAATGCGAGATATTGAAATTTTGTGAACATTATATTTCTCGGCAATGTATTTCTGTGATATTCCACAAGAATAAGCATTCACAATTTTCTGTCTGAGCTCAAATCCGAATTTATCGCGCGCGATTTTAAAACGAACTCTATTTTAGCTTCAATAGGAAAAAATAACAAAATGATACTGAATATTCCTACAAATCCCTTTACACAGGCTTACTAATTAGTTATATGAAGAACAGCGATCAAAATAATTATAAAAACGACGTTATTTAAAACGAAATTGGAGAGTTGCATATGTTTTGTCCACACCGATTTTAATATTTATCGCTAAAAATTCCGATAACATGGAAATGTAAACAAAAGCTGTAAATTCTGAATTTTTTTAAAAATCTTAATGCCGTTTACTATTTATTGGAATATCATTGTCCTTTTTGTGGTACAATTTTACAAACTTATAGACTCTGTTAAAAACAGCCAATATTAGTTGCATATGTTTTGGCCACCACTGTATATTAAATTAGCTGTCTTTGCAGAAAAGCACGTGTCAATTGGCCGTATTTAAAATGTATTGATTCTTTTGTTTAATAATGTCTTTAATATTTTTTTTAAATATAATTTTAATAGTTTTGCAACCCATTATTTATTTGGACTTTTAATTTCTAATTTTATTGTTGTAAATAAGAACTTCAGTAAGTAAACACTATAATTTTGAATTATTTAAAAAAAAGAAATTGAGCTCGATTTGCATTTCAGCCAAAATTGGCAACAACTAAACAATGAAATGCAAAATACTTCCATCTGCCTATCGCATTTTCGGGATTATCGAGGTTTTTTTTCTTATGGAGATTGACATTTCTAATCCCGAAAAAGCGATAATCTTGGTAGATGTAAACTGCAGTTTAACGCGAGGAATTGTGATCAAAAACGTTGCACTGCGTTTTATAAACTTCCCATTAAATAACGGAACAGTTGTAATGTTTTATACTTATAAACTACCAAAACGTCAAAAGTACTTTTTGTATCCAATTACCATCAAAACCATTTACCATGCGAGGTATATGATTTGTTTACAGAGCGAAAATACTTTAGTCTACAAATATTTCCTTACCAAGGTTGTAGACAAAATCTCGATAACTTTAACAGTAGCACTGATCGAAATTTTGAGTTAATAATTCTCTATTTATTTAGTCATTAAATTGTTTCTAAATCCAATATACTTTATCTTTAACAGTTAACATTTTAGAAAATATTTATTTTGGTACCATTTTATGGTAAAAGTACTATCTTTGGAAGCGTTCGGTACCATTTCACAGATCCCATTATTCATTCCTGTTACGTATACATTAACATTGCATTCGTCTAACATGACAAAACTGTTAGAACAACTGTTGGCATTAAGATGTTACTTTACACTAGCAGCCCTATTCTGGCAGGGTTACAAAAGTCACCACGGTTACTATTTGACAGCAATGTGACAATTGTCTCAAATCGGTATTCTGACACATTTTTTTGGTGACAAAAGTAACAAAAACTTTTACCTGCCAAAGAGGAGGTAACAGTGCGTGACAGCTGTATTATTTGCCGGAAAGTTGATACAAAATCATTTTATAAATTCTGCAAGTAAACAATAAAACGTGGCCGTCGGTGGTGCAATGGTGACGGCGACACTATCGAGTATTTAGCCATGAAAAAGCTTCTCAAAATACCGTTCGGAATCGGTGTAAAATTGTAGGTCCCAATCAGTGAGTGAAAAGTTAGAAAGCGCAGAGCTCACTGGTTGTGAGAAGCTCTCCCCAATTCCTTCATGGGATGTAATGGGAAACGGTTTTTTTTTTTTAAACAATAAAACTGTATATGAGAAAAAATAATAATATATTTTGTACCAAATCGACAAGAGGAAATAATTAAATGACGGAAGGACTTTTATTACTTTGTCCTATGGAAATGGAGCAGAAAGAACTTGATTTTGTGGTAGAAAGATTGAAAAAGCGCGAAAAGTATTACAAAACTTTTAACGTAAATATCTTCGGTCTTTCAAGGGATATTGAGTGATATAAAAAAAAAGGCTAAGGTCTTGTATATTATCGAAACCTGCCAAAAAAAATAAGTATAATAGGGAATTTTTTTTGAAAAAATATATAAATTTTTAGCAGAAAAGTGGGGTTTAAAAACTATTTTTTAATTAGCTCCCCTATGGGCTAATAAAAATAAATATGTTTATGCACTGATTTATGGAGCTTAGAAAGGACTTTGTAATGATTCCCATTTCAACCAGATCGGATTATAAATCCCGGAGATACGAACGATTATATTCTCAAGCTTTAAAGGCCTATAGCTCAAGAAGTTGGACTGACCGCGGGGGAAAAAACAACTTTTTGAACTCAGCGCAGATGCTTTTGTCGGTGGTGAAATTTTGATTCAGATCAGAGAGTTAGCGCTAAAGTAAGTTTCTTCCTCTATATGGCGCGGATGTGCAGGAGTATTCTTTCCGCTTAGCATCTCTGGATGTTCCTTGAGGAAGACAATATAGCATTCCAGCTGTGTCTTTGCGGTGCGCTCAAATTCCCTAAATAATAATGTATTAATTTTAATTCAATAAAACATAAATATATTAAATACCTAGTTTTCCTTTTTTACCGCGTTCATTTTGTGCATAAAGCCATATGTTTTTGTTTTTTGCCCCTGCTTTTGACAACCTGTTATTGTGAGGTGAATTATTTGTTACGAGGTGAATTTTTCGTTGTCACCGTTTTGCCAGAATAACAGATACAAACAATGGTGACAACTTTGTAACAAATTTGTGGTTACAATTTGATCGTTACCACATACACAGAATAGGTTTGTAAGTGGGATGTATTTTTCGTAACGTTATGTTAATAATTTTCGAGCATTAATATCAAGCTGTTCTTCTATCCATTTAATATTTTAGTTTCACTTTTCCATTTTGATGAAAAATTAAAAAATTGTTTTATTTTTACGGCTTTCAACTTGTTGTAATATTTCCGTAAAAATGAATTTCGTCATTTAAACGACTGCTTCGTTGCAGCAACACATTTATTTCATCAACTTTGAACGTGGGACAAAATGTCATAATAAATAAGCCCATATGTTAACAAGTATGACATAAAATAAATACAATAATTTTAAACTCAAATACTAAAATTAATTAAATAGGGATTAATAAATAACAATAATTAAACTTACAAATTTATTAATGCACGATCAATTAATACGTTGCTTCAACGAAAATTGGGTTGTTGCAGAAATGCAGCGACAAACGGTCAAAAACAAACTTTGCAAGACATGTTTTGTTACTGCAACAGCTTAACGCTTACGACGAAAATATTTTTTAGTGTAATCATAAATACTGTATTTTATTGAGTATTTTTAACCCGTTTTGCTCAGTAGCCTTCGTAGAATAAAATTCATACCTAGAGTCGCGACGTGTCTCAGTAAACTAACGACGTTAGGTGTGGTTGCATATGAACGTTGAATGTTGACAAGTATTGAAAATAATGACCAACAAACAATAAATCCGCAACGGTATTTCGTTTTGTGTGATAACATTTTTGTATAAATACACCACAAATATATGGGGTAGTCCAAGGTAAAAAAATATTTTCCAAGTGATATGTCACCGATTTTGAAGAAATTTGGTGGAAAGTAAGCCTATGCCAAGAAAAGCTCAACCCCAAAATTGGAGCATAGAACGTTTTCACTTACGAGTACTAATTTGTTGTATTTGCAGTGTGTTGGAAAATGCATCTCGATCAAAAAATTGAATTAACCCGTGAACATTTTCGTGCGATGATTTTTACGATTTTGGACGTGGATTATCGAGACAAGAATGTCTCAATCAACTTGTTTCGACTGGAAATCGCTGGTATCTAGACTAGAGTTCAGTCTCAGAAGCCGTTCGCTCCAGAATGAATTTCGTGAAGGTTGTCCAACTTCGATCGTTTTGCCGGAAACCATCGATGCTGTGCGTGAACTGATAAAGCCAGACCGACATATGACATACCGTGAAATTGAGGCATCCTTGGGCATTAGTATGAAAATCATAAATAAGATATTGCACGTTTTTATGAAAAAGATTTGTTCTCGTGGATCCCACATAATTTGACGAATGCTCCAAAAATGCTCGTGTCGATTTATTTTTATGTTGCTGGACCCGAAATATAAATAGCAACCCTCGTAGCAAGATTTTTGGAATTTTCTCCCCTGTGCAAGTGGCAGCTCTGAAAATTGACAGCTGTCATCACGGTTGTTCCGATTATTAACTGGCGAAAGATAAGCGTAGATCACTCGCAAACTTCGCGGAATTTTCGGTCGTGGAAGTGCATCTAATGTAGCAACAATTCGAAGAGTGATCAGAAAATCTGACGAAACTCGGTCGATTATGGACAGTAAGCCGTCTGCGTCTCGAAGTAGCGGCCGGTCTCTGTAAAACATTGCTGCTGTAAGCGACATTGTCGCCGAAACAGCAGAAAAGTCAATTCGGCATCATTCACAACAACTTTAAGTTTCGAGGAGCAAGTGCCTGTGATCAGAGTCCCTTTGGTCACTTGTCGGATATTTTAATTTCAATAAAAATGTCACCACTCCGTCAAAAAGAAGTACGCATTGAATTTTTAAGTTAAATACTGTACTTTAATGGGGCCACCCTTCACAAGAGCCTGATGTAACTGGATTTTTGTTTCTCGGAAGATGACCAAACAATATCTAATCGCAAGCAAAATTTTTCGTTTGATTTCTAGATTATCATCATCGTTTTTGTGCCGTGAAATTGCTGTTCTGACCCCGTTGGTTAAGTTAGTGTCAATCGATACTATCATATTTTGGTCGTCCCCTTTCGCCTTAGATCCATTTGCGTCCAGCAATGTAAAACACACTTTGCATATCTGTTTCCGTTTTCAATTAAGTGCACGCTGAAAAATATCGGCCCCAGAAACATATTGCAGGAAGCATGTACATGTTTGCAAACATTGTTTTTTTTTTTAAGTTAAGATCCGCTACCTTTTTGTTTCGTTGTTGTCTGTCTCGTTTCTGGTTTCAGCGGTTTTCGACAAGCAAAGGCACATTTGTGTCTCGAAAACATATATTATAGCCTATTAATCATTGTGTCTCAAACATGTTATATTGAATAGCATACACAATGTGTTTAGGCACAAGTATAGTATATTTGCGAAAAGCTACAAACACGTTATACATATTTGCATCCAAACATTAAAAAACACTGCTTTTTCAGCGCGTGAGTATTGAACATCCATATACTTACGTGCAAGCATTGTTTTCATGAATTGAAGTTCTACTGCTTTTTGTATTCAAGAAAGAAAGCAATATTTGGGTCTAAATAACATATATTATAAACTATTACATATTGTGTCTCCAACGTGTAATATTGAATAGCAAACACAATTGTGTTTGGACTCAAGTATACTATACTTATAAATATATTTGCGACATGCTACAAACACATTATATTGCAACCAAACAGCAAAAAAATCGGTTTTTCAGTGTGTAAAAACATAATGAATAAAATACAATACATACAATCCAATACATGGTACATTCGTTAAATTTGGAATAACATTTGCATTAGTGCATTCAAAAAACAGGTTTTTCGAAATTGTCGGTTTTCGGTTTCTTCGAATATTCTGTTTTTCGCGAAACCGGTTAATAACCGGTTTTGGTTTTTAGGACAAAATGGAAAGCTATGCGTTTTATAAACATCTAATTCAATCTTTTTGATATTTAAGATCGACTACCGAGTACATAGCCATGAAAAACCTTGTTAAAATACCGATGGGAACCGGTGTAAAACTGCAGGTCCAAGTCAGAGCCTGTAAGCCTATGCCTTCATGGGATGAAATGGGAAACTAAAGTGTGAGCAATATAAAATTTAGAATTTATTTTAGCTTTAACAAAAATACTAATATAGACACGTTACATCATTCCCCATTTTTCAATATATTTTCGATTCTTTGCGCCCCTACTTCGTGGTTTAAGGCCTTAATGTACTCGGGATTGTTTGCGTAATACTTATATTTCACGGCGCTCTAGAGATAATGGTCCAACGGGTTCAAATCACAGCTGTGATGCGACCAAAGGGCTTCCGAGTTTCGGCTGATTATGCGGTTTTCGAATACAGTGTGCATAGATCGATTGCTACGTTGGCTATGTGGCTTTCCTTTCGAAACCGAACGTCGTCCATTTCATCCTTTTCAACTTTTTGGAACAAAGACCGCTGAGCATAACACGGTAACGCTCGCCATTGATGGTAACGGCGGCTCCTTTCTCATTTTCGAAGAAAAATTGGCCTATAATGCCGTCATGCCAAAAACCGCACCAAACAATTATTCCTTGTGGATGCGTCGGCTTCTTCTCGACGGCGCGTGGATTGTCCGAGCCCCAAATGTGTCAATTTTGTTTCCGGTAAAAATTCTCATCTTCAGCGTATTCACCGCAGCGAAAGCGGATCGCATGGTCATGAGGTTTCAGTTCTTGGACTGATTGGACTTTATAAGCCTTCATACCAAAGTCTGTATGAAAAATTCTACCCAATGAAGTGAGAGAAATATTCAATTACTGCGAACGGTGGCCAGTTGATGGTAATGGCTGTTTGAGCACACTATCAGCTACAGCGACAATGTTTTCCACTGAATGCACTGGACGAGCACGTGCACGACTTTTTTTTTTTGTCCAATATGGACCCTGATTGACGAACTCGCTTCACAAATTGATCCACAAACTGCGTTGATGGCACTCTATTTTTACTGAATTGATTTCGTAGATTTCTTACAGTTTGAGTATAGGCCTCAGCACTGTAGAAAAAAGTTTTTAATAATTCCCAATTTTTTTTCAAATTGTAACCTTTAACTGATAATAATCTGTCACTTTGTAAATGTCAAATTGTCCATCTGCTTCGATATAACTGGGGGTTCAAATTCCAAATCTTACATGGCCCACCCTTTATTTAGGTTTAGGTTAATTAGGTTTAGGTTAGGTTAATTGTGGAAAAACCGAAAAAACCGGTTAATCGACTTGCAATAACCGGTGATACCGGTTCTTCGAATATAGAAATTTTTAAAAAACCGACGTACGGTTAACCGGCCGGAATACGGTCAACCTGTTAACCGGTTTCCGGTTTGAATACACTAATTTACATTAATGACCGAGTTTTCTTCATTGACTTCTTAAAATTTTTGCTAGAGTTTAGTCTCTAGGCCGTCGGTGGTACAATGGTTAGTGTGCGCGGCTCTTGTACATGAGATCCTGGGTTCGAACCCGGCTCTGACCACCTTCAAATTTTCTTTCGGCGGCGGTCACCTCGCATAGTGACGGCGACACTATCGAGTATCTAGCCATGAAAAAGCTTCTCATATTACTGTAAAACTGTAGGTCCCAATCAGTGAGTGAAAACTGGAAAGCGCACAGCTCAGTGATTGTGAGAAGTTCTCCCCAGTCCCTTCATGGGATGTAATGGGAAACCATTTATTTTTTTTAGTCTCTAGTCTAAATCGGTTTCGAAATTTTTACAGCCTGTTTCTTTATCTCGTACGAAAGCTTTCGTTCATGTTCTATACGAAAGAAAGTTGGTTTGGGATTCACAATCTTGTCGTTTCAAGTGGAATGAAAACATAAAATTTGTCAGTACAAATTTTGGTTTCTCTATTTCGAATGTGCTGTCACTTAGGAACAAACATGAAGTCAGGCGAACGAAAATTTCGACTTAGATAAACCAAATTTGAATCGAATGTGAGGGACTGATATTCGTTCGCTCAGCTCTTCGTTCGAGATAGAGAAACAGGCTGTTAGTATTTTGTTTAGTGTCTGTTCCTCGATGTCGAACGAAAGCTTTGGTATTCTACGATAGCCGAAATAAATTTGATGCAGTTTCTAAAATTTTGTCATTACAAGTGAAACGAAAACGTTAACTTTCTCTTTTTCGAATGTGCTGTCAAAGATTAAGTCAGTCTATCAAAATATTTTGACTGTAGTATTAGTATTATTTTTTGGAACGAAGTTCCTTATCGCACGTTGCGGGATGAGGGCTAAATGAAAAATTTTTAAACAACGTTTTTTTAACTACTTTATTACAACCCATTATTACCAACTATATTGGGTACTTTTGGTTTGGTTTAAATTGAAGTTTTCTAGGTGGAGCCTGGGTATTACATATTGTAGTTTTGTACCCAATAAAATGTAAACTTAGAAAAGCCAAAGTGCAAGACTGGCAAATCCATGAAACACAACCCTCAGCTTGGAATTATATTTGGCAACATTTTAACACTCGTACTTTTGGTTTGTGTCCAGACTAGCACATTTCTTGTTTAATGGGAAATTTTCTAGGTGGAGCCTGTTTATTACATATTGTAGTTTGAACTGAATAAAAAGTAAATTTAAAAAAGGCAAAGTGAAAGAAGTTTAAAAAAATAACATCTTAAAGAAGTACCTTTGCTTAAAAAAGTAAATTATCTTACAAAAAGTACCTTTTCTTAAAAAATGTAATTTTTTCAATTAGTATCTTCTCTTAAAAAAGTACATTATCTGACAACAAACTACCTTTTCTTCAAAAACTACATTTTCTTTAAAGAATACGTTTTTGGTAAAACAAAATAACTTTTATTGAGATAAGTACCTACTCTTAAAATTGTATCTGTTCTTTCGTAAAAAAATAGATTTTCTTCAAAAAAAAATAACTTCTCTTACAAAAAATACCTTTTCTTACAAAAATTCCTTTTCTTAAAAGTACAATTTCTTAAAAATAAAGTGCCACCTTTTCTTTTCTTTTCTTGAGATAAGTAGCCTTCCTGAAAATAAGTAAATTTTCTTAAAAAATAACCTTATCCTAAAAAGAGTACCACTTCTTTAAAAAGTACCTGTTCGTAAAAAAGTATTTATTGTAAAAAAAAATTCATACTCTTAGGCTTTTTCTTAGCTTAGTGACGGCGACACTATCGAGTATTCAGACATGAAAAAGCTTCTCAAAATACCGTTCGGAACCGGTGTAAAACTGTAGGACCCAATCAGTGAGCGTAAAAATAGAACACGCTCAGCTTACTGGTTTGTGAGAAGCTCTCCCTAATCCTTTCACGGGATGTAAAGGGAAACCATTTTTTTTATTTTAATAAAAGAAGTACCTCCCATCAAAGAAAGGACCTTTTCGGGAAAATATACTAGTGCTTATTTCGTGAATGGTAACACTTAGCTCATGTCTGATTTGACAGATAATTAGTTTTATCCTTCCGCTGAACGAATATGGTTGTGTATACTAGGGATGCCAAACGGGAAATCCCGAATCCCGAAATCCCGGGATTTTTCGGGATTGATGAATCCCGAATCCCGGGATTGTAAGAAGTAAATCCCGGGATTTTTCGGGATTATTATTAATTTTGAAAAACATAAAACTAAAAACAAAGTTCGACAAAACTTCAGTATGGTGTTATTTTTTTGGAAGAGTCTATTATACGGCTTACTCTCCAAAAATTACTAAATTTATTGCGTCGGGTAGAACATGTTAAGAAAGTAAAATAACAAAATCGGGCCAAATGCATAGTTTCGGTGTTATGGTCCCCGACATTTCGGATACTTTCTATAAAACAAGTCGAAACAAACTCAAAAAATAATGTAGCATTTTTCGATAAGTCGCTTAGTTATCGAGTTATCGGATGTTTAGGTTTCTCAAACAAAAATTTCAAAAAATTTTTAAAATAATTTTTGTTAAAAAAAAAAAAATTGGAAAAAAAATCATTTTTGTTTTTGTTTGAGAAAAGTAAAAAAAATCGATAATTTTTCTAAATGTCAACATCCGATAACTAAGCGACTTATCAAAAAGTGCTACATAATTTTATTAGTTTATTTTGAAATGTTTTATGTAAAAAGCTGATATCGATGGATTTACACGGTACGTTAACGCCATAGCCCTCTCACATATTCGAAATTTCGGGGCCCATATCTCCGAAACTATGCACTTGCCCCGATTTTGTTATTTTACTTTTTTTGCTTAGAATAACGTATTCTACCCCGCTTGTGGTTGATTTTTGGAGTGGAAGCCGTAAAATAGACCTGTTCCCAAAAAAAATTTCAAAATAGAATCCCGAAATCCCGGAAAATCCCGAGATCCCGAAAAATCCCGGGATCCCGAAAATCCCGGGATTTCGGGATCGGGATTTCGAAAATCCCGAAACCCGGGATTTTTTAAAATCAATCCCGTTTAGCATCCCTAGTGTATACGCTTGAATAACGCTGGGAAATATTGCGACATTACGTTGAAAATCATGATAATGTTGCAGATGCCGATTTTGCAAAAAAAATCATCTTTTCAGATGAAGCTCATTTTGATCTTGGCGGGTATGTAAACAAGCAAAATGTTTTTGAAGATCGCATTATCAGCCGCAGAGCTAATGTCGTTTGGCCACCTCGGAGCTGCGATTTGACACCGTAGGACTATTATTTGTGGGGTGCCCTCAAAGATAAGTGTTACGCCGACAAGCCAGAGACAATTAACGCTTTAAAGGACAATATTCGTGAAGCCATTGGTGAAATGCAGCTGCACACAATCGATAATGTGCTTAAAAATTGGACCGATCGTGTAGGCTACTGCATGGCCAGCCGAGGCAGCCATTTGAATGAAATTATTTTCCATTATTAACCGGAAGGATTGTACTTTCAAATAAAAAAAGAAATTTGAGAAAATATTCAGTAGTTTTTTTTTTATAGCATTTTCAAAAAAAAAAGTTATTTTGAAAGTTATTAACGGGGCCTAAAAATATAATGTTTTTTTTTTAAATACATTCAAAATATAAAAAATTTCTTAAAAAAAGTTTATCATTTTACAGGATACATTTAAATTACAGTATTTTTCAACAGGCGCCTTAGGTGTGTTGGAACTAACTAGTACATAATATAGTATAGCGAAAGGAACTTCGTTCCAACCGGGTGTCCCCTGACTGACACCTCATGTAATTTTTTTTTGATTTTTCGAAATGTTTGAAATTTGATATTTTATCGTACCCAAAGTATTATTAATTTTCCAGCTTGTGTTCTAAAGGGTTTGTCAAAGTGAAATATTGATTAGAGACATTTGTTGGGCAGTTAATAAACAATTTACCTTAAATTTATTGTTCAAATCTTTCCATCACAAGATAAGCGCAAAAGTCGAAAGCAACTTTAGAAAATTGTGTGTTTCTTTGAAAATTATTGACGTGACACATTTTTTTGAAAATCTTTATTTTGAGTGAATAGAGAACCCCCCACATCGCGTCACTATCAGTCATAGTTCTTTTGAAGACCATTTTAATTAAGTCTTCTAATTTTTGTATTGTTTTTCAAAAATGTGTTATTGGTTTGCTAAAATTGTTGACAATTCTACAAAAATTTTATATTTATTTTATTCTCCTCATTAATCAAAAGTAAAATTTCGCCGCGATAAATAAAATTTCACTGACCTTTCTCAACACAAGACATATTAGCAAATTTGCCAAAAATATCATTGGTCTATCTTACTTATACATAATTCGTACATTTGTACGTGTATAAATAATTCATTGAGTTTATAAATAAAAATAATAATTAAGCAAATCTCAGAGAAGACATTCATGTGTGTAATAATTTATAGGAATCAAATGTGTACAAATGTTTGATTGCACAGATGCAACTAGTAGATACATAGATGGCCTCGTAACTACACGATCCTACTAGACTCACTTACACTTGATGTACTAGGCACTTAAATAATAACAATAATAGCAATTACAACAACGTCGATAAGATTGGGGGTTAATAAACTTTTAATGAATGCACTTTTTTGTAAAGACAAAATCAAACAAATGTCTGATTTCCCCCAAAGCAAAAACAAAAACAACAAACTCAAACAATAATAATTGTCGAGCAGGCTGAGGAAAAACTGTAAACATTGACAATGACCAATCTATGTAGCACAACCAACATTATTTACATGCACACCCACAGAAATTCCTACATTAACTACAAGCATTCGATTTCGGTTTGAAATTTGGAATACTCGCACGCATATATAGATACAGAGATATGGACCCCTATCTCAACATTCCGATGCAATTAAATGTGGACGTAGTGATAAGATACTCAGGGAGAACTTAAAACAATATATGATTGTCGTATTTTTGGTATTCTCCATGAGAAAAACGCCCCATATTTTCCAAAACTCTGAAGGACAGACATACCAAATAATATGTAAATTCTTGATATAATTATATTTCTCATTGGTCTTGATGTACCGGCCAGCCAAGGAAGATTTGTATCAGCGTAATGAACATTCCACCCACGACGATTTTTGGTCGATGATTTCCCTCTTTAATTATTTACAACTTGTATAGTATTTTTGTTCTCTATTTTTAGTCGTTGTTTGTTAATGAAACATTTTAACTATTTGTAATTGTATTTTATATTTATACTTTGTACATTAAGATTCTCTTGTTTTTATCGAAAAAAAAAATCTCAAATATTTGTCGTACAAGAACGAGAAGGAACCGTGTAAACATTTCATTTCGTTGCAGTGGTGATCTTTTCTTTGTCCCAACTCATAAAATATAAAAAGAAACAGTGGAACCCCTTGAAATTATTACACGGTATTAAATTAAATCGTTAACCATTGTTGAACCTAGAAAACGCTTAACGTAATGGATGATCTGTAAAGTAAATTTACAAAATAAACAGTACATGAATTTCATTCGGGCGAACCGACTTAAACATACCCTCACCCTAAGTCAACCATTGCGTCCGAGTTCTGTTAAAAAGCACCTATATTCACCCTTACGTTGAACGTACAAATGTGACCATATTCAATAGCAGATTGACCTTGCGCTAGATATTATGTAATACCCAACATAGTTAGGATTGGCGTGACTACCAACCAATTCTCCGCCCAATATTTTTATGGGAGGCACAAAAATGGACATAGCGAAGTGGTTAGTCATTATTACACAAAAGCTTTTGCCAAAATATTGATGAATACCAAATTTTATTAAGATCGGTTGTGGTTTTCTGCAGATATCGAGTCGGCCAACCGGAAATACGCCCAATTTTTGTATGGGAGGTACGAAACTGGACGTGACACAATATTCAATTATTAATTTCACAGAAGCTTTTATCAAAATATTGAATAGTAGGCGAATTTCATTAAGATCAGTTGTGGTTTAAGAGAGTTATCGTGTCGACCAACCGGTCATCCGCCCAACTTTTGTATGGGAGGTACCCAAATGGGCGTGACAAAATATCCCTTGTCTTTATCGGTTATTGGCTTTTGATAACGTGAAGCCTTATACCTAATTTCATTAAGATCGGAAGTGTTTCACGCGATTTATCGGATTGACAACCCCAACGACAAGCAAGCTTTTGTATGGGAGGTACGAGAATGGGCGTGAAAATCTCGCCCATTTCTTCGGTTAAGCATACATTTACAGATTATTAATCCCAACCAGAAACAATTGTTTAGAGGAAACATGATTTTGTACTAAATGTGTCGATTTGTATGGGAGGTACTAGAAGGGGCGTGGTCAAAACGATCAATAATAGTCACCAACAAAATTTCACTGTGATGGGTAAAGATTTACGGCACTTATCGTGGTGACCAGCCAGCCAGACAAACAGACGGACATGGCTCGAATCATCTTAAAAAGTCCTAAAACAAATTTCGTCTAAAGATACTAAGGGCTCCTTCTATGTGTTACATTTTTTTCCGTATTAAATGATATATACCCTCATCCCTATGGGTGAGGGTATAATTATAAACCGTTCATATTTAAATAAATTTTGGCAAAAATATAAGTTTCGTTTTGAGGGATACAATTTTTTTGTTTTAGGTTCAAATAACGTTTGCTTAGATAGAACTTACGAAAGGGTTACCTGTCAAACAAACTGTCATACTGCGCTCACCTTTTAACATTGACGATCAGAATCATAGAGTAATGACGTATAGAGCTGCCATTGTTCTTATCTGACATTTCCTTTCACACTATTCGTGGTGTGGTCAGTGGAATTACAACAATTTTTGACTTAAATTGTTCATGTCGAAATTCCGTTGCCGATTTATTGTTGGTTGGTTTGACTCTTTGCCTATATCTGGTATTATTAAAGCAATACTTTCCAACATCCAACCGCCCATCTGCAACATCAAAATTTTACTGAGGGAGTTGTCGTCTCCATACGTCATTACTCTATGATCACAATACTTTGGCAAATCATCATGAATAGATTCACGAACAACGCTACCAAATTATCTAAATTTACTTTGAAAATCAGTCATCGATTCGCGCAACTTATAGACAGACGTTTTCGTCATTTTTATGGCCCATATAATCGTCCATCTAAGCAAGTCTAAGCAAGTCGAACTGTGGGTAGATTTCTTACCACATACTCTCCAAATGATGCAATAACACTAACACGTCGAAGGAATGTGAGTACTGAAGAGAATATCGCCGCTGTAAACGAAAGTGTAAAAGAATACCCAAATTTATCGATTCGTCGTCGGTCGTAGGAATTGGGGCTCTGTCCGACCACTATGTGGAACATTTTGTGCAAAGATCTTGGCCTACACCCGTACAAGATCCAAATGGTGCAGGAATCAAAACCACGAGACCAACATATTGTTCGTTCTTTCGCTGATTGGGCTTTAGAGCAGTTGGGAACTGACCCGAAGTTTTATCGCAAAGTTGTGTTCAGCGATGAGGCTCATTTTTGTCTTAACGGGTTTGTTAATAAACAAAATTGCCGAATATGGAGTGAACCCGATCCACAACAGACCCTACAGACTCCATTACATTCAGAAAATTTTCCGTTTGTTGCGGTTTACACGCTGAAAAATCGGTCTTTTTTTTGTTGTTTGGACGCAAATATAACCTGTTTGTAGATTGTTGCAAATATACAAAACTTGTGTGCAAACACATTGTGTTTGCTGTTCAATATAACGTGTTTGAGATACAATGACTAATAGGCTATAATATATGTTTTTGATATATATGTTTATTTAGGCGAAAAAAATGGCAGTGGGAGCAGAGAGAGAGTGAAAGGACCGAAATGTGCAGGATGAATGGTGAATCCCGTAAGTTTTTCCAGGGGGTAAGAAGATCGACCAACGGGCCTACTAATGGGCTGCCCTCCTGCAAGGACGAGAATGGGAATCTGGTGACTGAGAAGCAGTGTGTGCTCAAAATGTGGAGAGACCACTTTTCAGCACTACTCCACTCAGATTCTTCCACCGAAGATCACGAGATAATGATAGTGGAAGATAGTATAGATTGTACGAAAAAGAATCGAAAAGGAATCCGCGAAGGTGGGTCTTGCTGTTAATGAGGCAAGACAAAATTGATGGTGTCAACGACTTGAGAAACCTCTCGACTTGGTCCGCACTTGAACGTTGACAACCGATTTAATTTTGAAGTGGTAGATGAATTTGTCTACCTTGGATCCGCCGTGAACAAGGACAACAACGTCAGCCTGGAGATAGGTAGGAGAATTGTGCTTGCAAATAGATGTTATTTTGGGCTCAGCAAGCAGTTTAGGAACAAAGCCCTCTTTCGACGGACAAAAGTCCAGCTATATCAGACTCTCATTTTACCTGTCTTGAAATATGGCTCCGAAACTTGGGTCATATCGCAGCCGGATGAAAAACACCTGGGAGTTTTCGAGAGAAAAATTCTCCGTAAAATATATGGTCCTGTTAGGGAAAACGGCGAGTACCGAAGTCGCTGGAACGCAGAGCTATATAATCTCTATTCTGAAGTGGACATAGCTAGACGAATCAAAGTGTGCCAATTGTGTTGGCTAGGCCATGTTACCAGAATGGATGCAGATGAGCCAGTGCGAAAGATTTTTGATAACGTACCCGATGAAAGCAGGAAAAGAGGACGACCAAGACTCCGCTGCAAAGACCAGGCAGAAGAATCCCTCCGTATCATTGGTGTTACCAACTGGCGGGAAAAGGCGAAGGATAGAGCCAGTTGGATGAATATGTTGAAATTTGTTTAATTTGTTTGTTTAATTAATATGTGTAAGACGTCTGACCTCATGAGGTTGTAATATAGTCAATAAAAGTAAGTAAAGTTTTTGAAAACCGATAAAAACATATACGAGATAGACAACATAGAAACAAAAACACAGCAAATCTTCAATTCATGAAATCAGTGCTTCCAAACATGTACATGTTTCCTGCAATATGTTGCTGCGGCCGATATTTTTCAGCGTGTGGCATCATCGGACCATAAAAAAAAATAAATGGTTTCCCATTACATCCCACGAAGGCACAGGGGAGAACTTCTCACAATCACTGAGCTGTGCGCTTTCCAGTTTTCACTCACTGATTGGGACCTACAGTTTTACACCGATTCCGAACGGTATTTTGAGAAGCTTTTTCATGGCTATATACTCGATAGTGTCGCCGTCACTATGCGAGGTGGGCGCCTCCGAAAGAAATTTTTTAAGGTGGTCAGAGCATTCGATCCCAGGATCTCATGTACAAGAGCCGCGCACACTAACCATTGCACCACCGACGGTCACAAAATAACGAATCATCGGACCATAGTTCTTCAAAAATGAAGCCGGAGCTCGCGTTACGGTCAATGGAGATAGATACCGCACCATGATCAATTGATTTTTTGTGTGAAAATATGGATGACATTGATCCGAAATCATTTTTGAGAATCAACGTGATTTATGGGCTAGACACGTTCAGATTGTATTAATATGTTCGCAAAAGTTGTTCAGCTTTACCATGGCTACAATTTTGCAAAATATTGTGAGTGAAAAATTTGAGGTTCTTTGAAGTTATGCTGAAAAAAAAGGGGAAAAAATCTCTTTTTTTTTAAAAGGTGCAGAAATCTGAGAATTGGTAAAAATCGATTTTTCTAAAAAATTGGCGTGATACATTTCAGGGGTACAGATCAGTAGGCTTGCCTCTAACCGACACAATTTATTAGAATTACTGATAAAATAAAAATTGCATGTCAAAAACTACAACAGTGTTATATATGGGCTTATTTTCCTTGCTCCTCAGCCCTCATTGTCACATATAACGAAATCAATTATATAAATATAGAGGTTTGACTGTTTCTAATTGCGTAGATGCCATCCAATTCAAATTGTTTGTCTATAGATATTGTAATCTTTTGAGTAAATACAATTTCCTGATTTCAAACTGATTTTCAGCTGAAAGATTATTAGCCTGTTTTTGTAACTTAATTGTTGATCATCCGTACGCCAAATGACTAGCGTAGATAACATTTGGTTTTTGTACGATTTGTTTTGAGTGAAACGAAAAGAGCTTTCGTTTTGCTTAAAAAATTTGGTTCAGCGAAATCAAAGACGATTTACAATTAGACGACCAGAAGATGTGCGCAACTTGGCAACCCTGGTAAAAGAGAACCAAAAAGTACTAGAAATTCACTCAAAGGCATTTCGCTCACGCGTCGTATCTTGATTATTTCATACTTTTTGCATAGTTTATGTAATTTTACTTCAAGATGGTTGGAATTTGTGTAGTTATATACAATAACACTATCAAAAAGCTGCTCGTGTTTTGAAATATTCAATAAAGAGAGTACGAGAGAGAGTAGAGAAGTGCTAGGGTTTCACTCCTTTTGTTTGTTGGCATTTGCGTGAAGAGAAATTTTGACTGTCTATTTGTACATCGTTTTTGGCGAAATCAAACACGAACGAAACAAAACGTCAGATTAGACAATCAAAAAATGTCAATCGTTTAGTTTGTTTACAAATTTGTTTCTTTACGCATTTACAAGAAAATTAATTAAAATTGTTGTTCAATATGAATACTTCTAACAAAAAAAGTCGCTACATGTCAATCATTTCAAAAACACTTTCATTATCTCACTTCACTAACTTTAATTTTTCCCACTTTTCTTCTTGCAATTTGTTGTTTGTTTATTTTATTTTGTCTGCAATCAGCTGCTTCCAATTAAACAGCTGATAGAGCAGTGTTGCCTGCAGTTTGCTAAATTTTGGTATTTTCCAATAGAAAGAAAAGAGCTTTTAAAATCAACAAGAATAACACATTGGCAACAATGTACTTAGACATAAGAGCAGCTAGTAATAGTAAAATGAGCTTTCACTCCCGGACGAAAATGGAACAAAAACTCAAATATAAACTTGATCGCCTGGGTAGCAAAGCACGTCTGATTAAACAAAAAAGTTCGCTGAACAGGCTATATGCGTTCTGAAAACGTCACATCTCAAAAAAAATAACAAGCAAATACACTCCGGTTCACTTATTTCAAGGCACTAAAAATTCCATATTCTGCAGCCTGTAGCTTTAGCAATTTGTAACCGATTGCAGAATTTTAAAATGGAAATGGAAGCTAGACATTTTGAGATATAACAAACATCATGACAATAGTGGTTTCTTAACTAAAGAACTTTTTTTGAGCAATTTATAAAAAAATTCCAAAAATGTGTTGTTTTTTTTTTGGTTCACTTGAATAAAGGCACTTTAACTAATTTTAATGAAAAACAGTTTTTTTGTTGTTTTTTTTAATTTATTTTTCTTTATTTAAGAACTATTAGTAATATTGTTTTTAATAACTTCAAATATACGGGTTTTCATTGAGAGATAAAGAGATTTATGTAATCCAACGAAATTTGATTCCAAGCATCCTTAATGGCCTGAATTAGTGACTGCTTGTCATCAAATTGCCTACCTCCTTCATAGACCTTACGAGTTAACCAACCCCAGACATCTTCGATAATGCTTAGATTTGGCGAATAGGGTGGCCAGTCAAGAATATTAAAATTTTGGCTTGCAATGAACTCCTTTACTACTCTGGCGTTGTGTATATGGGCATTATCCTGTTGCAATATCCAAGATATGGGACCAAATAGTTCACTGAACGGAAAAGCCGATTCCAATAACGATTTATAGCTTGCACCAGTCATTTTTGCACTTTGAAATTCAAGATTGATGGTGCCGTAGTAGGTAATAGCACCCCACACCATAACGCCGCCCTCTCGGCTGTGAAGTCGGTTCAAAAAAACGTTTTTCTTTGCGCAGATCATGGAAATAATAGTTGTAGCCATCAAGCCCATCCAAATTAAACTTCTTCTCATCGGTAAATACAACGGTTCTCCCGTGTAGTTGTAGTCTCTCGCGAATTGAAGCCGCTTTTCCTTACGAGGAGCATTAAGTGGCGGTTTTTTTTTGTAATTTCAGGTATTTTTAGATACCCACAGCTCTTAATTACTCTGTGTACATATGACTTGCTCGCTTCCACTCCAGCTTGAGCTCTTATTTTTTAATTTTTTACAAGGATAAGGCAGAATTAGAAGCAATTCTGATGATTTTTCTTTTCTCATACGTAGATAAAGACAATGAAACCCTTCCTTTAAATTTTTTCCATACTCCTCGGGGTCCTTGATGTAATTGTCGACAACTGTTGGGCTCCGTCCAATTTTTTTAGCTATTGCGCAGTTAGAATATCCTTCAGAACGGTAAACATCGATTTTAGTTTTTTGCGATAGATTTAAAATTTTTTGTTTTGCCATTTTGACTCGTAAAATGATTAAGATGTAATAAATTATAATAAACAGACGCTCCATACAAAATATCATCGCTTACTTTGAAAATAATAAAATAAAATAAAGTGCCTTCATTCAAGTGAACCAAAAAAATAGCAAATTTTTGGTGTTTGTTATATCTCAAGATGTCTAGCTTCCATTTCCATTTTAAAATTCTGCAATCGGTTACAAATTGCAAAAGATACAGGCTGCTGAATATGGAATTTCTAGTGCCTTTAAATAAGTGAACCGGAGTGTAACTTGTCACTCGGTAGAATTTCGAAAATGGTGATAATTACTACTGTCTACAGTTTTTCGGTTATGTTTAATTTACTTCAATATTTTGTATACTATATACTGAGGTGTATTGAAAAACAAAAATTTTAGTAGGAGGCTTGAATAGCGAACAGAATTTTCTATGGGAAAATTATATTACATTTACAAAAGTTTGGTAAAAAACAAATATCGTTTTCGACTAACGCAATGCACTTAGAGCAGAATTGAAATGAAGCTGAAAATTTTTGAACATTGTACATAGGAACCTTATAAGCTTTATTGCGCAGTTACATGTGTATGTACAGTGGTGTGCGATGAAATAGAGTCACACACTCGTCAAAACTTTTATTCTCTGCAAATCAGTGGTCCAAGATGTTTCATGTCAAGAAATTCTGAACTTGATTGACCGGTCCTCTGCTGAATATAATGCCGTCATTTTTAATAAATTTTGTACACTACTGTTCTCCAGGTCAGTGTCAGTATTTTAAAGGCTATGTAATGACGTGTGCTATAAAATAGAGTCAATTACAAAAAAATATTTTTTTTTTTGAAATGGTTAATGATAGTTTGGATTTGATATGCTTAATGTTTATTAGTAGCATTAATAAACTGTCATTATTAACGTTCCAAAATGGGCCGATGTAAATATTGCAATCATGAGCGCCAAGAAAGAATAAAAGAGACGATAAAAGAATTCAGAAGCTACATACAAATTACTGATATAATTGGATGCTCAAAGAAAATGTTGGAGACCGGAATAAAATATAACCCCAATCCAGGAAACAGACGGTAAAACTCTGAAAATTACAGAACATTTGGAACCAAAAATATTGCGCCACGTAGAGTTCGACTTTTGTTACCTCTCCGCCTTTAAAAGGCAATACGAAAACAATTTAAAGACAAAAAGTGTCCGAAAAGTTCCATTTCTATCCAAACGGAACGTTCAAAAAATGTTGAATTTTGCCAAGGAGCATGTGAAATAGTCCGTACGCAAATGGCGAAATATTTTGAGGACAGCTGAAACTAAAGTGAGATTGGGTAATTATGATAAGAGTAATCTTCCTGTACGAAGACCTTCCAACACCGAATTCAGACCCCAGAACACAATCCAAACAGTTAAAAGTGGTAGCGGAAACATAATGGTACGGGGTTGTTACTCTTACATTGGGACAGAACCCCTATTCCAAATTGAACAGACAATGGACGCTGCATATTATACCACTGTATTAAAAAAACATCATGATGCCTTGTTCTAAATGGGAAATGCTGCTTCGATGGGTGTTTCAACATAATATCGACCCCAAACACACATCGAAGCGAGCAAAAGCTTCGTTTGAAAATAATAGTGTCATAGTTTTAAGATGGTCTATGCAGTCACCGGGCTTAAGTCCTATTCAGAATTTGTGGCGGGACATTAAAGTGTCTATCAAAGGAATAAACCAATTTAATAAAGGTGAGCTTATGACACTGGTACAATCGGCGTGGAAAACATGACTTGTGAAGACTTGATGATTCAATGTCAAGGCGTTGCTTAGCTGTGATAAAAAATAATAGTTATTTCATAAAGTACTGAGATAATATAAAGGATTAATGAAACATACATTTTATTTGACACAGCTATTTATTCTAGTTCAGATGATGAATCGCGATGACTCTACTTTAATTCACAGGCAAAACGGGGCATTTTGAAATATTTTGATTTATACCTAATGATTTAATTTTAAATTACGACATTAATGTTCTAAAATGTTATATCTAGTTCTTAATTGAACAATTAAAAATAAAAGTTATAAACAAAATTTAATTTTTCTACATTTGTTTTTGTTTTGAAAATGTTGATTAGTGTTGACTCTATTTCATCGCACACCACTGTATGTATGTCAAATTTGAAACATCATATATTGATTGGAAAGTGCATAATCACAATTTATGTGGGTGTTATGTTATTCGGTGGTAGTTCACAAATTTGCATAGAAAATTTCATATAATCTAAATTTTATCGAGCCATCTAAATGTTACTTAAGCTGAAAATGTACTTGTATGAAGAACTCCATAATACTAATAAACGATTTCTTAATATTTGTATATTTTATATGTCACTCTTGTTAGATAATGTTATGGTGTTTTTAGGTTTTGTTTAGCATTTTTGTTTTATCAAAATTCAATACCACGGTGTTATTATATGTATATGGGTGAAATAGAAATAATGTAGATTATCCAAAAATTAATTTGAAATACGTGTGTCAAATTCTTCAATGTGAAAAAAATAAATTCATCCCGGAGTATTCATTTCGTTATCTGTTGAACGATTTTTTCCAGAAACCACTTTTTAAACTTAATTTCCGAAATGAAATCATTAGATTTAACGAGATACATTGAAATATCCCATTGTTTTAAGAAGTGGTGAAGAGTTTTTTCTAAAATTTCGAAAACTCCGACTCCCCAAATTTAAAAATTGTTAACCGATTTATGTATTAGATTTTTAAATTTCAATTGATGTAATTTAAATTTCAATTGATGTGTTTTAAATTTCAATTGACGTGTTTTAAATTTCAATTGATATTTTTTAAAATTCCATTGATGTATTTTAAATTTCAATTGATGTACATATTTCAAATTTCAATTGATGTTTTTTATATTTCAATTGATGTATTTCAAATTTCAAATAAAATTTTTAAATTTCAATTAATGTTTTTCAAATTTCAATTGGAAATGGTGTAGAACAAGATTAGAGTGACCCAAAATTACTATTTTTCTGCTTATCCAAATTCATTGTAATTTGTACTTTCATAAATAATGGTAGAATTTTAATCAACCCTACAGTAGGAAATCCACTGACCATACTCTCTCTATTTTAAAAGCTTTCTTTATTTTCACGTAAAAAGTTGTTGGCGTCCATTACTTGTAATTATGGAATGGGGAAATATTGAAAAATGTATTGTCGTAATTGGTCTAAAAAAAAAAGCTGTGAGGTCACTCGTAATTTTGTTTATTGTGCTGTGAAACTGTTTGGGGATACTGGTGGAGTGGCAGACTGTCCGAGATCTGGCCGTTCTCACAATGTGCGCACTCCCAGAGCCGCCAAAGCCGTAGAGAATCGAATTCGTTGAAATCCACTCTGAAAACAAAAAATATTGTTGCGGGAGATTATTATTTCTCGCAGCATTAAATATAACTTGGGACTTGAAGCTAACATAAGGCATACGGGGCGGGGCATCTAATTTCGGAGGCGTTGATGCCGAACCGCAAGCAAAATCAAAGCATTGCTTCACCAGTACGAGGATAACGGCCACAGAAAAGAATGTTTTCTGTGGAGGAGTCATTCAATAAACAGCTTATGCTCAGTTATCTCCATAAACCAGCACAATAACTCGTTCAAAGAGGTCACCATCCGGCTTCCGTGATGGTATGGTATGGAGTTGCCTATGACGCAATAACCAAGCTCCATTTATGCAAAAAAGATGTTAAAACTTCGGCAAAGATGTACCAATCTGACGTTTTTGAAAAAGTCAGATGAAGCCATTAAATAGCATATTGTTCGAAAATGAACCGTGAACCTTTCAACAGGACTCTGCCCCAGCCGATACGGCAAGAACCATTCAATAGTCGTTAAAAACCAATTTAAATAAATAAATGGTTTCCCATGAAGGAATGCGCTTTCTAGTTTTATACTCACTGATTGGGACCTACAGTTTTACACCGATTCGAACGGTATTTTGAGAAGCTTGTTCATGGCTAAATACTCGATAGTATCGCAATCACTATGCGAGGAGACCGACGCCGAAAGAAATTGAAGGTGGTCAGAGCAGGGATCGAACCCAGGATCTCATGTGCAAGACCATTGTACCACTGACGGCCACAATAACAAATTTACCAAACTTTATTTCAACAGATGATTGGCCATCGGGTAGTCCAGACCTGAATCCTTGAAACTATAAGTTATGATCCGTTATAGAGTGCATGGTCTGCGCTACTCGTCACCCAAATGTTGAATCTCGTAAGCGTCCGTTTATCTGAGCTGAGGACAATTTCCTTATTGGTGTGGTGCGTACTAAAATAGACGAGACGAGGAAGTCAAATGGTGGCTACTTTAAATAATCTTGTTGTGTTATGTCGTTCAATATTTAATAGACCTAAATACAAAAAAAAATTAAAATATATTTTGTTTGGATTCTATCAAGATAAACCCGTGTACCAGAATATATGAGTTACCTTAGTATTTTCTCGGAACCTGTTGACATTTTGACAAAACTAATGAAGCTTATGATATGACTAGACTAGAATTAATTAAATTTAGTTTAACCGAACTGTAACTAACTACTCCCAAACTACAGCCAAAATAGAAATCCAATTTGCAGTTTTAATATCACCATAACTGATTTGTTAATCCTATCTCACATTGCTGTGGAAAAAAATAATATAGAGTCGAGGCGGTCGTTCCACGATAACCAATGTAAATGACAGAAAATTCGTAATATAGTATATAACTACTAATTATAATTTTAAGCTTTCTCAAAAAAATATAAATAATTTATTAAATTATACCAATCTCATCTTTTATCTATAAATATTATATCTAGAGCTTTATTTCGTTCGGCGACTTACCAACCCACACCAACAACACCCTAAAGTGCAGTTTAATGGGCATTTTAGCGCCAACCATAGAGTAAATCATACTAGAGTGAATATTTGGCTCATCTGACGTCTACTTTCACGATCTTCTTGATGCGGTCGGTGTGATAGAGAGATGTTTGACGAAAAGTGACATACACCAGGTGGAATTACAATAATTTCTGACTTTAATTTTTCATGTCGTTTTGGTGCAAAGCTGTGAAATTTAAATGTGTTTTCAAATTTTTTATTGACTGTTATTGTCAGCATAAAGTTGTGTTGTATTTAACACAATAATTTTAACACACAAAACGAAATGCCGTTGTTGTTAGTTTGTTCGTTGTTTTGAACCATTGCCTCTATCTGGTATCATTGAAGCAATTCATTTCAACATCCAACGTTCATATCACACCAGGCCAAATGTCATAAATTTGGTGAGAGAACTATTGGGTCTACTATAAGTATTAGTATATGGCGCCAACTCTGAATAAATACGAAATTAACCCTTAAACACATTTCAATTGTGATTTCTTTCTGACATTAATGTTGAATTTTGAGTTTTGGAGTTTTTGAATGTTATGGCACATATTTTTGTAGTACATTTTAAGACCAGAGTTAGTTAAATAGCAATTTTTAAAATTTACATTTTGTACCGTTGTCACTTCTGGGTTATATACGATTTTATATATTTTTTCAAATATGTGGTCGCCATTTTTGTAAAGTTAATTTTTTCTTCAAAAAATTTTTTAAATTTTTGTGAATATAAAAATCTTTATAAGTTTTTAGCATTTCTTTAAAAATATACTTGAAATGGCTCACAATGGGCCAGTGTATCATTGATGTACTTCAATAGGTTTTACCAATTGCAAGTTCATCGCCCCGATCCGGTAAAATTGTGAATATGCATATGCTGAATTATATACAGGGTGTGTCAAAAGTCACCATAAGACTATTTTCTTTGGGGTTATTTGCAGCAGCGAGTATATGTGAACAAGCCCAAGACAATCCTTGAACTCAAGGCTAACAGTGTAGCAGAAATTCGAACGCTATAGCCACAAAATTTGAAAGATATTATGGAAAATGCTCTAAAACGATCCCATCATTGCGAAGCTGATGGAAAACAAATATATAAGTTAGTAAATTTGTAAACCCTATGTAAAACCACCCAACAGCAACAATAGGATAACAGCAATAGGACAAAGGCAATATCAATAAAAACAAAAACAAAATTTCCATTTTGTATATTTTAAATTCAGAAAAAAAATATAAAAATTCAAAAATTTATCGCCAATATTATGAATATGAAAAATATTTCTTATGATAAAATTTGCTGTGGTAGTAGGAAAAATTGCAAGTAAAATGAAACGTCACTATGGAATTCCCAACAAACATCATAGAATCTTATTATCATGGAAACCCTACAATTTACCAAAAAGCATCAAAAAATCGTCAATATGATCATAAAAGATTCGTAGTAATGGGAGATTTTGGCATAAAACTATTTTAGCAGCAAAATCAGATCTGCACCAAAATTTCACCAACGGTAAAGACTTTTGCGCTGAGTTGAAAAATAAGTTTTGTTTTTTGCGCTAGATCCAACTACTTGAGATATAGGCCTTTAAAGCTTGAGTATACAATCGGCGCGTCGGTGGTGCAATGGCTAGTGTGCGCGGCTCTTATACATAAGAACGTGGGTTCGATCCCTGCTCAGACCACCTTACATTTCTTTCGACGACGGTCACCTCGCTTAGTGATGGCGACACTATCGAGTACTTAGCCATGAAAATGCTTCTCAAAATACCGTTCGGAACCGGTGTAAATCTGTAGGTTCCAATCAGTGAGTGTAAAACTAGAAAGCGCACATCTCACAGATTGTGAGAAGCTCTCCCCAATCTCTTCATGGGATGTTATGGGACACCATTTTTTTTATATAATCGGTCATATCTCAGGTATTTATCGGATCTACTTGAAATATGTATCATTACAAAGCCCTTGTGAAACTCCATAACTCTGTATATAAATATATTTCCTTTTATTAACACATTGAGGGCTTATTTACAAAAATGTTTTTTAACCTCACTTTTTTTGTTTAATCAACTTGTTCTTGTCTTTTGTCGTTGTTGTTGTCTTTTATTTCTGTTGTCCTTTGTTGTAGTTTTTAGACAGCAAAATACAAAAATTATTACTAAAAACTCGTGCGATTTTTCTGATTTGACACACATTGACTTAAGTTTCAGAGGGAATTTGATCCCCAATGCCTGAGCACCGCCGAACGGCCGGGCGACTACTTGGAATATAAATTCATCGATTTAATGGCAGAGTTATGCGCGATTATACATTCAAGCTTTGGAGACCTATATTTCGGAAAATATGGACTTTCGCAAACTTTTTTCTCTTTTTTTTTTAAATCCGCATTTAATGCTCTACCAGGCAAAAAAAAATGAAAAAAAACTATTTTGCTGCTAAAAAAATTTGCTTTGCGATTTTCTTTTAAATTTAAGAAATAAACAGAAATATGAAAATGAAATATTTATTTGGATCGATAAATCAATCCTCAATTCGATTCCTTTTATTTTTATTTCATGCAAATATTGTCTACACTCAAAATATTTCATAGGTAAAATACACGAAAATCGTGGTTCATTCTACAAAAATATTCGTTATTTTAGCGGCACGAAATATTTTGTAAAATATACGGAAGACCATTCGTACATATTACAATATTTTGTTTTGTTTATATTACAAATATTTGTAAAAATACGAAAAGTCTTTTGTAATATTTCATGAAAAAGCATGGTAAAATTACAAAAGTACATAACAATTTTGTACGTAAAACAAAACAATTTTGTAGGTAGAACAAAACTTTTTGTAATTGTACACATATCGTGCTTTCTTTACAAAATCAATAAAAACCTTTCGTACATATTACAAATCTATTTGTAAAATGTACAAATGTCATGGTTTATTTACGAAAGTACAAAATTGATTTTCTACATATTACAAAACTATTTGTAAAAAGTACCAATACCGGAGTTAAATTACGAAATTACAAAATAATCGTGTACATAGAACAAAACTTTTTGTAAAATGTACACATATCGTTTTGTATTTACTAAAACACACAAAATCTTTTGTGTATAGTATTACAAAACAATTTGTAAAATATACAAATGCCGTGGTATATTTCGGAATGTAGATATGTATGTACTATATGTATCTACATCAATATTAATTATTATGGAAAAATAACACTTTTTGTATATATTATAATCATTTTGACTTTAAATGAAAAATTATTGTATTCGATACCGCAGCAATTGTTTATACAATAGCGGTTGTCACCCTTTCTAGTATTTTTAAACTAGTAGTAGTTTAACAACGGGCCTGTTCGTAAATGCAGCACAGCGCTGCATAATATGATTATTATGCGATGATTTTGCTAATCAGCTGTGCATGATGTTTTTATTTGCACATTTGTTTGTTTGCATTTACGAACGACATAAGTTAAGAATGGAAAAATTATTAATAAATTTAATTTGTGAGATAGATGATAAATCAAGTGATGTGCGATTGTGTATTGTTTACAAAAGAAAAAATTTGAAGAGTAAACAAAGGATGTTGTTATTATAAAATTTTATTTTTAAAACTAAAAGGCGCATTCCAAAGGTTTTAGATTATTGGAGAGTTATAAAAGAATATCCAGAAGACATATTTTTTGACCATTTCCGAATGAACCGCTCCACATTTAAAGTAAGTGAACTATTGTATTGTTGGAACTGAAAATATCTAGTAATTGATTTGAAAATTCCAGGCTTTGCTACGTGATCTAAAGCCTTTTTGGACAACATTAAAAAAAGGTCGTATCCCTTACAGCTTGGAGCATTGCTTGTACATCACGCTATGGAAGCTGAGTAACAATGGTGTTACTTTCCGTCAATTATGTGACCGCTTCAATGTCGCAAATTATGTGACCGCTTCAATGTCGCAAATTTTTTTGCAAAACTATAGGAGTCATTTGTCAACTTAAAAGGGAAATAGCTTGGCCATCTATGTTGCAGCAACCTTTTGTTATGGAAGGATTCCAGAACAGTAGAGAAAATCCTTTCCCCTTTGAAATAGGATGTGTCGATGGCACGGATATAAAAATTCCAAAGCCAAAAACTGATCCAATAAGTTTTGGATCGATAAATCAATCCTCAATTCGATTCCTTTTATTTTTATTTCATGCAAATATTGTCTACGGCTACGCTTCATGTAGTCCATTCTGAAAGTTCAATTTGGGCATACGTTTTCCAAGATTTGGGTCGGTGTCTCACACGTGTAGTGTCATTTGTGGTTGACTTGCCCATATAGACGAGACACTACACGTGCCCCTACAAATCGCATGAACGAGGCGGACAATTGACAGCGCCACAACGTGAAAGTATTAATTACGTGGACTAGTAATTAAAGCGAAGACACAAATTCAAAGTTACATGAAAACGCCAATCTACGTGCTATGCATTTCCTGGTACACGATTTTGATCACATTTCTTTCGTTCAACCCAACATTTTCCGGAATCCCTTAACAAACATCATTCACAATGTATGTACATACTTTTGAAATCTTGTTATACAAATTTTGCCCAAATCTAGGTATTTTGTTGATATTTACGTTGGATTTTGTCAAATTCTGAAGTTCTGGTCTACAAATACGTATTTTTATTATAAAACCCAATTTATAAAAATTAACTGTTTAATTAACTGTGGCGTTAAAAAATCTTGTATGTATTATATCTAGAATTAATTTAAAAAACAACTGAATTAGAGTTGTTTTCTTCCAACTTTTAGGTAAATATTCAGATAAACAATCAGATTATTAAATAATTGTTATATATAGTGGTGATTCATTATCAAGAAACATGATCAATGTCATGATGGCCTTACTCTTATTAATATTTGTCAATAAAAAGTAAAATTTTAAAATTTTAATACGAGGGTTGTTAGCTTGCGATTGTTACAAAAAGTCATTAATTGAAATCGTAAATAACATTAGTTAAATGATTCCGTATCTAAATGATATCTTTTGGTCATTTAAGTGATAGAAAAACAAAAGTAATTTGCGTAATATCTCAAAAATTAACATTATTACTTAATAATTTAATTAATTTTTCGATATTTAAATAAATTTGGGATCAATTGTTGCCCTACTTTTTATATTTTTTATTCATTTTTATTGTTTTATTCAGTGATCAGTAAATATTTAAATTTCATTCTGTTTTGTTTTATTTAGGTTACGAAATTCACGTATAATGTCATGTACAAATTGCCCCTACATTTAAAAAAAAAAGCTAAGTCAAATGCGTAAATTTTGTGGAAAAAACATAAAATTTGGAATTTTTCTTGTAAAACATTTATTGTGTAATTAATTTACGAATTTTCGGTTACACATCGAATCAATCCATTCACAAAAACTGTTGCGTTATACATGTACTACGGGACGGGGCAATAAGAATGAAAGGGCAGTTCCAATACTACTTACATGTAAATTAATCGTTTTTATGACCGTACATTCTCTTTTGGGCAGTCCTTTATGATAATTTTCTGCTCAATTCTACCTGTAACCCTTTTTGTTTTCAAAACTGTCCTTTCATTCTAATTACCCCGTCTCGTATTACTTGTATAATGCAACAGTTTTTGTGAATGGATTGATTTGATGTGTAGAACTTTCATACCTACTATAAGTATGAAAAGTACAGTTAAGCCAAATATGAACAAATTTGAGAAAAACATTTTTTGGGTGGCCGCTTCACGTGCAATGCCCCAAATGTAATGCAATTCGAACAGGTAATTGAGTCAGTAGTCGGCTGGCTGATTTTGAGTTTTGTTTTGGTTTTGCTCCTTCATAGTTTTTTGTTTCAGGCCGACGGATCTTGTCAGCCAAAGTGCAGCTGACAAAGTATGGCGCCCCTAATTAGAGCATTCTGAATAAATTACAACATTTTCTCTTATTTTTGATGTGTTAACATCTATAGGCAATCTATCAAAGTGAACACAGGCAAACAACACACCGCGTTAGCAACACATACGGGGTTGTTGTACAACAATAGTCTCTGCCTGAAAATAAGCTTGATGGTATTAATGTAGCGGCAGCGAACAAACATGCAGTTCGTCGTCGTCAAAGAGTATTGAATAGTATAGAGAATTCATGGAACGGATTGTATGACACCAAAGCACTGACGACATCTGGCGAATGATTCAAAACGTATTACTCTCTTTTTGTCATAACTTGGTCCATTCATAATTTTGATGTGAAACATTGTTGCCTTTTGAAGCATTTATGCTTTTTGCATGGTTTTATGTAATAACACTGTCGAAACGGTGCATTTATATTGAAATATTATATAAAGAGAATAAGACTCGTTTATGCTATTTTACTCAGACTCTCTACATGTGAGCAGAAAAGAGGGCAATAAGTTCTCTATACTATTCAATACTTTTTGTCGTCACTCTGTTTATGACAAAACAAAAACAATTATTTCAGTGAGTTAAATATTGTTTTTTATTCAGTTGTAAGCCAGCATTCAAAAAAGCAGGTCGTCGTCGCTCTGTTTATGACAAAACAAAAACAATTATTTCAGTTAGATAAATATTGCTTTATTTATTTTAACAATATTTAAACAATATTAATTATTAAAGTTGAGACGCAACTGGAACAGTGTTTAGAAGTTTGTGTGTTTAATATTCTGAAGATGATCGTCGATGACGGTCGAAATATTGAGATAAAATAAAATATGATAAAGAATATAAATTGAAAAACATTTTTATTTTTTATTTATGTGGAACTTGAGCCGAAAAATTTAGAAATACAAAAAAAAATACAAAAAATAAGGTCGAAAAACAACATCTATAAATATTAAATCTAATGTTAAAACAGATGTAAGAAAAAGAAAGTGCAATAGCAAAAGAGCATTTAGCAGAAACCCTATTCTTTTTTTATTTTCCAATGTAACATTTACTAATGTGTTCATAGAAATCGAACAGGTACCGTGTAACAAAAAGGTGTTAACACATCGCCCATGAGTTCGAACCGTCATTGATTTTTTTATTTATAGATATTAATATACAGCTTTCTTTTGTTCGGTGGCTTATGGTGAAATTTTACGTAGAATATATTTTCAATACACACCAACCCCCTAAAATGCAGTTTTGTGGGACATTTTAGCGCCAACTCGGAATAAGTACGAAATTAACCCTTAAATGGATTTGAAGTTCTGACTTATTTTTGACATTCAGGTTGTGTTTCGAGCTTTGGTGTGTTAAGAAACTTATAGCAGAATTTTATGAGGAAAATTTTTGTAGTACATTTTAACCCGATTTCTTAGGGGGTGTTTTTACCCTTTTCCACAAAAAGAACAAAAAAGACCCATATATATTGAGGCGGTAGAGGGTTAAAGTATTCTACAAAAATGTTTCTCGTAATTTTTTCCATAAAATTGCTGAACACATCATATACCTAAAATGTAAGGATAACATGGAAAGTTCAAAATGGGGAAACTTCATCCCCCCTTAAAAAAACTCTTGACGTAAACTTTCAAAACGCCGATACACGTGTATTTTTTGTACCTCCTCTACCAGAATCCGTTGTCAGAACCTTGTTATTTTTTTTTTGTGTTCCATGACAGTCGACTTGAAACTGTCATTTGGGAAAAAGTATACAAATCTTAGGCCTAATTTTTGACTGGTTATTTAAATTGGTAATCAGTTTATTTTGATTTATGTTTGATCTGACTTTAAATACGAAAAGAGTTTTTCAGAGCTTTGTCAAATAATCTTACTACCATGTGGCAACAGTGGCAAATGCCACGAAAAATAACCGGTATTCATCCATTTATCGGCTAATCGTTACAATGCATCAAACTGACGCCATTTGCAAAAGAAAAGTGAAGTGATAAAATACAAAATATTTAATGAAATTGGATAGTATTTGAGCAGAAATGGAATTCTAACTGCAATACGTGTGTCTTCCACTCCTCATCACAAAATCGGTATTTTACAGTGAATTTAAATCTGGCTAATTTGTGTCTTAGCAAGAGACTAAGGCCCAATTTTTGAGGTCAATCATCGTTGATCAACGATCAAACATTATTTAAACTCTGAAATAATTTTTTAGGTTAATAGTTGATTGCTATTTAAACAGCCAAATTCGGACATTTAAACTATGATCAAGTGACCATATGATTTTGTCAGAAAACAAAAAGAACAACAAACACGAAGTGAGTGACTGGTTGTCGTTCGCTTAGGTTTTCTTTCAAGATCGTGACTTTGGCTGTTATAGTTTTCGATTTTAATCGCTGCAGAATTTCGATGTTGGAATTTGAAGCTTTAACTCATAGCTGAATGTCATATGTCCAAACAGATCTGAGAATACAATAAGGAAGTTATTGTAATTCTTTCCGTGTTGTTCTGATATGGGTTTACCAATCGTAATTGAATGTTATTCCTGTTTTTGGTGGATTTGTGACTTACGTTACTTTATAATAATATGAAAAACAGGTCAAATTGTTATCGATTAAATAGTAACTACGAAAAAACATATGCATCTTGTTTTTTGCAGTTTTTATCAACAATTTGCTGCTGTTACCATTCAAATATATTGTTAACAACACAATAAAACATTGTTTTTATTTTATTTAGTTAAATAACAATTAAAAACAAAACAACCAACAACTGTAGAGGAGCAGGTAACGAATTGTTTTATACAAGGCTATAAGGGGAAAGTGTTCTAGGAGAGTCAAATTTAATACACGTGTAAAAGCCCAAAATCTCATACATTTCTTTAGTATTTTCAATTTTGAACATACATAACTTTCGACACCAACCTCGTTTGTTTTGCCTTTTATACGATATATTTTAAATTTTAATTTATTTTAATAGTAGTATTGTCGTAGTTTGTATATTGACGTCTCTCAGTATTGTCATGACTTATCTACTGTCGACAGCAACGAGCCGTTTACCCTTTTAACTGACGTGGCTTAAGTGCACGAATTGCTATCATTATTCCCAACTCTACCTGTTGGCTAACAGCTCCGTTCACACCATTCTAGGCCGTCTGTTTGTACGCCTGCTAGCGATGCGATAAAAACTCTGATAATTTCGCGGTTACTTTTATAAAAATCTTCTTTTTTGTTTCTTTTACGTTTTTTTAGAATTTATTTTGGAATTGTTTAAACGCAAACAAAAATGTTACTGCAAATTTTCACAAATTTCATTAGATGTGAATTTAAGAAAATCAAAACAAATTTAACAATGTTTTTGATTTTCTTTTGGATTATATGGTTTTCTCAAATTTTAGCCATTTCCACAATGTTTTTGAGGTAACTATTTTTACCAAGCAAATTTAATTGTAAATATATTTGTTTTTTAACTTTTATACCGTCACTACAATAATAATATTTATTTTCATTGTTATTCTTTTTTTTTCAGTTTACCCGATATCACCGATATCCCTACGGTTACCGTAACCGAATTACCATTGGAAATTCTACAGCCACCCCAGAATTCCTTGGATTCGGTCATTATTGCCGCAGATGTTGGTGGTGAACTTAGAACGCCAGACGAAAGAGTTAATCGCACTGTAGATATCATTGTAAATACCGAGAATGAAATCAAAAAGGGTAAGTAAAATAAAATGTCAAGGGAATTTAATATAAACTGCAGTTGCAATAACTGTCTTCGTTGGCCAGAGCCTACTATTTTATACCATACACCTAGGGAATTGACATGGTCTCCTAAAGTCATAAGTCGTAAAGTCATATTTAACAAATTAGTGCATATGACTTATGCATGTGAGCAGCATGTTGTATGTGCTAAATCATAAGTCACAAAAACGTCAAATAAACGTCAAGCAACAAAAGAAAATTATTAAATGCCAACAAGAAGCGAAAAAGATAAAATTTTTACGGTTTTGTGTGAAAAGTTTGTGCACAAAAACTTACCGAAGTCGTTTCTTCTCCTTCCATTTGTCCAATTACCTTTTTTTTTATTATTTTACCAATTAAAATTAATTCTTGAGTTAATGTTGTAGAAAAATGCAAAATTTCTTCAAAACACAACAATATATCTGATTAAATAGTAAACAAAAAACAGCTGACACTGAACATACAACATAGTACACTGGAAAAACAGACATGCTCAGGTTGTATAGTCGTAAAATATATTTACATGAAGAATACCAACAACATATTTACAACTGTTGTATTATTTTAGCATATACGATAAATACAACACAATAGTACACCATGTGAACTCCCTAACCATATAGTAATTTGTGTTGTATGTCAACTATATTTATAAAAACGTAGTCTACCATCTCTGAACTGACGGAATCTTACGAACCAATTGTTTTACGTCAGCCACGATTTGTAAACTCTGGAGCCGAAAGTACCAAATGTACACCCCGCGAAATAAATATTAAGACAACACAATTTTTTATGTTTTCCAAATGTTGTGAGGAATTTTCAAGATTTTATTTTAACCCGAAACGAAAGGAAATGGTTAAAAAACAAACTTTTGTTCTAGCAATTTGTATAATTTTCGTTTATAAGGGCGCAGGAGGCGAAAAATCCTTTGATGCAAATTTCCATCATTGCGCATTTAGCTGTTAATTCATAATCTAAATTTGTTATACTTGAATAGTGATTTAAATTAGCAATGTTTTTGTTTATTTTTAAAAACCAACGTATTATTTATTTATTGTTTATGAAATTTTAAATTTTTTTTAAAAAAAAAAAGATAACATTTCAATTTTGTTAATTTTTTATGAAATTTTACAAATCAGTTTTTGGTTGTTAGACATAAAGCTATGTTACACTTGCTACAAATCAGTTGGCTTTGGCCCATACAACCCGGAAGCTTGCATCTTACCCTATTTTCTTGGAATTCCGGTAAGTGGCCCACATGATCGTGCCTGATATCTACGGATGGTACTCCTGATACTCCGGAATGTACAAATAATTTGTAGCCCCACTTGTGTGGCTTTGCAGGCGTATATTGTTTCAAATGATGCGAGGCTTTACTTACGCACATTTGTTCATCAACGGTCTTCTAACGGAATGGATGAAAATTTTTCATTTAAACAGTCTACCAGTGGCAGAATCTTGTATAATTTGTCGTAACAAGGATCTGTTTGATCGGCAATGAAATTTTCATTATTGTTCAAATGAAATATTGATCGTATCTTTTCAAATTTTTTTTGAGGCGTGCATTCCTTTACACACATTCCAAACCAATTTGGCTGTCCCATAGAAGGCGAATTTTGGAGTAATTATGGATGCCCATAAATTGGTAAATATCCGTTTTTTCCAAAACAAAGCCTCTCTTCAATATTTTTTTGCTTCGCATACAAATTAGATTCCTCAACTATATGTTGAAAAATGTCTTCATCAAGAAGTAGTTGAAAAATTGAAATGGAGTCTGAAAGTTCTTTATAAATTCCGGTAAATTGGTATTTCCTCCAAATTTTATTTTGTCTTCACTGACAGAAAATTTAGTTTTTTTCCAGACAATATGTCTGCAAGCCTCTCGTGTTAAGAAATTTGTAGATTTTCCGGAATTTCTGGAGCTATATTTTCAGTTACATTTTCATCTTCAAATTCAAGTCGTTCATGAGATCCACAATATTTTCATCACCCAGAAGGTGCTCTAGATCTTCATTATTTAGAAGCTTACCTTCCATAATTTCATCTTCACTTGCAGCAGTATCAAACAAAATGCGGAGAATATCCTCCTCTAAAAGTTGTTTTCGTGACATATCCTGAAAATTCGTTACATTTGCATCAAACCGTTTTTTATACACAGCAAAGCACTTACCACAAAAAAAAAACAATAAACACTATTAGATTTTAATAAAAAGAGTGCAACTTATGTAAAAATCACAACTGTTTAATAAACTTGTTGAAATTAATTAAATTTTAAGGTCAGAAAAACACACTGTGTTCTTCTACGCACGACAAACTAATGAGCAGACACTTCAAAAGTGCACAATAATTCAATGCTGCTATAACGGTACTTCAAAAGCAGAGAAAACAACGCCTACTTAAATTAAGACAACATATAACGAACATTTACACAAAACTGTTTTCAAATTTTGAAACTACGGAGAGATTTTCGGTATGATTCAAATTTGCATCACGGCGCACTAGAGGGTTAAATAGTATTAGTACTTTCAAAATTAAATACTTTTCAGCAAAAATACTTTGACTATGACTTCTTCAAGGTGAATCAACCAAAATAAACTAATTACTAGTGCGAAATATTTATAAAGGCTAAAGATTTATTTAAATATTCTAAAAAGTTTCGTAAGACGTATGATCTCCATTATTGCTGATAACTTGTACTAAGCATCTTGGCATTGAGTTTATCAACGAATGAATATGCGCAGGATCAGTTATCTTCCAATTTCTTGTATTGCTACTCTTCGATCCTTGACATTCTTCAACTGGCGTCCTTGGTGATAAACTTGGGTAGGTAAAATAAACCAGAGGTTCTCGATCTGATAGAGATCAGAACTAGGTGCAGGCCGGTCCATAGTTGCTATTATTTCTGGACTCCAGAAACTTTGGAGTTTTCTTAGACCGATTTACTTCTACGTTGTCCTGCTGGATGATAAATTCTGGGGCACAAATTTACTCTCCAGAATTAACTAAGACGACATCCAATAGTCGAATATAATACTCTGAGTCCAGTTTTGTGGAAACGAAGCATATTGGAGTGGTTTCTCTATAACCCATACCTGCTCAAATCAGAAGGAAGCCACCACCAAAATTTCGCCGCTGACGCATAATTTTGGAAAAATCTCTGGAACGCCAATATTTGTCCGAGCCATCAGGGCCATCCAAATTTAATTTTTTTCCATCAGTAAATATCACCCCTCATCCAAAACTATGTATATTTCAGAGATTTTAACTCTGGCTAATTCGTGTCTTGGCATGAGACCAAGTTTTCCATACTTTTTCCCATTTGACAGTGTCAAGTCGCGTTTCATTATTTGTTGAACACGACGCAACCCTGCTCCCAAGCTCAATTCAGCAATAACTTCCTTAGTTTTCTTAATAGCAACGTTTTTGATCTCTCTCTTGGCGCTGCTACTGATCAGTGGTGTCTTTCCTTGTCGTTTTGTGTTTAAATCTTGGCCACCCTACACAGCTAGATGTTTTCAATCGCCCCGAAATTTCCCGATTGGACAGCCCTTTATCATGATAACCTTAAATTTTTCCCTTTTCTTCTTTACTTACACTGAACGGAAAAGCATCGTCACACGGATGAAAATGTTCATCACCCCAACAACTTTTGTCATCGAAAGTGAGCTAACGTAACGTTTCATTCCCGCTATGAAAATATGGTCATCAACTGCAAATTGTTCGTTACTGTGCTGAAAGTATGGTTGTTGCAGCAATGAATTTGCTTCATTATTGGAACGAATTTGTTTCGTTGTTGCAATGAATAAGTATCGTTCTTGCAAGGAATTTATTTCACTTCTGCAATGAATTTGTTTCATTACAGCAATGAATTTGCTTCATTTCTGCAATGAATTTGTTCATCGCTGTTATGAATTTGTTTCATTGGTGCAACGAATTTCAGTCGTTTTTGCAATGAATTTGTTTCATTACTACAATGATTTTGTTTCATTGCTGCAGTGGATGTTTTGAAGAGTGTTTGAAATTATTTATTGACAATTGTACATAAATACACTGTTAGTATTACATTGCAGGTGTTTTTTTTAACAGTTTTTTGATTTTTGTTTTGAAAATGGTCTCAAATTGCTAAATAGATTATATATTCATTCTATGTTGAAACACTCGTCTGGAGACGATTGTGGTAGATTGTAGGTAGTCTATTTATAGAACGCGCTATTCTAATTGTGGATGTCTCGTTCTGTTCTTGTCTGGTCCTACCATATGATTCAAATTAAGTTGTCTTAGATCCTCGTTATTTTTTTATTTATTTTACCAGAACAGAACGAGACAACTACAATTAGAATAGTGCGTTCTATACATAAGTATAACTTTCAAAACTTCGGCCTCAGTGCGTGTAAGTAGGAAAACAATGTGTAAGTAGCGACAAACAATCACTCTGCACAATAAAATAAATGTCTTCGGTTAGTGACTAGTGTGAATACACACCGCAGTGGCTTAACAGGCTAGACGCTGCTGAAGATGATGCTTCACAAACATCGTCCAGCGAATGTGAGTTCGAATCCCACCCGCGGCATTTACATTTTTTCACTAACCGAAGAGAATATGATCTCTTAGCCTAAAGGAAATTACAACGTCACTTTTCTTTTAACTTGTAAAAGAGATCGAATGGTTACATTCTCTGGAATAATATGCCTAATGACTCATATATGCATTAAAATTCTACACCAAAAACGCAATGCATTGAGAGTACCGAGAAAAAATATATTGCCTTTATAATTATTTCGCTGGGTGTACTTGAACCTGGGACCTGGGAATCTTATGAACCGAATTTTGTTGAGATTGGTCACGATTTGTGAACTCTGTTGCCGAAAGTACCCGATATGACAATATGATACATTTTCAAAAAATGCTATCTCTGATCTATGAAATGTTTATTTAAGTACCAATTGTTGCAATAGGTTAAGATTTGTACCATCTGCTGACGATCGCATCAAGCTTGATTAGACAGTTTAGGGGACTATATCAAAATATGCACCCACATTGACCAGTTTCAGTGTACCTACACTCACAGAATTAATTGTTTGAACCGAGGTTGTAGCAACCATCAGTTCGGCTGTTTACACCGAATTGCAGTTGAATTTTCAGCAACTAAATATCGGTTGAAGGAACCTGTAATGCGGTTGTGACAACCTCTATTTATGTTTTAATGTGGTTGCGACAACGTCTATATTCGGTTACTGTGGGTGGGTGGGTGAAGTTTTTGTGATATTTACACTATACTTATACTAAGAATATCCAACATTTTATATTATAAAACATGTTTTCCTATAGCAGTAAGTCGATATTTACGGCATGTTCTTCCTTAACTTGTTCTCTACGAATTGAGCTGCTGCTGCTTGCGAAAACTGGCTCAGAAGAGAATTGTCTTGGCTCAGAGATATAAAACAAAAAAAATGGGATGTAATAAAGACTATATAGAGTTCGATAGCAATTTATCCTCGAATTAAAAAAAAACGGTTTTATAATATCAATCGAAATTTGTTGACACTGTGCTGCGAAGTAATTTTGTATTAAAAGCAGAGTAAGTAAAAATTCCGCTCGCGATCTGAAAAATTCAGCTCCTCCTCAATCAGCCTTATTACCAGAGAGGACAAAAATATGCACCATAAAACTCGTTTTAAGCGCATACGATATGCTTAAAAAAACCCTTAAATATGCATTTAAATATGCACGAAAAACCAACTTCAAAATCTATTAAAACCTCCGCAATGACCAAAACAATATTAAATAGATGTAGGTTTATTTAATCCAATGCATATTTAGTTTATTTTTTATTTCACAGCAGCAAACTTACGTACGAAATTAACAACAGTTTCTTTATTCGTTTACGTTTTCCACATTTATGTTCGCATAAACTATCAAATGCTGTTTTAAGTTTTCAAACAAAAAATTGCGACGCTTCTCAGATAGTATTGCACTATATTTTGAGAACGAACGTTCTACGTCCGATGAAGTAACGGGACAGTATTTGAATAGTGCCACCTCGCTAGGCGAATACTGTTTTATAAAGGCACTCTCTGAACCAACAAATTCGTTAAGGGTTCGATGGATATCAAAAATTGCACTGTAACCTTTGTTTCGGGGAATGACGTTCTCAAACTTGATACGATAATCCGACTTATTCAAAGAGGCCAATGTTTTGCGTACATTTTCAAAAACGCCTATGCTCTCCTTAAGTTCTAGCCCGGGTGTTTCCAACTTTGTGATGGCTTGAACTATTACATAAAAATTGCTTTGTTTTATTTCAAAGGTGTGTCGGGAAAAGCATATTTAAAGGCGGCACGACGAGATGGAGCCTAGTGTAAGTATCGAAATTAATGTGGAAATATTTTTAAAAAAATGAAGGTAGAACTTACTTTACTGTAAATTGATTTTACGTTTGAAATCAATGCGTTGACTTCTGCAAACTGAGTTCGCACAAACTCAGCTACTCTATGGAGGCCGTGTGCGAAGCATGTGAGGTGGACCATTTTGGGGTACAAAACTTCTAAGCCTTTTATAGCCTTCAGCATATATCTGGCTGCGTCTGTCACCACCAACAGTACTTTGCTGTACTGAATACCTAAAAATGATATTTAGAATAAACCATAAACGAAATTCTAAGAACTTACCATTTGGCCACAGAAGGCTTAAACTGTCGTTAAAAAAACCAGCATTGTTACTCTCGTTGGTGGCTTCGACAGTGGCGACATTTAAAATGTAGCATTTTTGGCGTTCCACAGAATCAGCACGTCCTTCAAGGATGCCAAAAATAAAATTTGCCACTAGGCGTTGCTCAACATCGGTAGTCTCGTCAATCGAAACCCATATATAACTGTTTGATGCCTTTTCGATCATATCGTTCATTGCTGTTTTGTACAGTAATGGAACATATTTTGCTCGCAACGAGGACTCGCTTGGCACTGTTTTGTTGTGGTAGCGTTGCATAAAATTTTTCAGGCTGGGGTGACTAACCTACAAATATTTCTTAAGGATATTATTTATTTCTTCACACTACTAAATTTAACAAACCTTTTGCAGTGGAATATTTGATTCTAAAAAAGCTTTGCATAAATCCATTGGGTATGTATCTGTTTGCTGCTGTTGATACTCCCCAATCAAAGTTTGCGTCTTGTTTGAAGATGCTTGTGCTTGCTAGTCGTAATGTGCTGCGTCACATTAAAATGTTTGGTTGCCGTCACAGAACTATTGCAAACTGTACAAAATAATATGCCACCATCTGCTCGGAATGTCTTTGGATATTTTTTGCACATCCGCGAACAAAACTCACGTAAACTTTCTTTAATTTTCGGCATTGTAGGGATAGAAATAAAAATCAACCACCTTTTGCACAACTTGTCAACCAGTTTTGTGTATGTATGTCAAGATGCATACACTAGGTGATAGCAGTATGTATGTATGTATATTGTGTGTGTAATTTTTCCATACTAATGTCAAAGTTTGCTGATCGATGTCGCATTTCAATCTGTTGACGTTTATATGAAAATTGCAGTTTATATGAATTTTGACATGAGTATGGAAAATCAAAATGAAAAAAAACAGATCAGCTGTTCTCCCGCTATCACCTAGTGTATGCATCTTGTGTATGTATAGCCAGCGCTCAGCTGACACTAGATCGCCAGAAATCTATTACATTCCGTTTAATGAAAACAAAATGTAAGGAAAAAATTCAATCAGTGTTGCTTTTGTGACAAAAATTTCGCTAGCCGGGCAATTTTATAAAAGATTTAGGAAAAAAATGCTCAAATATGCAAAAATATGCAAAATAACCCAAAATATGCATTATAACAAAAAAAAAATGAAAAATATGCAAATGCTTATAAAGTAAGCAAATATGCATTTATATCCTCTCTGCTTATTACGAATGTCGTTCTCGTATTTCAACTACGACAGTTTTGTAAAAGATTAAAGACAAAGTTGGCGTGTTATCTTTAATCTTTTACAAAACTGTCGTTGTCGTGGCTGAATATAAATCTCTCCCTCCGAGTTTAAAAAAAATTAAAATCTCGATCGAATTTAATTTTTAAAATTTTATAAAGAATAAAAATTCAATTCGGAGTTTAATTTTTATTTTACTGGGAGTGAGAGCTATATCAAGCGAAGAATTGTACTTGCGAATAGATGTTATTTTGGGATAAGCAAGGACTTTAGAGATAAAGCCCTCTCTTGAGTAACAAAAGTCCAGCTGTACCAGATTATCATTCAACCTGTCTTGATTTATGGCGCAGAATCTTAGGTCCTATCGCAAGCAGACGAAACATCTGTAGGAGTCTTCGAGAGAAATATACTACCAACAATAGTATATGGCCCTATAGTGCACAATGGCGACGCATGAACCATGAGCTGTAGGAGCTTTATGCCGACATTGACATAGTTAAGCGAATCAAAATAACGCAATTGCGCTGGCTAGGCCATGTCAGTAGAATGGATGAAGACGAACCAGCACGATGGGTATTCGAAACCGAACTGGAAGGAAGACGAAAAATAGGAAGATCAAGACTCCGCTGAAGGGATCAGGTTGCCGAATCCCTGCGTACACTTGGTATTGCCAACTGGAGAAATAAAGCAAAAGATCGAACTGGTTGGCGAAATATGTTATCTTCGTTTTGTAAGGTCCCTGACCACCCGGGGTTGTCCGAAACCAGATAAGTAAGTAGAGGGGTTTATAGTAAAGAGGAGCCGAATTTTTCGACTCGCGAGTGAAATTTTTTGGAATTTGGACATACAGTGGTGTGCGATGAAATAGAGTCAACACTAATCAACATTTTCAAAACAAAAACAAATGTAGAAAAATTAAATTTTGTTTATAACTTTTATTTTTAATTGTTCAATTAAGAACTAGATATAACATTTTAGAACATTAATGTCGTAATTTAAAATTAAATCATTAGGTATAAATCAAAATATTTCAAAATGCCCCGTTTTGCCTGTGAATTAAAGTAGAGTCATCGCGATTCATCATCTGAACTAGAATAAATAGCTGTGTCAAATAAAATGTATGTTTCATTAATCCTTTATATTATCTCAGTACTTTATGAAATAACTATTATTTTTTATCACAGCTAAGCAACGCCTTGACATTGAATCATCAAGTCTTCACAAGTCATGTTTTCCACGCCGATTGTACCAGTGTCATAAGCTCATCTTTATTAAATTGGTTTATTCCTTTGATAGACACTTTAATGTCCCGCCACAAATTCTGAATAGGACTTAAGCCCGGTGACTGCATAGACCATCTTAAAACTATGACACTATTATTTTCAAACGAAGCTTTTGCTCGCTTCGATGTGTGTTTGGGGTCGATATTATGTTGAAACACCCATCGAAGCGGCATTTCCCATTTAGAACAAGGCATCATGATGTTTTTTTAATACAGTGGTATAATATGCAGCGTCCATTGTCTGTTCAATTTGGAATAGGGGTTCTGTCCCAATGTAAGAGTAACAACCCCGTACCATTATGTTTCCGCTACCACGTTTAACTGTTTGGATTGTGTTCTGGGGCCTGAATTCGGTGTTGGAAGGTCTTCGTACAGGAAGATTACTCTTATCATAATTACCCAATCTCACTTTAGTTTCAGTTGTCCTCAAAATATTTCGCCATTTGCGTACAACAGCAAAATCCAACATTTTTTGAACGTTCCGTTTGGATAGAAATGGAACTATTCGGACACTTTTTGCCTTTAAATTGTTTTCGTATTGCCTTTTAAGGGCGAAGAGGTAACAAAAGTCGAACTCTACGTGGCGCAATATTTTTGGTTCCAAATGTTCTGTAATTTTCAGGGTTTTACCGTCTGTTTCCTGGATTGGGGTTATATTTTATTCCGGTCTCCAACATTTTCTTTGAACATCCAATTATGATCCTCATGATTGCAATATTTACATCGACCCATTTTGGAACGTTAATAATGACAATTTATTAATGCTACTAATAAACATTAATCATATTTAGAAGAATTCAAATCCAAACTACCATTAACCATTTCAAAAAAAAATATTTTTTTGTAATTGACTCTATTTTATAGCACGCGTCATTACATAGCCTTTAAAATACTGACACTGACCTGGAGAACAGTAGTGTACAAAATTTATTAAAAATGACGGCATTATATTCAGCAGAGGACCGGTCAATCAGGTTCAGAATTTCTTGACATGAAACATCTTGGATCACTGATTTGCAGAGAATAAAAGTTTTGACGAGTGTGTGACTCTATTTCATCGCACACCACTGTACATAAGAGCCAATTACAACAAAAATCGATTGGAATGTTGTGGAAGGTGCTGAAATAATAAACGTCTATCAAAAAGGGCAGAGTTATAAAAAGACTAAAAAATCGGATGGAACAATGGGGAATATACCTATATTAAATTAATAGAATATGTGGTGACAAACTACAAATAACGAGATCATTACTATGGAATTAGACGTCGACTAATAACACTGTGAGACAAAATTAGATTTTTTTCAAAATGATGGGGTTTTGTCAACGGATTCTGGTAGAAAGGTCTAAACAAATATACGTGTATCGGCGTTTTGCCAGATCTGATCAGAATATTTTTTAGGGGGGGTCAAAGTTTACATTATAAACATTTTTGTGGAACAAATTAACCCCCAAACTGTCACGTATAACCATAATTTTTACTTTTTTTTGGAAACTCGCAAAAATCTGCTCCAAAATGACGGGGGGCGTGGTCAAAATGTTCTACAAAAATTATCGCCATAAAATTTCACTATATGTGTCCGAACACTCCAAAACAAAAATCTTAGCCCAAGTGCTAGATAATAAGCAAAAACTAACTGCCTTCTAAGGGTTAATAATGAATTTTGTCATTTTGCTGTTTTCATTAAAAATAGTCCATATAATATAAAGAATTTTGTCATATTTCAGCTTTTATGTAGCACTTGGGCTAAGATTTGTGTTTTGGAGTATTCGGACACATATAGTTTGTTTTGGATAATGACTGGAGATATATTAATTACTAGCTGACCCGGCAGACGTTGTCCTGCAAATTTTGTTCAAATACCGTTAGCAAGAGCAGAAATAATGAATTTTTAATTTGTGGTTTGTATGGGAGGTACCACGCCCCTTTGTCCAATTGGACCGAATAGTAAATCAAAATCACCCAGGGCGCCACCCAAACGCATACAAAAAAATTTATTCAAATCGGTCCAGAAGTTTAGGAGGAGTTCAGTCACAAACACACGTGCAGTAGAATTATATATAGAAAGATTGTGTACGTGGTTAAAAAGGGGTTAAAAATTGGCTGGAAAAAGTTAGACTTCAAAATGCAATAAAAATCGTTTGGAATGTTTAAAAATAGTGTCTGTGGGTAAAAAGGGGAATAAATTGGTAAAGACGGTACAATTTGCAATAACGGAAAAAATATTTACAAATGATTAGAAATTTATTAAAAATAATGTGTGTGGGTAAAAAACAGTAGAAGTGTCATTAAAGAGTACAACTTAAACATACGAGGAAAATCGTTTGGAATGATGTGAAATATGTCAAAGATAGTGTACGTGGCAAAAAAACTATTTTCGGGCATTTGGCAATTTTACCTCATCATTCACTGTTTTCAGTCACAATTTTGAAAACGATTTGCTCGCATTTTCTAGTTTTACCCATTTTGCCCACATATACATTTTTTGCCTCATTCCTAAGCTTTTCAAACGATTTGCTCGTATTTTGTAGTTTTACCCTTTTATCCCCCCCCCCCCCCCATTTTTCCGTTTTTTACCCACATTCACAATTTTTGCCACATTCCTAACTTATCCAAACTATATTTCTCGCATTTTAAAGTTTTACCCTTTTTACACCCATTCAATATTTTTGCACATTCCTAACCTTTCCAAACGACTCTTCCCGCATTTTGAAGTTTTACCCATTTTGCACCCTTTTTACCCTTCTTATACACATTCAAAATTTTTGCACATTCCTATCCTTTCCAAAATATTTTTCTCGCATTTTCAAGTTTTACCCTTTTGCAACCTTTTTGAATTAAATCGTGAACGAGCAATATTTTTGAAAATAAAAATTCGGCTCCCGCGCTAAAAATAAAACTCGGGAGTTTAAAAGATTTAAATCTTCAAAGATTTCAAAATTAAACTCCCTTGCCAGTTTAAATTTTTCGAGTGAATCGAAAATGGATGGCTCTCCTTACTCTGACTAAAAGTCTCCGTTCCGAAGAATAATCATTAATATTAAGACCGTTACCCATAGACATATTTCTCCACCTTCATACAAACCAAAATCGGGGAAGGAAACTCCACGAGGTCTTTATAATTAGATCCCGTTTTAGGCGTAAAGTCCGCGTTTTAAATTTTACAAGTTTTACCTCAGTTCCATAAACAGTGGCATTGACACCCCACAAGCACTAAGTTTTAAGTTAATTCATAATTTTTTTTAGATTCTTCGCCCGTCACCTTATATCCGTTTTTAAAGTTTTAAAATGTTGACCTCAGATTCATCGTGCATGCGAACGTGGGTTCGATCAAAGCTCCTCGCTTAGTGACGGCGACACTATTGAGTATTTAGCCATGAAAAGGCTTCTCAAAATACGTCGGTGGTGCAGAGATAGCGTGCGCGGCTTTTGTACATAATAACTTGGTTTCGATCCCCGCTCTGGTCACCTTATATTTCATTCGACGGCGGTCACCTCGTATAGTGACGGGGACTCTATCGAGTATTTAGCCGTGAAAAAGCTTCTCAGCATAACGTACTGAACCGGTGTAAAACTGAAGGTCCCAATCAGTGAGTATAATAACTAGAAAACTTACAGCTCAATGGTTGTTAGAAGGTCTCCCCAATCCATTGATGGGATGTAATGGGAAACCATTTTTTTTTTATTTTCAAAAACTTTGGTTGGAATTGAAAAATGCAATTTCGTAAAAGAAAATTTAACTTAAGAAACATTAAAATGGAGTCGACATTTATTCTTAGCCATATCATTTAAATTTAAAGTATTTTGAACTCAAAGCAAATTCTGATGTTTCGAAAATGTAATATGTTATCGAGGGCCTTTTCTCCTGTAAGCTTTTTGTCTCAATAAAGCCGGGAGACTGATAAAACCGTTAAAATCTCGACATAGGTTTGGCGTCGTTATCATTGTGGAAAGGGGTCGCTTTGATTAGGATTTCGAATTCGAGTTCACCTTTGTGACATTCATTTCAAATGCAGATCTCACATGTGTATATCAAATCTTTATCTATTGTAAAATTTTAAAAAAAAATGTCAACATTTTAACATGAGGAAAACACGTCATTTAGATATATCATTTTATTTTTGTAATTTTAAGCATTATATTGTACGTATTCTATCAATATGTAGTAGTATTTTGTAACGAAATATGGCCCAAAGGGCTCAGTTGCTATATGAGTACCAATAAATAGATAAAATAAATAAATAAAAAAATAATATTTTCCATTAAGTGTTATTAATCTTATCGTATTATTCTTACAGATGGACAAATTGTAAAAATCAATGACTCAAGCGGCGTGGAAGACACTGATAATATTCAAACATCAACAGCACTCCCAACAACAGCATCAAATGTGGAGCGTCCAAACACTACATCATCTTCAGCGACAAACATTCCAAACGACGCAACAGCTAATGACACAAAGCAACAGCATTCAACAACACTCCATGAAAGTCTTGAGCAACAAAATGACAGCGCATCATCATCATCTACGACATCCTCATCAAGCACTGAAACTGGGGCCAGTCAAGTGAATCTCACCACAGAGGAGGTACCTATGCCAGTTTTCTCCGAATGGGCCCAAAAACAAATGGAAGCTGCCGAAAAACAAGAACAACAGCAGCAAGAACAGACCTTTAATAATTCCGCACAACGAAAGAACAATACTAATGGCAATGGAAAGCCACCGACTTTAAAAATTAGGGCCAAAAATTATGCTTCGCCAGATTGTGGAGCGAAAATCATAGCATCTAGTGCATATACCTCCAATGCTGGTGCCGTGCTAAGCGCATCAAAGGACGAATATATGCTAAGCCTCTGTGGCAATCGCATATGGTTTGTTGTGGAACTCTGCGAAGCTATACAAGCACAAAAAATTGATTTTGCTAATTTTGAGTTGTACTCGTCTTCGCCCCAAAATTTTACTGTGGCCGTTTCGAAGAGATTCCCCACACGGGAATGGTCGAATGTGGGACGTTTTGTGGCCGATGATAAACGAGCTGTTCAGGGTTTTGATTTGCATCCGCATTTGTTTGGAAAATTTGTAAGGGTTGACATACACTCCCACTACTCTAAAGAGCATTTTTGTACACTTTCGTTATTTCGAGTTTTTGGCACTTCGGAATTTGAAGCTTTTGAGACTGAGAATCATCCCAATGATGATTTGGATGACTTTGACGATGAGGATTTACAGGAACAGAACAATGCTAAAAATGCCGAACAGAATCTGTTTAAATCGGCCTCAGATGCTGTGCTCTCCATAGTAAAAAAGGCAACAGAACTTGTGGGTAAACCTTCGAACAATCAAAACCAAACATTCAAAACGGCACAACAGTCATCCGTTGTATGTCGCACTCCTGTATATGGTTTATTCAACTGTGCTGAATGTTCTACCACGCTGGTGGAACGTGTGAATAATGCTTTGTCCTGCGAATTTATACAGTTGAATTCACTGCTTAATATTGCTGATATAAGAAATGATTTGGTGAATACCCGTGTGTGTACCAAGCGATACGGAATAGAGACTAAACAAAGTCTGGGCACACATAAAGACATTAGGCAAAGTTTCTATGTTAATGTCCTACCTAATGCATATGTGGGAGCATTGTGCCAGCTCTTAGCTACTCCTAGAACGTACCAAGAACTGGACGATAATACTGTTGTCTATAATTCGGAAAATGAAACCTCCGAAACCAGTGCAAATCAAACTACAGATAAAAAATTTGGCAAGGAAGATTTAGAACTTTTAGATAACCCGGAGAAGAAATTAATTAAGCCAGAAATGCCAGTAGTAAGTGATAAATCTGCCGAAACTCTAACCCCTGAATTAGCAGAAACTACTACAGAGATACCTTTAGATGATAACCAACAACAATTGCCTAGACCTTTAGAGTCTGAAGAGAAAATGGAAGTAACAACAGTTGCGCCCAAAAATGTAGAAGTGCCTAATATACCTGATAAAAATATATTCAATGTACCTGTCGAAGAGTTAACCGCACCAATAGTGCCCGAAATTGTATTACCAGAACAACAAACACTGGAGATTGTACCCACCACATCAGCGGAGAATATAGAACAAACTACCAATTTTGCTCCAACCGTAACAGCAACAGGTACAAGTGCTTACCAGCCAAAGGTGGAAACCGCCTCTACAACCCCCCAACCAGTGCAACCAAAAAGTGAAGAAGATTCAAATTCTTGGGATAACATCGAAAGTCTGTTAACTTCAACACCTTCTTCAACGATGCCAACCGGTGGCACCCCTCAGAACAATGGAGGTGGTGCCGGCGCCGGTGGCTTTCTAAATCAGAAATTATCAAATGGTGGCCCACAAACAGAAAGCGTATTTATACGTCTCTCCAACCGCATTAAGGTAGGTCTTTCTTCTTACCTTTCAACTATCTCCCGTTTCGAGTAATTTCAGGATGTCTTTTACCCTGACACAGTTACTGTAAAGATTGTGTTGTCTGTGGCGCTGGGTCATAACTGTGAACATGAAGAGTATTTTACGTTAAAAGGTGTGTGTTTAATAGGAAATTTGCGTGTTTTCTCTGTACTTTTATATCCTTTTCTTCCACTGCACGAAAGTCTTAGAACTTGTGGTAGTTGTTATAGCCACCGAAAAATTGAGGTAAAACAAAATAAAAGTTATAAATAGTTCGAAGTTCATATCAAATAGACTTGAGAGTTGTTGGTAGTTTGATAAATTGTTAGGGTTTTGTTGTTTGGTTTGAAATTTTGGAACATACTTGGACAGTGGGTATCTTTAATTTTGTATTGGAGACAATTTTCATTGTCCAAACTTGTGTAAAAAATTTAAATTTATACATTTACACCAGTCTATAAATTCCGATAATGTAAAAAAGTTAAGACACAAATATTTCATATTCATAAGATATTTTACACAAATCAATTTGAAAGTATGTAATTGGTTTTAATATTGGAACTTTTATTCATGTATGAGTTAGTATGCGACTCTTGTACATGAAACGTAAGCTCGATATATAAACCTACCATCTATCATTACTTCTGTCTAAGGCTACCTAGCGGAGTACTTGGTACTCTATCAAGAAACATCTCGTTTGAAAAGGCTTCTTCAAACATAGTATTCTTCAAACCCATTTTACATATCCAATGAATCCATATTTCTACATATTTTCATATTTCTACATATTTTCAACAAATAAAACATACTCGCTAAAAGTAGATTTACTTCTGAACTCTTTCAATGGCAAAATTTTATTTATTTTGTACTATTCCATGACACTGTTACTTCACGTTTAACCTTCCATTGTTGCAAAACACACCCTTGTGGTAATTGGCTGCCTCCACATGTAAGGACTGCGGTGTATCAATGATTGGCAGACAGAATTTTGTAATCGCGTAACATACATACAAATAACGAACGTGAGGACTCTCCAAGAAAGGTATGCGACTCCGTTTTCGCTTCCTACACGACCAACACAGCCTTCATTGTAGTTAGAAACCAAATTGAACAACAATACATACTTAGTAAATGAAAAACAAACAAAAAGCAGCTAACAATTTTTTTCATTTCTTCCATTCAGGCACTCGAACGTAACATGTCGCTGTCAGGCCAATACCTAGAGGAGCTTTCGCGTCGTTATAAAAAACAAGTCGAAGAACTGCAACAGACACTGACACAACAAATCCAAACTGTACGCACACTGGAGGAGCAAAATCGTCGCCACAATGAACTGGAAGAATTGCACGCTCAACGTAATACTCAGCTCAAGCACGAACTGGACGACCTGACACTGCAAGTGCATGCCTGTATTGTGGTCATTATATTTGTGGGTGCCTTTGTATTTTTGGTACTGATGGTGGGAATTCTATTCTATCGGTCTTTGAGGCGTGACACCAAAGATGTTTTGGCGCTTTACGGCAAAGGTGGACAAAATAAACCTGAGGTGTCCAATACCGCAAGTGTGCAGAAGAAATTAAATCGTCGAAAATCGTTTGAAGACTTCTCAGATCATCAGCAAAGACGGGAAAACGATCATCAAGCTCTTAGTGGAAATGAAAAGTTACGACGACCTAGTGAAGAAGCTATGTTAATTTTAAAGGATTGCAAAGGCGACTCGAAGATGGTGGTGGGGCATGTGAAAGCCGTCACACCAGTCGATTTAGATTCATCAACCAATGGGTCAGTTGCAGGGAGACAGCGTAAAATATCCGTTTGCTATGGAAGCAATAATAATGTAAATAGTAACACATCAGGTGTAGGTCCATTGCAAACGCAAAAATCGATTGGTGGTGTAGGAAAGCAGCGTAGAGGTGAAAAACACTCATGGCCCAACACGGCACAGGCCCAACTATTAGCGATGCAACATTTGGACGAGCTGAATAATGTAGAAATTATAGGAGGTAAGAGTAAAACAAAATATATTTTATTAAAAATGTTTCCAATGCTGTCTTATCGTCGTTAAGGTTTAAAATGAGTGCTACTCGTTTTTTTTAACAAACTTTCAGAAAAACTAAATCTGATATTGAATTTTTTGTAACATCCTTATTTTCGTTAGTTTTGAATGTTAATGTATGAGAAGTTCATACTACAAACTTTCAAGGCCTGATAAATTTTTCTAAGCAAAAAAGTATGTGTTTTCGTTGGAATAATTGATAATTCAGGACAGCATACTCACGGGCATGACTTGTATCGGACTCCGGGTACCTTTGCCAAGATCATCAATCGTACAACTTCAGGCACAGTTGGATGATGATGAATTTGTTCGCAACTAGTCATGCCAGACAGTGTGCTTTCCTGACCAAAGTGTTTTCACTTAGAAAAATGTATCAGACCTTGAAAGCATGTAGTATGAACTTCTCATACATTAACATTTAAAACTAATATTTTTTAAAACATTTGACGAACAACTTATAGTAAATCTATTGCATTGATTATAAATATGCTATGATAAATATTTAAAAATATACATACATATAACTTAAAATGACCCAAAATGATGACAACCGCATATATAATAAACGTCAACATTTTACTATGAAATTGCAATACTTGCTTTTAAATTCTTAGTTGCTGTTCCGACATTAAAATAACCATAGCATTAATTTAGTTTTTTTATTGTTTATAACTACTTTTAATTCTTATTTCAGATTCTCCGGAAATTTCTTCAGTAAAACCAAAATTCCAGCAAGTTGGAAAATCTAAAAAGAAAAAAGACTACCTTAGGAGGCAGGAATCTTCTCCAGCTGAAAACACTAACATTTTAAATAACACATCACCCACTGACCTTAATGAAGCCGCAGATTTCGACGAGAAACTTATGTTAGATGAAGATGACCTTGATAACTTTATACCTAATGCCGATTTAGCCTATAATGAATTCATGCCTGATGGTCCCAGAGGTTATCAGTGTGTGGCCTCACAAGCAAATGTCAATAATCCTGCCTCAAAAAAAGTACAGCTTACAAAATCCGAAGGAAATAGCAAAAAAACACGACGCCTATCTTCGCCAGTTTTCTTTAAATCACCATTTACGAAATCACTAAAAGGTAAAATCACATCATCCAAATCTAATCCACCACATGAATCAACATCATGGGAATGGTATCGCTTAAAAAAATCGTCATCAGCTAATGGTCCAAATGCAGCCGCTAATAGCACTAATACTAATGCATTTTTACGTGTCTCACCTAATGCCAGCTTGGACTCATCGTCGCTGTCCGAAATTAACTTTCCCACTAATTCCACAGAAAACTCATTTCGCATCTTAGAAGAGGCTATACTATCATCAGGTGAAAGTGCCATTACTACCACTACTACAGGATCATCGTCCACCAATGGTGGTAATAGTAGGTCGGTCCACAGGTCAAGCGGAGCTGGCAGTGGCGGTAATATGATAATGACTAGTGGCATTAGCAGCAGTAGCAATAGCAATCGTAGTTCAAGTTCGAATTCATCGTCGACACAATCGAAGAAGAAAAGCCGTAGTTTTAATAAAATATTTCGAAAGGTTTTTTGAGTAAGCAACAATATACTGTTAAACTCGAAGGGCCGATTGAAGTGGATTAGAGTTTGTTACAGTTTAGTGACTCGAATTGGTTTTATTTGTAAACTATTGTTTAGATTAAATAAAAAGAAATGACTATATAGACGGAATTTGTAAAATGAATTACAGGAAAAATATTTACATTTTTACGAATTATAAGAATTTTATTACGTTGGAAACACATCGTTAGTTAAACACAGGATTCCAAGATTGTGATTGGCAAGAGGACGGAATCTATTACAAGGGAATATTCGTCGCAATAATAATGTCTAGTTTAAAAACGTTTAAAAGTGTGGGACTAAAAAAAAGAGGTTTCATATTGTTATCTATACAAACTGATGTGTAATCAAAAAAAGCTGGTACATACCGGCATCTCACTTTGTGACGGTGAAGCTTCTTAAATAGTAAACATTACAAACCGCTTTGGTTTAGCAACTGTTGTTATCGCATCGAGAGGCCCAGCATATAGGCATAAATATAAAAATTAAATAATTCATATTTGTTCAATTATTTTTACAGTCTTAATTATTATGTAATTTCATATCATTCAAAATTTAGAAATCTTTAAAAGTGTGTATACTATCACCAATGTGGCCGTCGATGGTACAATGGTTAGTGTGCGCATAAGAACTTGGTTGGCTCGGTTCACCGTACATTTCCTTCGACGACAATCACCTCACTTAGTGACGGCGACACTATCGAGTACTTAGTTATGAAAAAATCTTCTCAAAATACCATTTGTAACCAGTGTAAAGTTGTAGAAAACGCACAGCTTACAGATTGCGATAGTTCTCCCCTATCCCTTCACGGGATGAATGGGAAACTATTTATTTATTTATATTTTCATCAATAACCATACCTAGCTTTTTAACATAACATAATGTATTTTGCGTAATTATTAACAACAATTGTTTTTAAATTAACCATTAAACGTTTTCGTACTAAATTTAAATTTCTGATTATATTCTCATTCAAATCTGATTATAATTTACAATTTTATGTTAGAATTTAACGTCTATATTGAAAAAAAAGACAGTAATAATTGCAAACACATTTGAAATAAAAATACTAGTTTGAATAAATTGGTCGTAGCTTGTGAAAGAAAGAAAAGGATATTTCTATAACTCTAAACATTACACCACTGTGAAATGATTCAAGACAATTAATACATATTTAAACTTACTTATGAGTTTTTCATTTTTTCGGTTATTTGTTAGAACTGATAATTATTTTCATTCAAGCTCAAGAAGCTAAACTGTTTGCCGGAAATAATGAGGACACATTTTGCAAAATCTTGTTGAAAACTATGGTCCTTATTCATACAAAGTTGTGAGAGATTTGAGTGTCGTTTTTGTATAATAAATTGTCTCTCAAACCTCTCATAACTTTTTATGATCGATATTTAATATCGATATCGAATGGTCTTGGGTTTGAATAAACAAAATTGTCAGTCCTATATGTTTAAACTTTCATAAAGGTCCTATTTGGAAATGCATCAGCTGGTGCAGATGCTTCTTTGTTTGCTATTACCAACTCATAACACCTGCAAAGTTGTCAGGTGTTGCATTTAGGAACGTGCAGATGCAGAACAGTGATGCATTTCCGAACAGGTCCAAAGACTCTAAGATATGTACACAGCAGGTTACAATTGATGGGCTATCTGCGCCGTAAGCGGTAGAATAAACAAATTAAACTTTAGGCGATGATTTAGAAAGTGATGAGTTTATTCTTTAGTTTATTAAAGGAAAGAACAATAACAAAATACAAATCACATTAGTTAAGGGAGTTACTTTGACATTGTTTGACTTACGTGGTTACTTGCCAGCAGTCTTGGCGCAGATTATTTTATGATTTGCATTTACAGTTTAAGTGAATTTATGGATTTCTTCGCTATTGAGAACTTTTACAGAACGTTTACGAATTCCAATGAGTGCATTATAGACAAGAATCATTTAGAAAACTAATACTATTAAGTTGATCTGATCAGTTTGACCACCGGGTGGGCGTGAGGACCGGATTTCATTCCAGCGCGCAAAACAAGAACACTATAAGTTTTTTTCCGCAGTTGCTCGAGAGTTTTGACAATTCTATATTTAGTGTCATTGGAGCTAAACATACTAACTGACCAACTACTTTATAACAGCTGCTTATGTTGAGGATAGCCAGAGCTGGTGATAATTGGGCAAAGTCAATCATTTATTCTCCTACTTTGCATTATTAAGCAACATAATAATACAATAATCGTGTAACGAACTCAACATAACTATAATGAATATGGCTCTAAGTTTATAGAAGCAGAAAAGGTTTACTCATGAATGGTCAAATTTTGAAACTTTTGTATCAATTCGTTTGAAAGCATTATGGACCGTGTTAATGAGTAAGTCATATTTACACAATCATTCGGAAACTTACATGTACAGCAAATAGTACAATATCGTAATGTGAATAAAAATACATTGAACAAGCTCTCCAATTAGTTATTACAATTCTGAAAACTTGATATTCATTATTGCAAAAATTGTCTTTACATGTCTAAACATTTCTGGAGCAATTCATTTAAAGCAGCCTATTGACATTTCATCTATGACCCTTAAATTTCAGAATAAAATATGAAATATTTCGCATTAATGATTGATTTCTTCGAGTAGATTTTAATACAAAATCAATAAATCAAAATAAAAAAAATAAAAAACTGCATCGGGTCTTTAAAAGTTTCTTTGAAATACTTTACAATATTATTGTAAAGTGTATTTGCTTTTAAAACTAATAATAATTTATTGATTTTAATTTAAATATACCTTTTACTTTCACTTTCACATTGGCCTTTTGTATTACACAATGAATTGAAATAAAATAAACAAGAATCTGAATTCATTCAGCGGAATGTATGTATATACGAGAACAGAACAGTTTCATTTCAGAAACATAAATTCACATATAATAATTACATTTATATTTCCATTATTTTATGCTATTTTTACATTTACCTAGCGCTTACATTGTCTTAGCAACACATGACGAAGGTATTGATCTTTGTCTATAATATCCTCTTATTTGTATCCCTTATGTTCCCATATTTACTTACCTTCATTACAATAATAATTTATATTTATATATAATTTTTCTCTTATACCAATTTGGTTATATTTACACAAATTTTTCTATTTTATTTTTTAGTTGACGATTTAAAAAAAACATAACTTCAAAACAAAACATAAACTGAGCAACTTGTTATGTAAATTACCATAAGAGAAATCATTATTTAAAACACGATAAAGCCTTTTTCATTTTAGATTTAATTAAATAATATATATAGCAAATATAAGATGACTGCATTTTTGTTTATAAGTAATAAAAGAAATTATGATATTATGATAAAAATAACATTATTTTATTTATCAAGTGTAGTAAAATGTTATAAAATGTTTGATACATTTTTGGAAACAATTTTGAAACTAGAGAAAATTTTTTTGCATTTCGATTTTAGGCGAGTGTGAAACATTTTCCCATTTTTGGTGTTCGTCGTTCCGAATACCCAAAAATCAAACCTGAATCGAATTAGAAATGGTGTTATCGCTCTTAATTAGCATATACAGTGCCGGTCAAAAAAATAGCACCAACGTCGAAAAATATTGTCATTCCAATAAAAAAATAAATTCTGTGCTTATTATTTGAACATAACTAAGCGATGACGTAGTACTCTGTTTACTCTTTTTAAGAGTAGTTTTTTTCCTCAAGATAGTTAACGGTTCTCTAGAAATGATCGATCATTTACAGAAGGATCTACTTCAGTGCAGTCAATGAAATAGCACCAGCAGGCTTTTTTAAATTTGTTTTGCAAAATTTTGTGAAAAAAAGTGAAAACAAAAGGTAATAAAAATTTTTTAATATACTTTCTTGAAAATCAGGTAGTAATTTTATAAAAATTGTATAGTTATGGGTCGCGGAAAGCATTGTTCGCCGGAAAAACGTGAACTAATAAAAAAATTTGCATCCGAGGGTAAATCTTATTCCCAAATAAAGAATTTGCTGGGATGTTCCAATAAAATGATAATAAATGCCCTAAGATATGAGCAAAAAGTTGAATCTCGTGGTAGGAAGCCAGTTTTGTCACCCTTAATGGTAAAGCGTTTAGTACGGACGACTAAAGCAAATCCCTTTATGACAGCCACGGAGCTCAAAAAAACATTGGATGTGCCGGCAAGCGTGGAAACTATTCGCCGCAAACTTCGAGACATCAGCCTCAATGCCTGTAGTCCTCGAAAAGTGCCGCTCCTTACCTCTAAGCATGTTGCGAAAAGGATATCTTTTGCTAAAGCACATCAAAATTGGCCAAAGGAAAAGTGGAGAAATGTGCTTTGGACTGACGAATCCAAAATTGTCCTTTTTGGTGATCTTTTGTCCGTAGGCCACCTAACAGTGAATACATGCCAAAATTCACATCAAAAACTATAAAACATGGTATGGGGTTGCTTTTCATATCAAGGTGTGGGTCCCATATATTGGATCAAAACCGTTATGGATGCATCGGTTTATGTAAAAATCCTTGATGAAATTATGCTGCCGTATGCTTCCTACAAAATGCCGCTGGTGTGGGTCTTCCAGCAAGACAATGACCCCAAACACACCAGCAAAATGGCAAAAAAATGGTTCAACGATAACTATCAATGTAATGGAGTGGCCTGCACAGTCCCCAGATTTGAACCCTATCGAAAATCTGTGGACGGATATAAAAAGGTTGTATCAACAATAAAACCAACAAGCGTTGAAGGGCTCTGGGAGGCTGTGCAGAAAATTTGGAGTTCCATCAAAGTTGAAAGATGCCAGCATTTAGTCGATTCCATGGGAAGGCGTTGTGCCGCGGTAATAGCAAACAAAGGTCACGCGACAAAGTATTGAAACAATACAATTAATTTATCAACAAGATATCTGAGTAAAATTTTTGATTTATTTTAAGAAAGACCACTATTTTTTGTTAAAAATGAAATGAAGTGCTATTATTTTGACTGGGTAGTTTTTAAGTTTTTTGTTTAAATTAATTAGCAAATTATAAACTGTTGAAAAAACCAAATAATTTTCTTATGATATTAAACCATTAACATCAAAGAATTTATTATCTTGTTTTGAGTTAAATTGGCCCAACTGTTAAACAGATGTAAACGGAGTCAATATAAATTTGTGCGTGGTGCTACTATTTTGACCGCAGCTGTACACGTTAAAAAAAGACTACACGTTTAAAATGTAATATGTTTTTTTGGTTTTATTTGTAAAAACATTACCGACATCAGCTTGTATTTATTAAAATGTAATGAAATAAAAAATGTGTGTTATTTATCAATGATCTCCTCCTGAGTTTGGTAATGGCGATGGAAATTTTGTAAGTTCGGTATGGACGAAATTGTCACTGACTGTTGATTGATTTTAAAATGTTCCTTCAAATAAACATACTTTTTTTTATGAACATATTAATTGAAAATGAAGAAACTTAAATAATGATGTCACAAGTTGATTAATCTGTCAACACAAGTTTAACACGTTCCAGAGTCATTTTATCGTCTTCCAGTCATAATTAAGCAATTAATAAGACAGCAGGCATTTTTTATTAAAAAATTTTAAATAAAAAGCAAGCAAGTGTATGATGATCAGCTGCAAAATATATTTTTTTTGTTACTATTTATCAGAGTTCGTATTTACCCCCCATGTGTAACCCATACACATCGTCGTGGGGGAATATGTAATGAACGTTTACCCATTACCCACAGGGTATGGAGAAAATAATGGGTAGCTACTAGGGATGCCAAACGGGATGCCAAAATCCCTGGATTTTTCGGGATTGATAAATCCCGAATCCCGGGATTTTAATAAATAAAGATTATTATTAATTTTTAAAAACAAAACTAAAAACAATGACAAAATTTCGGTGTGGTGTTATTTTTTGGAAGATTCGAAAGGTGCACCTCAAGCAAAATGCAAATTGTGCAAAAAGGGTTTAAAACCCAATGGCAACACATCTTAACGTAAGTTAATTTTGGCATATGAATGTCTACTATACGGCTTTATTGCGTCGGGTAAATAACAAAAATCGGGGTAAATGCATAGTTTTGGAGTTATGGACCCCGACATTTCTGATACTTTTTCCACTAATGTACCGTGTAAAGCCATTGATATCACTTTTTTGTATAAAACAAATCATAACAAACTCCAAAAATAATGTAGAATTTTTCGATAAGTCGCTTAGTTATCACGTTATCGGATGGTTACGTTTCTCAAACAAAAATTTAACATTTTTTTTAAAATAATTTTTGTTTTTGTTTGAAAAAATAATATTCGAAAAATCGCGCGATGTTTTTAAAATAAGTTTTGTTTTTGTTTGAGAAAAGTAAAAAAAAAACGATAATTTTCCTAAATGTCAACATCCGATAACTCGATAAAAAAAAAGCTACATTATGTTATGAGTTTGTTTTGAATTGTTTTATACAAAACACTGATATCAAGGGCTTTACACGGTACGTTAACGCCATAACCCTCTCACATATCCGAAATTTCAGGGCCCATAACTCCGAAACTATGCATTTGCCCCGATTTTGTTATTTTACTTGTTTGCTTAGAATAAAGTATTCTACCCCCTAGTGGTTGGTTTTTTGAGTGTAAGCCGTAAAATAGACCTGTTCCCAAACAAATTTAATAATAGAATCCCGAAATTCGGGATCGGGATTTCGAAAATCCCGAATCCCGGAATTTTTTAAAATCAATCCCGTTCAGCATCCCACGAAAACGAGGAATTACCCTCAGGGTAATGGGGAAAATAATGGGTAGCTACCCACGACGATGGGTAATGGGTTACCCAGGGTAAGCCATCCCCATTTTTGATCGAAAATATGAAAAAGTTAGAAAAAATTGCTATATGTCGGAAACGGAGCGTCTAATCGAAAAATAACCAATTTTTGCGGGTTTCTAAGGTTTTTTCATAAAGTGGTCCAATTCGTATGAAAGAATTTTTTTTTTTTTAAATCGATAAAAAAGTGGCTATAGCTCGAAAACGGTGCGTCCAATCGAAAAAAAATAATAAAAATTTTACCCCCAGAGGAGGCTTTAACCACATGGGTGGCATCACCTTTTTTAAATCGCTATAAATAAAATTTTTCAAACAAAACATCGCTAAATCGCCCTCATGTTTTTATCTCGGAAACGGAGCGTCCAATCGAAAAATAACCAATTTTTGCCTTTTTCTAAGCGTTTTTCATAAAATCGACAAAATAATAAAATCGCTAAAATAAAAAAGTGGCTATAACTCGAAAACGGTGCGTCCAATCGAAAAAATAATAACATTTTTACATCCATAGAAGGCTTTAACCAATGGGTGTCTTCAATATGGCATCACCTTTTTTCGATTGATAGCCAATTTTTATTTTAACGAGTTTATTATTTTGCCGATTTTTCGAAAAAACAATTTTCCATACGAATTGGATTGACACTTTATGGAAAACCCTTTGAAACCGCAAACATTGGCAAGTTTTTGATTGGACGCTCCGTTCCCAATATATAAATATGAGGGCGTGTTAGCGATTTTTTGTTTGAAAAATTTTAGTTTTAGCGATGTTTTATAAAAACAAAAAGTGAGTAAAATTTTTATTATTTTTTCGATTGGAAGCACAGTTTTTGAGTTATAGCTACATTTTTTATTTTAGCGATTTTCTTATTTTGGCGAATTTTCGAAAAAAAAGTCTTCCATACGAATTGGATCACTTGATAAAAACCCACAAAAATTGGTTATTTTTTCGATTTTTTGGCGATTTTTTGAAGAAAAATTCTTCCATACGAATTGGATCACTTTATAAAATAACTCTTAGGAACCCGCAAAAATTGGTTATATTTTCGATTGGACGCTCCGTTGCCGAGATAAAAACATGAGGGCGTTTTAGCGATTTTTTGTTTGAAAAATTATAGTTTTAGCGATGTTTTACAATGACAAAAAGTGATGCCATACCTCCTATGGAGGTAAAATTTTTATTATTTTTTCGATTGGAAGCACAGTTTTCGAGTTATAGCTGCATTTTTATTTTCAAAAAAAAATTCTTCCATACGAATTGGATAACTTGATAAAAACCCGCAAAAATTGGTTATTTTCCCGATTGGGCGATAACCCAGGGTAACCCATTATAGACGAAATACGAACCCTGCTATTTATTGAACACTTGATCCTTGAACTTCGAAAAGGCAGTTACAAAATTTAAAACGTGGGAATTCAAAAACTCTCGGAACTAGAGTTGTGTAGTTCATGAATGAACTAGTTCAATTGAACGATTCACTCTTGTGAACTAGATGAACTAGTTCACACTGTTCCGCTCTTTTGTTTCAGCAGTTGTTTGTATTTCAGTCGTGCAGTTCCCCCCGGCATTTTCTATTTCATGCTCTTTGTCTCACTGAATATGCTCAAAGGTTCCTAATGTTGCAATCTTTGTGGAATGGATATGTAACCAACTTCTACGCAATAACTACAGCGCTAATCACATTTATTCCAAAATATTAAAAAAATACGGAAACATCAATATCTCAGAAACGGAATGGCCCAATCATTAAGCCGAACTTCAATAGGGCGATTTAGTATAAACACATATCACAGTATCGAAAACACTTTAGAAATGTTCATAAATCATACCATTTACGCGATTATTCGCTCCGATTGAACTAAAACTACAAGTTGAACTGAAATGAGCTCTTTAGTTTACAGCTCATCTGAACTGTTAAACTGAAACGATCCAATGAATTAGTGAACTAAATGAATGACCTAGTTCATTCTGTTGAGCGGAACTAAAAAGAGAGCTCATTTGAATGAACTAAAATTCCCAACTCTACTCGGAACACAGTACATGACCGTATATGCCAAGTTTTCAATTCGTAAAAATAAGTAAAAACGATAAGCAGTACAGCCCCACTCATCTCGTTAATCATTTTGGTACTCAATATTCGCAATCTTGATGATGTCATTCTAAAAAATGCGAAATATTGCGAATAATTATTCAAAACCTGACATGTAACAACTAGGGATAATTGTAATCCAATTTAAAATGTAGACAAAAATTAGTTATTAATTTAACGGAAGTAATACTATAGAAAAACACATTGTTTCGTCAGTCTCTCTAAAACACATTTGAAAATTTTTAGCTAAATCCGAAATATTGACTGAAAAGAAACAACGTAAATTGCATCACCATTAATTTATATATAAATATATTTGTACACTTAGGCATAAGTTACGATTTGTACAATAAATAATAATCCATTGTACCAGGACAGAGCAAGACATGAATATTATTTCTTAATAGGTCATGTCAAATCTGTATTTAGCTCCTTTTCAATTAATTTCAAAAACCCTATCCCATTTCCAAATTACATATAACACTATTACTTTGTTTCGAAGTTCTGAAGTCAACTGGCAGACTGTATTTTCAAATAGAAGGTATGTATTAAGTTAGATCTTTATTTATTGTATTTATTTTTTAAATGTGTACCAACCAAATATTCAGAGGTAGTCATAATGGGTGGCTTTAACTGCAATTTATTTGACTCAAATAAGTCATACTACGTGAGAGAAGCATTTAAGAGGTTAAATGTAACCATTAAGCATAATTCTTTGCCTTCTCATTTCAATGTTGTTCATAACACCAGTGGTACGGCAAGCAACGTTTCGCATATTATTGTCAAAAGCTGGAGAAAAACGTATGGATGTGGAACACATGGCCATCAAAAGTGTTTTCTTAAATGGTTACCTGGATGAAATAATATAGCTACATGAAGCAGCCTCCTGGTTTTGTCCATGAGGACACAACTTTAGTTTGCAAATTAAATCGAAGTTTATATGGGCTCAAACTCATTGACGGGGGTTTCATCCAAAGCAAAGCTGATCCATGTTTGTTTAGTAAAATCATCAATGGGGAAGGCATTTATTTACTGATATACGTTGATGATTTACTAGTTGCGTCAAGAAAGAAAAACAAAATTAAAAATGTATACGAACTGATTAATCAGAAGTTTGAAATAAAAAATTTTGGTCCAATATCTCATTACCTTGGTATAGAGGTAAAGAATTCGAAGGGGCTCATTCATTATACCTCAAATGGGATATATTGAAACATTATTAGTCAAGTCCGGCCTTCAAGATGCAAAGTGCTCGAAATGCCCATTGACCCATCATATGGAAAAAGCGATTCGGAGCTCTTGATGAGAAACACGGAATATCAATGTTTAATTGGGTCATTGTTATACATCTCCGTAAACTCCCGCCCATACGGAAAAAGCGATTCGGAGCTCTTGATGAGAAACACGGAGTATCAATGTTTAATTGGGTCATTGTTATACATCTCCGTAAACTTCCGCCCGGATATTGCGGGAAGCGTATCTATACTTGCCAGAAAAACTAGCAATCCGCTTCAAGAACACTGCAATGAAGTAAAGCGTATTGCCAAGTATCTGAAAGGGACTGCGAATATGTACCTTTATTTAAATATGAAAACTGAAAATCCAAATGAGCTACTTGGTTACGCAGATGCGAACTGGGCAGAATGCCGTAACGATAGGAAATCCAATTCGGGATACGTTTTTATTTTAAATGGATGTGCGGTTAGTTGGGCATGTAAGAAACAAACTGTAGTTTCCCTGTCAACGACTGAAGCTGAATTCGTTGCCCTCCGTAAACTTCCGCCCGGATATTGCGGCAAGCGTATCTATACTTGCCAGAAAAACTAGCAATCCGAATCAAGAAGACTGCAATGAAATAAAACGTATTGCCAAGTATCTGAAAGGTACTGCGGATATGTACCTTTATCTAAATATGAAAACTGAAAATCCAAATGAGCTACTTGGTTACGCAGATGCGAACTGGGCAGAATGCCGTATCGATAGGAAATCCAATTCGGGATACATTTTTCTTTTAAATTGGTGTGCGGTTAGTTGGGCATGTAAGAAACAAACTGTAGTTTCCCTGTCAACGACTGAAGCTGAATTCGTTGCCCTCCGTAAACTTCCGCCCGGATATTGCGGCAAGCGTATCTATACTTGCCAGAAAAACTAGCAATCCGCTTCAAGAAGACTGCAATGAAGTTAAGCGTATTGCCAAGTATCTGAAAGGGACTGCGGATATGTACCTTTATTTAAATATGAAAACTGAAAATCCAAATGAGCTACTTGGTTACGCAGATGCGAACTGGGCAGAATGCCGTAACGATAGGAAATACAATTCGGGATACGTTTTTATTTTAAATGGATGTGCGGTTAGTTGGGCATGTAAGAAACAAACTGTAGTTTCCCTGTCAACGACTGAAGCTGAGGAATATGAGGAATATATTATCCGATTTTGGGTGCAAGCAAAATGTTCAAACAAAAATTTGCGAAGATAATAGATGCTGTTTGAGCCTAATCAAGGAAGAAACATTAAGCAATAGGACAAAACACATTGATACCAAATATCACTTCGTCAAAGACTATATCGATAAAAGGGTAATAAAGTGCGAAAATTGTCCAACCGAAGAAATGATTGCTGACATGCTGACCAAACCTCTGCCATATAATAAATTGGAAAAGTTCAGAACATCCGCAAAAATAATGCCCAATTGAGGAGGTGTGTTACAAAATATACTTTGCCTTTTTAATATCAATTGGAAATAAGTTTTCTGTACTATGTATTTTAAACCATAGAAGTTTTTTGTTCTAGTTTTTCCTTTCAGTCAGCTTTTTCATCTTTTATATAAAACGGTTCTCGGCATAATATCCCTGTAATAAGATGAGGGTCCATTGTTGCATTGAAATCTAGTGGATTTTCTTCAGCCAAATCCTATCCTTGTGATTTAGATGTCAATGATCTAAATTAAATTTTTGTTAATAGTCAATTGAAGTCATCCAGTCATCGTACTTTGGATATGAGTCGCATTTCTGCAGCATAACCGACAGGATCTCGTCATGACCAGGAGATTTAATGGGCTTGAAGCTATGAATAGCCCAAGGCAACTTCAATTCGTCAACTATGTCCTCAATCACTCCCAGCTGCGAGATATCTGGAGTGGAAGACGCAAGGTGATTACTCTCCACGCAGTCAATATCCACACAATTTGGAAACTGAGTTTCCATAAGAAGCTCAAGTGTATCAGCTCCGGAGTTGGTCCAAGAGCCATCGGATTTCTTAATGTCGGGTCCTTGGACAACACGCGACGAAATCGCGCATACCTCGATTATGGACTCGCAGAAGCCGATTCAGGCGGCCGGTTTTGCATTTTTAATATCCTGATTGAACTGATTAAAACTGTTTTTGTAAACAGTCCAGTCCGATTCCCTTTTCGATTTCTTGGCCTTATTGAAGAGCCTCCTAGTGGATTTACGCAGAGCACACAACTCCCGTGTCTACCGCAGAGGTTGCCTCCTCTTACCCGGGAAGGTAAGAGGTCACGTTTCAATAAAGCATTTATAGAGAAAATCTGACTTTTGTAATCTTAACATCGTCACTTGTGCAAGGATTGGAGTCCAACCCCGACATCATAGTGACAAGTTCATGAAATTTCACCCAGTCTGATCTCCTAGGACTCAAAGGGATATTGCGTTCCTTTATTGAAGAGAATTGTACTATGGTCAGAAAAGGAGTAGTCATCCGACACCTCCAATCCTTTACAAGCAATTCCTCAGAAGATAAGTTTAATGACACTCTCACTAAATTTATTATGAAAGGTGGTCCTATTTCCCCTATTAAAAATCTTGAGCCCGGATTGAATAATAAAATGAAAAACAGACTCACCTCTATTATTTATCTCGGCGCTGCCCCACTGTGTATGGTGAGCATTTGCATCACAGCCCATAATAAGCCGTCACCCTTTAGTAGATACATGGTGCACCAATTCAAGAACTGTCTTACCAGTCGGATCATACTCCTCATACCGCAAGTACACAGAACCAAGTATCAAATTGATGCAGTCTCAACGTCCATGCACACCGTTGCTACATCGCCCGTACTAAAGTTAGAGGAAAAGATAAGTTTTAAATCTAGTTACTATACAAGCTCATACCTTGCCAGATATTCTGATCGCAAGGATGTTCACCTTGACATTAGCTCTGTGTCTTTGTGCGTACTTCAAATCTCTTGCAGCGATAGAGCCAAAAAGGGAATTTTTTGACAGTTGGAAGTTAGAGAACTTGCAAAATGTTGCTGGAGAAATTTCTGCTTGCAAGATTTTGCAACTAGAAAGAACAGCTGTTTTTATTTACTGTTTGAATGAAATAATTTTTGTGAAATGAAAATAAAAATTGAAATTTGACAATGGCAGAGGTAAGTAGTTAGAATTGTGTTGATTTTTAACGTTTATAATAAATTATAATGAACAAAACATTTTAATTCATGCTAGAAACGTGCAAATATACAGTGCGACCGTGCGACACATATGCTAAAATTATTTTGCTTTGTTATTTCAATTGTTTACACGCCGATCAGCTGATTTCTTGCAAGATTTCACTGGATGCTGTCTGCGTACTTTTTGAGATATTAGGTCTGTCTGTTTACTGCAATATTGTACAAAATGTTACAAAATAGCTTTGTTTGTTTACTTTTCCAGCAAGATTTATCCAGTAACTTTTTACAGAGAGTAAAAACAATTTTACGCACTTTTTTTTCTCTATTCCAAAAAGTAAACACAACCTTTTGTGAAATATTGCAAGAAAACAGCTGATCGGTGTGTAAACAATTGAAATAACAAAGCAAAAGAATTTTAGCATATGTGTCGCACTGTGTATTTGCACGTTTCTAGCATGAAGTAAAATGTTTTGTTTACTATAAACGTTAAAAATCAACACAATTCTAACTACTTACCTCTGCCATTGTTAAATTTCAACTTTATTCTTTTTCACACAAAAATATTGCAATCAAAATGTAAAATAAAAACAGCTGATCGAACTTGCCAAATCTTGATAGAAGAAATTCCTCCAGTAACATTTTGCAAGTTCTCTATCATCCAACTGTCAAAAAATTCTCTCTTTGGCTCTCTCGTTGCAAAAGTTTTGCAGTAAACAGACAACATTTTGTAACATTCTGTACAATATTGTACAATATTGCAGTAAACAGACAGACCTAATGTTTTCTGTTTACTGCAAAACTTTTGCAACGAGAGAGCCAAAGAGAGAATTTTTTGACAGTTGGATGATAGAGAACTTGCAAAATGGTACTGGAGGAATTTCTTCTACCAAGATTTTGCAAGTTCGATCAGCTGTTTTTTATTTACATTTTGATTGCAATATTTTTGTGTGAAAAAGAAGAATAAAGTTGAAATTTAACAATGGCAGAGGTAAGAGTTTAAAATTGTATTGTTTTTTAACGTCTATTGTAAATTAGAATATAAAAACAGTTGTTTTTGTGCTAGAAACGTCCATACATACAGTGCGACCGTAATGCAAGTGGCTTGGAGACGGAACCAGCAGAACTTTGTTTACACTTGTTGCTGTTTTCTTGCAATAGCTTTGTTCCTTTACTTTTCGGGTAAAGTTCGGGTAAATGAGAGTAAAAGCAAAATTCACTGTCAAATACTCAAATTTACCCAAAAATAAAGGAACGCAAAAAACCACTTTTCTTACCCGAAAACAAATGTCACAACACAAAACATATGCTTGACAACAAATCTTGCATATCATGTTAATTTTCACTGTTCATTTGCACACTTCCCATCTTCTTTAAATAAGCACTCTCAAAGCAATTACTTTTCAAGTTAATAAAATTGTAAATTCAATAATTTTTTTTCACTTGTGTTATTTTTTTCACAAATTATATGTATGTTTTTACGTTGACGTTTCGAACAGCTGATTGTTTGACACTTTGCCCAAACTTACCCGAAGAAAAAGTCTGGGTAAGTCCGGTAAAAAGAGAAACGCATTTTGACGTTAAGAGAAACAAAAAATCGCTCTCATTTACCCAACTTTTGCGTACGGGAACGCTTTTGGGTAAGTTTGGGTAAATTTGGGATCCCGCGGTAAAGTAAAGGAACAAAGCTAATATTTCACAAAATGTTGTCTGTTTACTTTTTGGAATAGAGAAAAAAAAGAGCGTAAAATTTTTTTTACTCTCTGCAAAAAGTTACTGGATAAATCTTGCTGGAAAAGTAAACAGACAAAGCTATTTTCAACCGAGAGAGTAAAATTGTTCTTACTCTCCCAAAAAAAGTTACTGAGTATTTGCTACTGGAAAAGTACGCAGACAGACCTATCGTCCTGTCCTTTCACATTGTTCTCGCGGTCGATTCACGGCTACCAGGGCAATGTCAATCTCATGGTTCATGAGGGAGAGTAGAAGATTGGTCTAGGCAGCCTCGTAGTGGAGCAGATTAATATGCGCCACGCGAAGCCGCCTACGTTTATCTCCGTACATAGAAAATGGAGTGGCGGAACTTGACGGTTCCAAGTCCAAAACGCATCTTTCCCTCACGTGATTTAATCCTTTCGAGTAGCTCCTAGTCCAGGGCGATTCTGAAATCGGCACCTGAGGTATCCGTATTGGTAGCAGAACCAGTGGAAATACCTCCCAGACAAAACCGGCGGCAGTATCCAGACAGATACAACGGGTCGGAGCGGGAGTAAGGACTGAGAAATAACCTCCAGTCTCGAACCTGACAAATTTTGCCGATACCTCCGATTGTATTTTTAAGGAAGTCTACAGACTCCTTATTGACGATTTTGAATCCCTTCAGGCAGTCGACACCACAGAAGCTTTTCTCACCGATTCTCCTGCTTTCGTCCAATATTGCATCCATCAGCCTTCTCTCAACCTGCAATCAGTTGGTAGGGCTAATGTTTCCATCGGGAACAATAATTGCAATCCTAAGGGACGGATTAGCCCCCAAGCTACTTTGTTTCCTGGGCTGCTTCTTCGAGCCTACGAGGGGTACTTCACCGGGTCCAGCTCTTTAGTGAAGTGGGCCAAGAGAACCAGACTGTATTTTACCTCCGGCGGCCCCTGAAGTATAGGGACCCTCCACAGACTGCTCTCGACGAGCAGGCAGACCTGTTTGCGAACTATGCAGACGGAAAACCTTGGGCCTGGACTCGAGTGTTTGGAGGGAGACCAGAAATCGTCGTATTCCCTACATATCGAACAGACGGGATACCCCTTCCGTCACTCTTCCATCAGCGTGCGAAAGCTCGTAGCTCCTTATGCAGTCCCGGCGATTGGATAGCGCCCGCTTGTCCTTATCAGAAAGAGATTCAGCATCGCAGCTCATGAGTCTTCTTTCGACGGCGCATACTCTGCGATAGACGCATCTCTTTTTATGAGGGCTGGATCTGTTTCTAGCTTTGTTTGCCACCTTTGACCGTGGTGGAACCCGCACCAGCCTCCCCATGACGGGTGTTACCGATAGGTGGAGTTAGGGTTTTGTCAACGTCCACATCTTGACTAGCAAGAGTAGGAACAGATACTGACTCCAAATTATCATTCTGTGCAAAACGACGATGGTAGTATTACCATTCTCGTCAAAGAGGGGAGATACAGTACCTTCATCACCACTTAGCTCACAGTTTTCCATAAGATCGGCAGTACCACCAACCTCACAAGTTGAACAATTGGGATGATCCCGTCCTTGCGACCCCATCATCGACACAATCTCAGGGTGCTGTTGCACTATGCTGTCGTGGATTCGCACGGGACCCACCTAAAGAGTCATATTGGTATTATCGTATGCCAGTATTGTTTGCAGTGTCGTTATGTAGTTAACCTGTATTCGTATGGGTGTTTGTTTTTTGTACGTAATGTTCATTGTAAGTCCCACGAGACTGCCAGTAAAAAAATAATACAGTCCAACACAGTGACGGCGTGAGCTGGACCGGGCAACAAGTTACTACTGTCCCGTGCCATGGCGTCGGAGGGAGCTGTTCGGGACAAGTTTATTTAAACATTAACTGACCACTCAGGTCTTTGGCACTGCTTCCAACCACCTTGACCTTAAAAGTGTTCAGTGTTCAGTAAAAAACAGCGTAAAATCATGTGGAGTAGTTTGTAAAATTACTGTGTAGTCCGTAAGCTCATTATTATATTTCTGCATATTGTAATTTGTTTCCATTGGCCAATAGGCTTTAAATTACGAGTTAAGATGTCTCAATAATAACACAAATAAATTTACGACATTTGGTGTGATTTCATATGGACGTTGCATGTTGAAATGAATTTTCGGTTTATTACAAAATACAAAACATCCAACAACGCATCAGCTACGATATTCCGCATTTGTGTATTAAAATAGTTGTGCTAAATACATCACAATTGTGTGCTAACAATAAAAGATAACAATAAATGTTCAAAATACATTAAAATTTCAGTTCTCCACCAAAACGACATGAAAACGTTGAGTGAACTGTTCTTGTAGCTCCACCTGGTGTAAGTCATTTTGCGTCAAACATATCTTTGTGAGTTTTGATTTGAACGATCACAACCATAGAATAATACATACGTAGATAAACTTATTCTCTCATCTGACGTTTCATTTCACACTCTTCATCGTAGGTTTGTGGAAATGAGAGCAATTAAATTTAAAATTATCTTACACCAGGTGGAGTTACAAAATATGTTCACTTAACTTTTTCCTGTCGTTTTGGTGTAGAAGTGAACAATTTAAACGTATTTTGCACTTTTTTGTTGACTTTTATCGTTGGTATACATTTGTATTGTATTTAACACAACTAGTTTGCCTCAAAAACATGAAATTCGATTGTTGTTCCTATGTTGATCGCTGTATACTATTGCGACTATCTGGTATTATTGAACCCATATTTTCCACCATCCAATGTTTACTTTCCATCGTACCTATGACGTTTAATATATTGAGCGAATAAAAGCTTCTATGGTAAGTATTATTCTATGATCACAACAATTTTCTTTTATTTTTATTTGTATTACGTCCAAATTCCGGCATAAATACAAACTGTATCAAAACTGTCATTAGTCTAGTGACTACAAGAATTTGGTGGAACTGAAACACTTGCACAATCTTTGTATATTAATCTATTATCATTATTATTAGTTTTTATTATTTATATTACTATTACATATTTGTTGTGTTAGTTTATATATGTGACCTGGTCTACGAAAAGGGAGCTTACGTGCGAAAACTAGTTTCCTGTGAAAAAGCTGTTAAAAGTAAGCAACTCGTTTCGTCAGTTTCTCATTATCTCGTTAATTGTTCTCCGCGCCGGACGTCCAGTAAGTGTTGTTGTTGGTTCAGTAAGTGTTGTTGTTGGGCGGAATATTATTATAGTTCATCGTGTAAGTTGCTAGTGTGGAACATTTAAAAAAGTAACACTGAAGAAGTGACGTTTACTGTTTCTGTTGATTATCGTCTTCGCATTTCGCATGAAATGAAACATGAGTGTTGATGAGGAGTTCAGTGCCGTATACGGACAATATTTCCATGAAAAGGATGATGAAAACGATGATGAAAACTATGAAGAGAGCGATGATGATACTATATCTAAAGTAGATATCAAGGCGAATTTATTACCTGGTGGAAGCACTAGAATTCGCCTTACTTTTTGCGCTGGTTCTGTCAAAAATAGCAATTCGCCTTGAATTCGCCTTTTGTGGTAATGTCAAAATATGAAATTTTTGACATTTGTATTGCATGCGTATACGTATATACATACATATTTTTCATTTGTTTGTGCTATTTCTGTTGTGAAGAAATTTTTATTTTAATTAAGCAAAAGATCGTAATAGGCATCCGGATATGCAAGTGACGATATATAATAACTACAGATGTTCCTATCATCTGCGGATCATGGTTATAGCATCACTAATCGGGAACTGTAGATCAGTTGCAACAGCTTGTGGTTCAAACGCCAGCCCAATCACCAGTTCGCCCAATCACCAGACGAACGAAATAAATATGCCTTTGAGTAACGATGAAGTCTTTACCATGAAGATGGTCAGGAAAATGAGGCGTATGAACTTATGATTAAATACTTTGATCAGCCTTGTACTGCCCCACAACATCGGTCCCGTACCGCTTTCAAACTTTTTATTGCAAATAGCACATTTTACCATCTGTAAATACTTTTTTTCACTTTTAAGGGGAAACTTTCAAAAACCACAAGTTTATAAATTAACTTCACTTTGCCAATAAGAATGTAAACAAAACGAATAAGTTTGACAATTGGAGCTCAATTCGCTTTGGCATCAGCTGTTCAGAATATGAATCAGCTGTGCGCTTGTTATAACCTGAAGTAGATCAGCCTTGGTAGATATTGTGGCTCCATTGCCGAAAGATTTGCCATCGAAGAAACGGAAGGCAAAAACTAGTGAAGATGTTCTCAAACCAGACGAGGAACCAGGTCCATCTTCCTCAGGATCAACACGTAAAAAGATCTCAAGGAAAACGACAACAAAGAAAAATACATAAACTACTCAGCATTATTATTTTTGGCCCATAATACGTTTTTCTACTGTATAATCATGTCTTTATAGCTTATAATTCAATGTATTTTGTTCATTACCAATAAATTATATTTTGTCGTATTTTTACTCTTCTTTCTCTACATTTTTAGTACACTTCTAAGCAAGTTAGGATTTTCTGCTTTTCACCACGTGAAAAAGCATCTCATCTTCCATCCGAATCAACCAAAAAGTGAAAATTAATTTTTTGACACCTAAGCCCCCTTTCCGTAGACCAGGTCACATATGTATATTAACTTTATTTTTAATTCTGTTAAATTTTTATTGGCTCGGTTATTGAACTGTATAAAATATAATATAAAAAAAATCTATAATTTTCATAATTTCCTATGCATTAATTTTATTTGATTTGCTTTGTTTCTCTTAAATACATTCATGGTTGTGTCCATTTTAATGTCATTTGGCAGGTTATTGAAAAGTTGAAGGCCTATAAAAAATAAAGGCCGTCGCATTGTCGCTAAAAGAATCTAGCGCTCTTTTTTGTAATCTTATTAAGATTTTAGAAATTTAAAAAACTAACATTTTCATTTGTGTCAACTCAATGTTGTTTCACAAATAAATATATTTTTCTTATATTTTCAAGTCATTTAAAAACTCCATAACATCTACAACATTATCTTTACACAATTTTTTCGCCTTAGCGACATCATTAAGATTTCTACCCGATGCGCCTAATGACTTCTTCCATGCTGGTAAATTTTTATATTTGTCATCATTTGCACAGTAGATGATCTCATTCACATCTTCTTCTAATTTATACGAACACAGCGTTGGAAATACCAGCTTTAAGTCATTTATAGTTTTTGTTCTCAGATCGTCGTCTCGACATACCAAATTCAGAATAAATATGCCTTTGTCACCCATAACACTTTTAACATTTGATAAAACTTGCATTTCCATAAAAGCAGAAGGGGGGCAGCTCATGCCCAAAGTTAAATCTTTACTGTCAACGTCGAAGAGAATAGCATCAAAAATATGTCCTATAAATAGAAAGATATCATCAAGCCAACATTTTCTATGAATAACAAAATTATAAGTGTGCACTTGTGAGCTTACCATCATTTTTACAGCTATCCAAGTATTTCAAACCATCATCTATTGTAATACGGAGACGATCATCTTCTTTAAGCCCAAAATATTTTTCAGCCAAATCCCGCATCGCTGGATCAATATCCACGGCAGTTATGTGAATGTCTCTAAATTTAAAGCGTTCTTAATATATTTCAGGCGTTCGGAAGCCAAACTGGCTAACTCCACTTTTTCAAAATATTGACATGTTACTGTCAGAGGGCTAAACTCATCTCCCTGTACACTTTGACTTTTACTAGATACAGCTGTAGTAAAATAATCAGCCTTATTACGAATGTCGTTCTCGTATTTCGACTACGACAGTTTTGTAAAAGATTAAAGACAAAGTTGGCGTGTTATCTTTAATATTTTACAAAAGTATCGAAGTCGAAATACGAGAACGACATTCGTAATAAGGCTGAATATATAAAGTTAATTTGAGGTTTTATTTGATGGAGTTAATAGTTTTCGAAACTGACACATTCATGTGTGACCACGTTTAATACTGTAAATTACTTACGGCATGGCTTCATGTAGGAACATGCAAAGACCTCCACCTCCCAGGCCGATCACCAGAATATTCTTCTGTTCTTTGTATTGTTTGTCAAGACTTGTTGCCAGTTGTACACCCACGGACATGAAGGCGTGATGTTCACAGGCCAAGTAACCAAAGTCAATATTTGTGTGCACTTTACCCTTTACTTTGACTAAAAAAAACAAGATTTTATTTCAAGAAATCATATAATGTTAGAGCAAAATTTACCCTTTTTCAGTAACGCCTCTGATTGGACTACACCCTGGTTGTTCATAAATATAAGGCGCCTGAAGATTTTACCGTCTGATCCCTCAATTTCTTCGACTCGAAAATCTCCTGAAATATCTGACTTGCCATTAAATAAAGTTTCACGCCTACCCATATCAGCGCCAATTGATAGGAAGGGGATCTAAGGTGAGAATAAGGTCAAGTAAATGAAATACCAGATATTTTCTTCAGAAATCATTTGCTCATATAAACTTTGATAAAATTTAGGGTTTTAACACATTCCATGAATAAATGTATGCAAATGTTTGCTGTTCATTAAAAATTGAAGTAAAGTAATATTTCATAATAACCTGATCTTTTAAACCAAACGGAGAAAAACATTTAACACTATCCGACAATTCTGATTTAATTTCGTCCAAAGATTTGTACTCTTGATCACGATGCAATATTACCACAGCCATACGTTGGTATTTTGATTGGCCCAACAGTTTCCTGCGCCCGTCAGTAGTAGCAAACAACCACTCCACCTCTCTGCCAGCAGTAAAATACGTATAAATTTAAATAATTTGTAAATCATTGGAAGCAATTTACTTACCTCCCTTGTGGCACTATAAAAGCAGCATATTTTCCTAAACCTCTCGCCGGTGGTTGATCTATTACATGCACAGTGTAGCGCGGTGTTGTTTCACCCGGCTTACACAAATCCATGGTAACATCATTATGACCTACAATATCGGTCCGACTCAAGCCATTACATACCACGGCAGCTTTTTGTATAGACAGTACAGAGTTTTCTAACTCTAAGGCAGTACTAAGTCGTTGAATCTTATCACTGCTAAAACTAAATTCTAAAATCTGAGAGGAGGAAAACGCTGTTTAAATATATTGATTGTTATTATAAAATTAATATATACCGGCATAGGCAAAGCTGTGAACTTAGTTGCTACAATTGTAAACACAGGCATTGTTACTGAATTTGGGCCTTCGGCATTCTTTTCCTGATTCGCTTTTTCCGCATCTGGGCAATGAACTATACGAAGCATAAACGAATTCTTGGGAAAGTAGTCAATAACATATTTAAGAATGTGTTCTTGCAATAGAGAAATGCACACGTAGCGTCCACCATTTCTTAACACACGAGCGACTTCTTTAAAGTATGCTTCAACAGTTTTCCGAACACTTTCAGTATCATCTACAAACAGGGCATCCAAAGTACCTTTATCTAGTGCTACTGAAAACTGTTCATTGTTAAATGACATTTGTGTGGCGTCCATTTGTAGGAATTTCATATCTGGTCTCGTTCGTGTATTGATTTCTTGCATTTTCTTAATGGCCACTGCAGAAATGTCTACGTTTATAATATTTCTAAGCGAAAAGAAAAAAAAACAGATTTAAAAAAGTGCAATAATCCCCAACATTTTTTTATGCGAAACAAGTGAATGCGTAAGATATTTTCTATTGGGTCATTCCAAGAAAACTTAAAATTGTTGGTTTACATCTACATTTTTCTCAAATTTTTCCACAGACAGAACTTTGTACTATGGAGCCAAGTCCAAACTTTCTAAAAGACGGCCCCCAAAGTATGTATATTTATTTTTATTTTCTGATATTGGATCGGTTCGATCGTCACAATTATACAGATTGGTAACCCTACAGTTCATTAGCTAATATGTACTCGATATTGGGGTGTTTTAAATAATTTAGAATGTTTTTTTATAAGTAGAAAATTTAAAAATGAGGGGACACAATTAAGTACAGGTTTTCAATATCTCGCTTAGTTACCGAGATATCTAAGCAAAAAAACTTAACACGAAAAACTATTCCGAAGCCGGTGTTGGGTAAAAAATACCAAAGTTCGGCCAAACAAAATGCCTTTTTCACAAAAAAAAGCTGTCCAGCTTACACAAAAACAAAACTATAAAAATAAAACATTTTTTAATTTTAAACATAAAACTGAAGTAAAAGTTCAAAACTTTTTATACTTATTTTGAGGTGTTCTACGGAAAAAGTGTATCATTCAGAGAAATTTGTAAATATCCGTGCACTTGCCCGTAACAGGCACAAGAACAAAATATATAACTTTAACCTTTAATATCTCCAGTGATAAAGGGTTGAAGTCTTGGGTATTATTGCATGATCACATTTTTTTTTTCTTAATAACGAGCACATTTAAAGTAATTTCGCTATTTTTCTTAAAAAATTTTAAAAATCTAGATCTGGTGCGAAATATATATAAAGGCAACATGGAAAAGAACGCGAATTCGAACAGTAGTAAATAGGCATTTAAACAGAAGTGAGTTTTCTTTGGTTGTTAATTTATACTGAATACCTGGTGGAAAGTACCTAAGTAAAGAAGAAAAGGGAAAAATTTAAGATTATCATGATTAAGGGCTGTCCATTCGGGCAATTTCGAGGCGATTGAAAAGATCTAGCTGTGTCATTGACAATTTTATAAAATAAGGTGGCCAAGATGGAAACACAAAACGACCAGGAATGACACCACTGACCAGTGGCAGCGCCAAAGGGGAGATCAAAAGGGTTACTGTTAAAGACAACTTCGGCGATAAGGTAATTATTGCTGAATTGAGCTTGGAACCAGGTTTGCGTCGTGTTCAACAAATAATGAAACGCGACTTGAAACTGTCATATGGAAAAAAGTATGTAAAACTTGGTCTCATGCCAAGACACGAATTAGCCAGATTTAAATTCGGTGAAATATACATATTTTTGGATGAGGGGTGACATTTTTCGATGGAAAGAATTATATTTGGATGGCCCTGATGGCTCGGATAAATATTGGCGTTCCAGAGATTTTTCCAAAATTATGCGTCAGCGGCGAAATTTTGGCGGTGTTTCGTTTCCACAAAAATGGACTCCGAGTATTATATTTAACTATTGGATGTCGTCTTAGTTAATTCTGCCACCAAAATCGCTGGTAGAGGCTATGTAGTTGCCTTGTATATCAGTTACTTGTAACGAAGTATGCTAGGCAGGTGCATATCCTCGAAATATGGGATCCGTGGCCCTTATCACGGAAGAGGTTTGGATAGTACCTCACTCTTACCAAGGAGGAGTAGCTCATGTACAGAGAGTTTACTCAATTGGTAGCTCGTGGACGGAAGAAAGAAGTCGCGCTGGCGGATATGCGAATACGGGGCGTTTGCTCTCCCACGTAATCGTGTATACCAATGGTGTAAGGCTTCCTATTCCTGATCTCTTGGCTGCCCCTCTATGCGGGGTAGCACGGATATCTCACGGGCGGCGCTAACAGTCGTATCAAACATGTTCTTGGTGGGGCGGTGCTCACCTGTGGTTAAGGACTTCACGTCGAGAATCACATTAAATCACGCGGACTCTGTCCCAGAATTTATCATCCAGCAGGACAACGCAGCAGTACATCGGTCTAAGAAAATTCCAAAGTTTCTGGAGTCCAGAAATTATACCAACTCTCGACGGGCCTGCACTTAGTTCTCATCTCTATCCGATCGAGAACCTCTGGTCTATTTTACCTACCAAAGTTTCCGACCCAGGACGCCAGTTGAAGACTGTCAAGGAGCGAAGAGTCAAAATATAAGAAATTGGAAGATAACTGATCCTGCGCATATTCATTCGTTGATAAACGTGATGCCAAAATGCTCAGTAGAAGTTACCAGCGTTAATGGAGATCATACATCTTATGAAACTTTTTAGAATATTTAAATAAATCTTCTGCCTTTATAAATATTTCGCGCTAGTAATTAGTTTATTTCTGTTGATTAATCTTGAAGAAGTTATAGTCAAAGTATTTTTGCTGAAAAGTATTTAATTTTGAAAGGACTAATACAATATAAAATGAAAACTTGAAAATTCCTCACATTTGGAAGAAACAAAAAATGGCGTTGCCTTTATATGTATTTATTTCGCGGGGTGTATTACGTAAAAATTTTCTGAAAATAAAATTACCATTTTTTTGTTATAAATTTTATACTTTATTGCTTTAAAAATAAGGAAAAGGAATCTTCTCCATATATATTTAGAAAAATGTATAAAAAAAACATAAAAATACATATTCATTCTTATTTGTCAGTGGCCAAAACATATGCATCTAATAACATCAAGCGCAGTTCAATGCAAATGTGAACTGAATTTTTTCTAGCAAATCCGGTGTTGTCGATTACAGCCTGACATATTTAAGGCATTGCTAGTATTAGTATATCAATGACGCTTGTTGGGATTGATTTCCACTCATCTTTCAGTCGTCAAAACAAAATATCAGAACTTGTACAATTTTAATTTTCCCACTCAATTTTTTGGTTTATTATTTCTCGATGTGATTTAAGTCCGGTAATTGTGGTGGCCATTCCATAACCGTAACTCTATTTTCACCAAACCACGATTTAACCACTTTCGATGAGTGTTTGGGGTCGATGTCTTGCTGGAAGACCCACCACAATGGCATATCGTACTTTCTAAAATGTCTTTCTCCACAAATCGGTTCATAATGCCATCAATTTTATGCAGTGGACCAACACCAGCACCAGAAAAGCAGCCCCACATCATTACACTTCCCCCTCCATGCTTGACCGTCTTTTTGCAGTAAAGTGCTTCGATGCGTTTTCCTGTGCTTCGATAGTTGTCGTACGTAACACATGCCATCGCTGCCAATAATATTATATTTTGATTCGTCACTAAACAAGACAGACCTCCATTTACTTCCTAGCCAATTTAAATAGTCTTAAGCAAACTGCAAACGCTTTTTCTGATCACAAGTTGATATAAGCGGTTTCTTTGCAGGACTTTGTTCGAGTAGAGAGGCCTGCAGAGGACGACTACGAATTGTTCGAGCAGAAACTGATATTTGAATTTTGCCGTTATTTAGGAGAAAGAGATAAATGGGTCTTATTTCACGTGTCCCATGATCAAATTGTCCGTCCGATCACTTGTCTTGTGCGGTCAACCACCTCGGTGTGTAATACAAATTTCTGGAATTTTTTTTTAAAGTAGCAACAATGCGAGATATTGAAATTTTGTGAACATTATATTTCTCGGCAATGTCTTTCTGTGATATTCCACAAGAATAAGCATTCACAATTTTTCGTCTGAGCTCAAATCCGAATTTATCACGCTCCCTTTTAAAACGAACTCTATTTTAGCTTCAATAGGAAAAAATAACAAAATAATACTGAATATTCCTACAAATCTCTTTACACAGGCTTTCTAATTAGTTATATGAAGAACAGCGATCAAAATAATTATAAAGACGACGTTGTTTAAAACAAAATTGGAGAGTTGCATATGTTTTGTACGCACCAATTTTGATCTTTATCGACAAAAAATGCCGATAACTTGGAAATGTAAACAAAAGCTGTACATTCTGAATTTTTTTAAATATCTTAATGCCGTTTATTATTTATTAAAATATCATTGTCCATTTTGTGGTACAATTTTACAAACACATAGACCCTGTTAAAGGCAGCCAGTCTTAGTTGCATATGTTTTGGCCACCACTGTATGTATGCCATTTCAAAGGAATTGTAACGAGCTATGTATGGATCAAATCCGATGTCGAGAAATAAAAAAAAGTATATATTTAAAAATCGTTTCCCATATTCTCACAATCAGTGAGCTGTGCGCTTTATAGTTTTACACTCACTGAATGGGACCTAAACTTGTACACCGGTTCCAAACGGTATTTTGAGAAGCTTTTTCAATAAGTACTCGATAGTGTCGCCGTCATTAAGCGAGGTGATCGTCGTCGAACTAAATGTAAGGTGGTCATAGCAGGGATGAAACCGATGTTCTCATGTACAAGAGTCGCGCACACTACCATTGCACCACTTGGACTTGGCACCAAAATTTGTCTTATTAAAATTTAACTCCCTACATCCCTAATAATAACAAAATTGGAGCTAATTGTATCTTCTTAACTTTTTTTAATAGGAAAGATCAGCAGACATTTTTACTCTTTAATTAAACCTTAGCCATTAGTTATTCCACGCACAATCCTATAAACTTACCTAAACCCCGAATCATACATGTCCATACTCAGTTTGGAATTACCGCAACCCAGCATTAGGATTTTGTCACTTGTTTTGATATATTTATGGATTTGTTCACATAGTTCCAAGTATTCGCCATACCTTAAATGAATTCCGAAAAGTTAATACAACAAGCATCTAAGAGCTGGATCTGCCAGCTAGGAAAGAAAACATACCATTCGAATGCCTTTTCTCCACGTTTCTTGAAGAAAGTATTCCAATAATCGGCAGTTGCAAATTCTTCATGTGTTTTAGGTAACAAATTCATATTGCTTCAAATATTCACAAAAGTATTAAAAATCCGCACGTTATTTCTAGCGGGCATTTATTTTGTTAATACTTTTATTTATGTACAATAAAACCAAGTAAAATTTCCAAAAAAAAAGTTTTCTTATGATTTTAGTTAGTGATGGTACTATAAATTTGGGTGTTCTGGGTTCTACTCGTTACTAATTATATTTTGACACTTATGTTTTAGCGAGTAGAAATGAGGGATGAGTGTGCACAAGCTGTTTTACTTGCACCCCAAAAAACAAATCCGTGGAATAATTGGAAAACATTTACGGCCTTATTCATAAAAAGTTGTCATGGGTTTGTTAAAGATTTAACACGGGAGTTACACGGTCAATTTTTGCCTTTCAAGTTGCAATACATTCATACTTTTTTACTACACTCACACTTTTAAAAATTGAAAGGAACTTGCTTTCAATTTCTCTTTCAAGTCGAGTGTTTCAATTTTCTTTCAAGAAAACAGCTGATTACATATGTTATGAACAGTTTCTCGTTTTCCTCCTTACAAATATTCTGCCGTCATCATTTTTTGATTTCTACTTTTACAAATATTAAAATATTATAAATAATTAAAAATGTTTGTGAGTAGAGGTAATAAATACAATGATGTGTTGCGATTCATAGAGCTATACAAAAGACATGAAGGTTTATGAAAAATGAATATTGCTTTCAAGTTGCGTGCAACCTACGTCACAGCTATCAATTTACATGAATTTTGACAAGCAGTATGTGTACAAAACTTGAAACAAAAACTTGAAAGTGTGGCTGCAGCGTAAACAGGTAAAGCCCAAAAATTGTATTCCTAATTAATCGAAAAATTCCTCTGTTAAGAGTTCTCTGTACAACATTGATATAACATTGAAACTACAAGCTATTATCCGGTTTTATATTCGACTACCCAAAACTGAAATCCAATTCAATATGATTTTTTGACACTTCTTTCAAATTTATGAATATAGCAAATATTAATTGTTCTTTTTATTGAATAGTTCTTCCCATTAATGTTTAAAATTTTGCATAAATGCATTGACGCATTTAAATAAAAAAAAATTAATTGGGTCTATCGGTTACTGTTCGTCTTGTTTTTACATCACAAGCACTGTGAGAATAAATAAAATAGGGTTGTTAGTCAATTATCTGTTCCCTAGTTAAAATACTGGTTGGCGAAATATGTTATCTTCGTTTTGTAAGGTCCCTGACCCACCGGGGTTGTTCGAGACCGAATAAGTAAGTAAGTTAAAATACTCATTATGAATACGGTTCTAATAAAAACTTCGTCAAATCCTAAAGCTTTCAATAACTGATGAATGCTTTAGAGCTACATTAATGTTTCGCGAGCTGTACGGTCGTATTTTCGTATTAAGTGTGTTTTTTACCCCGCTAAAGTTAATTATAGCTTAATTTGTACGGTCTAAGCGATATTAGAGTCTAAACATAATCAAACACGCTACAGACGACGACGTTTTGTCTATATAGGTTTCTTATGGCAGGGAAAAATCGTCATGAAAATGCGCTGCGGCTGACGACTCGCCGCTAGAATAGAATCTTTCTAATTTCTTGGCGGCGCTCTCACGAAATCTCTCACTTGAGAGAATGAAGTTGCCACATGTTCATGAAAATCATAAGAGAAACCAACTCATATGTATATACGATGGTACATGTGAATGCAAAAGAAAATTAAAGAAAGGGGTTAAAAATAATTTATTGTTAAACACAATACAATAAAAGTGAATACATTTTTAAAATCAGTAAAAGAAATTTAATTCCTATACAACTATAATACTATTTTTCCAAACAAATTCCAGAAAAGAGCCGAAAATATATACGACGCAGAAAAAAAAAATTAACCGAAGTCGCCAGACGCTCTCTCTCTCATTTCGTTTAGACGCTAGAGATTTTTCCCGTCGTCGTCTGAAGCGTGTCTGGTTCTGTTTGGACTCTAAATTACGACTTGAGCAATCACAGTGTTGCCACATATTCAAGTTCAAGATATGCCAACAAAAAGTTGTCTTAGATAAATTTTGTTATCATTTTTGCGAATGAAAATGTTATTAAGGAGGGACTCAAAAGCACAAATTTGCAAAATGATTTACACATGGTAAGTCCATTCAAGTTATTTTGTTTAATGGAAGACTACGTATGTTTTTATGTCTCTAAATTTGAAGGATAGATTTTTATTTCCGATTGAAAGCAATATTGGTATTTAATTGTACACAACAACACGCGGTAAATGTTGTACATGTTGATCATGGTAGAATTATATATCACGTATAGTCGTTGTGGTCGTCGGTGGTACAATAGTTAGAGTGCGCACCTTAAATTTCTTTCGACGGCGGTCGCCTCGCTTAATGACGGCGATACTATCAAGTACTTATCCATGAAAAAGCTTACTAAAATACCGTTCGGAACCGGTGTAAAATTGTAGGTCCCAATCAGTGAGTGTAAAACTAGAACGTGTACAACTCACTGGTTTATGAGAAGCTCTCCTCCCTAATCCCTTCATGGGATGTAACGGGAAGCCGTTTATTTATATATTTATTTACAGCTCACTGGTTGTGAGAAGCTCTCCCCAATCTCTTCATGTGATGTGTTGGGAAACGTTTTTTTCCATTTTAGACCAATTACGAAAGGCCTCAACAACATCATTACGTTATGAACATTAATCCTCAATATGACCAATCGGTTCCAAGTGTACAGTTATATATTATCCATGTAACTACGTATTTTAGCATATTTGCATAGGGAGAATATATCATTAATGAAGAGTCTAAACGGTAAAGGAGCAAGTACAGAGCCTTGGGGCACGTCACGTTTTATAAATCTGGCAGCAGGACAAAGTTGGCACACGATTGGAGAAGTAGTCATTAACCAATATTGATGATGTGTCTGAAAATCCAATTTAATAATTCAGGTTCATACACAATACATAATCAACGTTGTCAAATGCCTTCGAAAAGTCTAATAGGAACATATTTGAAATGTTCCCTTTATCATATTCAACTGGTAAATCATCTAGTACCTCCAAACCCGCAGTTGTACATCTATGAAATGAGCGGAAACTAGATTGCATGAGAGACAAAAGACCGTTGGCACTGATGAGTTCTATTCATATATAAGAACTTTGGGCATAAAGCTATTTTAGCAGCAAAATCAGATTTGCACCAAAATTTCACCAACGGTAAAGGCCTTTGCGCTGAGTTGAAAAATAAGTTTTGTTTTTTGCGCTATGTCCAACTTCTTGAGATATAGGTCATATCTCAGGTATTTATCATCGGATCTGCTTGAAATATGTATCATTACAAAGACCTTGTGAAACTCTGTAACCCTGTATGTAAATATATTTTCTTTTATTAACCCATTGAGGGCTCATTTAAAAAATGTTTTTTAACCTCACTTTTTTGGTTTAATCAACTTGTTCTTGTCTTTTGTTGTTGTTGTCTTATTTTTGTTGTCCTTTGTTGTAGTTTTTACACACCAAAAAAAATTATTTCTAAAAATTATTAAGTAATAATTAATTAATTATTTCTAAAAAACAAATAAACACATTGACTTAAGCTACAGAGGGAATTCGATCCCCCAGCTTGAGCCGACTAATTGGAATATAAATTTAACGATTTATAAAATTTATTTCATGAGGACCGGATAATAAATGGCAGAGTTATGCGCGATTATGCATTCAAGCTTTGGAGACCTATATTTCGGAAAATATGGACTTCCGCAAACTTTTTTATTTTTTTAATCCGCATTTAATGCTCTACCAAGCAAAAAAAAAACGAAAAAATCAAATTTTTTTATTTTATTTTTTTTCCCCCAAATATAGGTATTTTAAATTTTATGCTTAAAATTGTGTGTTCTACCCCGCCCCACTAACAGTTTTTTCCAGGAGGGGCGACCAAAAACCCTGTGTTCCGGTTAACTTCATGATGATCCAGTACAAAATATTTGTCCACACATTTAATTTTGTATTCTTTTCGGAACAACCCCATAGCTGGCAAGTCTCAAATTCCATCCCTGACAAACATTATTTGACATTTGCCTTACTATTGACAATTGAAAATATAAGGAATAGCAAAAATGATAGGAATTTTTTAAGAGGAATATCCGTATATTTTCGCAAAACTTACAATATTAATTAAATTATTACCGAAAATTAATCAATGTTAAATTGGTTTAGAATAAGTTGGAGCATAAGATACGCTAATTGGACAAGCATTGAATGCAATTTAAAGAAAAACCAAATTCTTGATACTTTTCCCTAAAAGTTCATAAAGAGATTAACACGTATTATAAGCCTTGGAAAAGGAAAAATAAAATAGGAGTAATATTTCGGGGAATACATCGTTCGCGGATTTATTTACATAACTGTTATGTTTTGGTTAAAATATTTAAATTGTTGAACGAACTAGAGCGAAAACCGTGAGAGATCAGAGTGATCTTGGTGATTACTGAATCGACATCATAACCGGAGCAAAAGCCATCATGTCTCGGCCGGATTTTGAGCAGACAATTTTACACCACAGCTATTTGCTGGTATTGCTACGAGGAGTGGGACCCTCCAAGCCGAGGTCTTTGCAAAAAGCCTTTGACAAAGTTAGGAGAGTTAATAATGTGAAGATACAAGGTATGACTAAATAATACAGAAAAAAAAGAATACATCTTTCAACTACTGTTCTAGATTCCAGTGGTGTAGTTCGCGACATTTGGATACGTTACATCCATGATCATCCGGTAGAAAACAATGACTGGGGTGACTTTCAGACTCATCGTCGCCTCTTGGGCTTAATAACAATAGGCAAATTTGATAGTCAGCCTGAGCTCAATGAACTTTGCCGTCAACATGAATCTCTTAAAGTTCGCTATGGTAGTACTTTGTACGATTCAAGGGCCATATTTGTTGGTCCCATTGAAAAAGAAAACATGATGCTTGCAACCGTGCCCATATCAAATCACATTGATATCGGAGATCAATCGCAATTAGATACAATTACTGAATCTTCAGCCACAGAACAACAACATCTACCATCGCCACTACCGCTGAAAGAAGGGCGCAATTGTTCCAAACTTTTACAAGATGAATTTACCACACCGTCCAATTTTAAAGCTCAGGCATTTTTGTATCGAGAGGATGATTCGTGCACAGATCTGGAGCAACACATGCAGGATTTTGTTAATGCCCTCTTCTGGGTGCTTGAATCGCGTCGTTTAGAGCGTTCACGAGAAAAAGTGGAAAAGGCTAGCCTTTTAATGGCACCATTCGAGAAAAGAGATTTTGTGGGTCTTGATATGGAGTCGCGAAATAATAAGAAACGTGTTGTGGGCAGAGTAACCAAAAACCTGGCTGATCTGTCTTTACAAGCTGGATTAATTAATGAAGCCTTGACATTATACCATACCGCTTCTGAAACTTTACATGCCATCAACGATTTGCTATGGGAGGGTGCGGCCGAAGAAGGCCTTTGCTCGGCGTCAGTTTGTTTGATGTATCCACAGCTACGAAACGATGAAACTTTACATCGTAATGCTTCTCTACAGGACGGTTCACCTCTCAAGGGTACCCCCGATAAATGGCGTCAAAGCGAAATCACAAAGCGTTTTGTTTCTAACGATAAATGTAATCAAGAAGGCCATGGCGTAGCAACGACAACAACACCACCTCCACCTCATGTTCCACCACATTCCTCTTCCACTTCATCGGTATCCTCCATATTAACTAATTCCACATTGTCACAGGCATCAACGAATTCTACACCATCTTCATCTTCGTCCTCATCGGCATCAACTATATCAGCATCAAGTCATAATAGATTACAATCGGAATTGCCTGGCAATATATTGAAACCAGATGAGATTTTAAATTACTTTAAGAACGCCACTATAAAATATAGCAAATACAGTAACGCTGCCATAGTAGAAGTCGAATCTGGCTTTAAAGCTTCCCGCATTTTGATTGAACAAAATCGTCCTTTAGATGTGGCAATATTTCTACAAAACATTTTATATATAACACACACTATGACTGAGGCCGAATACATAAAAAGTTTTGAAATGATAACCGCACTATATCTACAAATCGGATACAGACGCAAAGCGGCATTCTTTCAACGTTTGGCAGCTTTAAAACATGTTCAGCACAATTCGCCGAATCCCGATTGGTCGCAAACCTATCGGCTAATGTTGTCAAGTTTTCCGGGCTACATGCTGTCGTTAGATCCGTTAGAAGTGCTGGACTGTAGCGCGGGTTGGCCTTCATTGCAAATAGATATACTACAATCTCTATTAATGGCAGCTAAGCGATTGGCCCATTCAACATTAGCCACAAGACATATGACTTTTTTGCTGCAAACACAATGGCATAATATGTCGGTGGCGGATCAAAGTGAAATGGCTGTGCAATTATCGGTTAGATTGGCAATTACAAAAAAAAATTGTTTTTATCTATATCTTGTTTATCTTGTTTATAGAATTTAAGTGCCCAATGTGAAGGATCTCCTGTACCCTTAGTTTTGGAAAATGGCACAGTTATACCTCCAGCTAATTTAACAGATTTGCCCTTTTGTTTGGACATTGTGGTTAAAGATTTACCCGCTCATATAAAACCTCAACGTATAAAAGTTGCTAAAGCCGACAGTGGACCATTTTTATTCACACCATTACAATTTAATTCCATTGATAGACGAGATAAAAAGAAGGACAAAAATAAAATAGGTAAGTTGTATATTAGATATTTCAAAATAAATTGTATTGTTAGTTGTTTTAAATTTTTAGTATCAACTGGAGGTCATGGCTATAAAAAGGAAACAATGTTGTATGTTTTTTTTTATCACAATCTTCTTCTATATTTATCCAATATTTCGACCAACTTCGTTGAACAAATGCAAAGTTAGTCGAAAAATTGTATAAATATAGAACAAAATTGAGATAAAAAGAAAAATGTGCGACATTGTTTCCTTTATATGCAACTTTGTTTCCTTTATATTTCCATTACCTCGAGCCGGTACTAAAAGAAAAATTCATAATAAATTTTAATAAAAACTTTGTTTATTATGATTTTCAATTTTGGTATCGTAAACTAAATAAATTGTGATAAAAGGAAAATTATACAACTTCGTTTTCTTTTTTCTTTCATTTCGTACTAAAATTGAAAATCATAATAATAGGAAAGGTCAACTATAAATACAACTTAATAAAAACTTTGTTTGACAATTTGTAAGAGGTAACAATAGATTATTTGCAAAAATAAGTTATGTGTTCATTATTGAATGGACAATAATGTGTAATAATTTTTATAAAACGAGCTTTCATTTTAAATTAATTATAAAACTGAGTTTCAGCGTAACTAGCCCACTCTGCGGTTTCAGAAATATCTTTGAAAACACTTTATTGTAAAACTTTAAATTTTCTTACATGATATTTTTTTGTGTTTCAAAAATTTGAATGGTTTTTTATTTTATTTTCAATTTAATTTATATATTTGTAGTAAAATAAAGACCTTTGGATAAGAGTGGATATCGTAAAAATGGTTGCAAATTATAGAACAATATTCTAATTTGCTTCTGACAAGTGAAATAAATAACGTCTTCAGCGCTACATAGTCTTTAAATTCTTTTGTGTTTCTTTTTATGAATCCCAACATTACATACGCTTTGGAAGTTATATAATTAATATGATTAATAAACTCTAATTTTGAGTCAAATATAATACCTAGATCTTTAACCTCAACAACTCTTTTAAGAAACACTCTTCCATTACAGTAGGTGTAAACAATTGGCTCTCGAGAGTGAGTGTAGGAAATAGTAGATCATTTAGCTACATTCAAAATTAATTTATTTTAATTACACTTTGCGCTTAATGCTGATAAATCCCTCTGGATCAATATAGAATGCTACATATTTGAAACAGTTGCATACAACTTCAAATCATCAGCAATGAAGCAAACAATCATTAATAAAAATAGCAATGAACCCAAATGTTTTGCTTTGGGGATGCATGAAAATGGTTTTATTACAACTGTAGAATAGCTAGAACCCATTTTAACTAAAAGAGTCATATTAGTTAGAAAGCATTTGGAAAATGTTAATAACCTACCATTTTTACCAAATTGAAGAAGTTTATCCAATAACAAATGATGACTAACTGAATCAACAGCTTTTGAAAAATCAGTATAAATGACATCGACTTGCATTATATTTTCCATAGATGTTATAGTTTTATTTAATAACACAGTAAGGTTAGTGCATGGTGATCGTTTAGTCTTGAGAATTCTATCAAATATTTTAGACAAAGCAGACTATTTCCCAATTGGTATATAAGTTAAGAGTTTGTTTTGTCGCCAGACTTAAATATGGGAATCACATAACACTGCTTCCAACTGTCAATAAATGTACCATCCTTTAAACAAGCATCAAAAAGAATTGCAATTAGACGTGCTTAATTGGTTACTAAAATATCAAATAGCATTACCTGTTCGATTCTAAAAATCACTATAAAAATTCTACCTGTTCGATTATTTAACAGATTCTGTAAACAAAAAAAAAAGCGTTAGAATTTTTCAAAATAATTAGCAAAATATTACATTCTATACAGCATGTAATATAATGTGTAACGTATAACCGATAATGCAATACATTCTTTTTATAATTAAAAATAATGTATATTTTCACTTGATGTATTTAAATGTTTTCTATCTAAATTTAGAATTGCATTTGTCAATTAAAGAATATTTAAATTTTTTAAATTAAAAGTATTTAATATTTTTGACTCAGAAATTATTTTCGAATTCCTAGGTTATTGAGAGGTTTTCAAATACACTATATATTTTTTATTTTATTTATTTATTTTATACAGTTCAATAACCGAGCCAATAAGGCCTTATATTTGGTTATAAAATTATAAAAAAAGACTTTATTGTGATTTATTGAGACTATTGATATTTATGAAAAATAAGTGTTTGAATTATATATTCGAAACGGGGTTAATCCGTTTATAATAATTAGATTGATGTTGAAGCGGTAGTCTGTAGTGTTCTGTAGCTGTCATAAACCAAAGTTCACACATGAAAATACAAGATCAATATATTTATCAAATCGCAATTTATGGTCTATAATGAGATCCATACATCTAATACTGTGAACATATTCAATAGCAATGTCGTTGTATATTAAGTGTTGGTCAATATTTGGCGTGGAAAATAACATAGTCTACGTTTTGGATGCGCTAACACTGAGTCTGTTGCGAATCATCCAACTACGCAATAAATTTAAGACATACGGCCCTGTTCTGTAAACAGAACCCAGACAAACAGATCGTTTCAGAATATTTGTGGTTCTGCAAACAATTCAATTCAGAAAAATATCAGTTTTGAATTAGAATGCAAATGCCTTGTGATTTTAAAAACAAACAATTCAGAACAAAAATATTTTATGTTTTAAGATCATCAAAATTGTAGACTTTATTCTGAAAGAAAATTCTTATTCAAAATGATTCTGTATGCAGAACAGGGCCGAATATAGTATAATACATTTACCAGTGACATTATATTCGCGATTCGATTTTAAAGTCTTGTTAATAATATAAATGTTATATACTTCATTCATTTGCAGTTTTCTTCTGGGTCCAGAATAATATTAGTGAAGTTACTATACGACTACGAAACCCTCTACCTTTTGCCTTAACAGTAAGCGATATGCGCTTATTAACCAATGGCATTGTTTTTAAGTCACTACCACAAACAGTGATATTACAACCAAACGATCCGATCTGTGTAACGTTACGCGGAACCCCGCTGGAGGTTGGTCAATTAGAAATTCAAGGCTATAGTACTCATACACTTGGGGTCAAGTCGAATTGTCGAATGAAACATATGCGAGGGCGTAAATTTCCACAAAATTTCATAGTTGACATAATACCAGCACTGCCGACAATAAGTGTGAAAACCTCCTTGCCGCAAACAGCTACGTTTAGCAATATGACTGGAGCAGATACGGTGATAACTACTGCAAGCTTAACGCTTTTCAATGGGGAATCGTCTTCGTGTGTGATAACAGTATCGAATGACAGTGTTATACCCGTCGAACATTTAGAGGTAACGATAACCTCAAATGTAGAACAGGAAATGCAGCGGAAAATCTTTCAGATAATCGATGATATACAAGTAAGTTGGTAAATAGTGAATTTAGCATCAAATAAAAGAACAATATGGAAATAAATTAAAAAACACATTAAAAATATGATGGTTTGTATAAGAAAACTTAAGCAAGCAAATATAAGTAACTTTAAATTTTTCTTGAAATATATTTAAACAACGTAATACATTTTTTCGAGAATTTTTTAAAATCTGTTTATGTGAACTGGTCATCTTTTCGAATTAAAACGTAGTCGCATATACATATAAAGATAATACCTTTTATTTTTTCTTACTGACCTGATATCCTTTTACAGTTGAAATTGCCAATTGCACCCCACAGCAGCATTGACTTCAATGTGAACGTATTTGCAGAAGCCGATTTTATATGTCCTATTGTCAACCAGCAGGTAGCATCTTCCATACATTCCAATCCATATGACCATTCGAGTTTGCAATTTCCATCAACATCGGGACATGCTAGTCTAACAGCACGTGTTGGATCACCGTCGCAACAATCATCGGCGGCCCATACCGCACGTCGTAATGACACTTCTTATAGTAGTTTTCGTTCCAACACATCTACGTCAACGGCTCAACATTCTTTGGCAGCATTGAGTTTAACCACCGCCGATGCTACTTCGGTTAATCAAGCTCAAAATATAGAAGCTCAAATTCGTATCAAATACTCGGGTGGTGAAGCATTGCAAGACGGTTACTGCCGACAGTGCTCAGTATATTTTAAGTTGGAATGCATGCAAAGTGCTCAAATTACAAGCTGGGACGTTTTACCGGCAGAAGTGTAAGTTCCAATTAAATTGTAAAAAATTTGAAATTATTAAGTAACATATAGTTAGTTCGAAAAGAGGGGCGTAACTAAGTAACATATAATTTGTGAAAGTAATTTCAATAAAATAAGATTGGTTAATGTGTGTATTCCATAAGCCTATGGTGATGCACCTGAAGCATAGTTCTTTTTTGCTCATATGTTGATATACGAGAGTGATGCAACTTGTTTTTTTTTTTTTCACAGAGTAGGAGAAATAAATACAAAAATATAACCATTTGCATCTATTATACAAACACAATTCTAAATAAATGTATATTTCAACAGGCCGTCACAATTTTATTTGGTATTGGATATCACAAATTTAACTGCTCAAGAGATGACGCTCAATTATACAAATAACAAAAATATATCAATGGAAGCCAATGAGAGTTGTCGTGTACCAATACCGGTGGATCGTTGTTCCGTCGAACAAGTGTGGGCGGCTAGAGAAGCAGAAATAGCTGAAAATTTGGAAAAAGGTATTTAAATACACTTCATATAATACGCAGCCTTATTATGAGTTCCGTTATCGTCTCAAAAATAATCAATTTTTATAATTGGCGAAAATGGCGAAAAAATCAGCACCACAAAAAATCGGTTAATAATTTTTAAATTTCAACTGATAAATGATGTGTTTTTAACGTCAATGATGTCTACTCAATTTATATCAATATATGCCGTTTAAATTTCAATTGATGTATTTCAAATAAATATTTTAAATTCGAAAACGACGAAAAAATCAGCACTCTAATATTGATAATTTAATTTTTAATTTTAAAATTTAACTGACTAATTGAAGTCTTTTCAATTTCAATTGGTGTGTTTTAAATGTCAAATGATTTGTTGTAAATTTCAATAGGTGTCTTTTAAATATCAATTGATGTACATATTTTAAATTTCAAATATATTTTTTAAATTTCACTTGATATTTTTCAAAATTAAATTGATATTTTTTGAATTTCAATTTGAAATGGTGTAGTTGTTGAAATTTGTTACTGATCTGACACAATTTAACTAGTTCCTGACTGGGCCTAATAGATATAGTAGAACTTCATCAGGCAGTTTAATTGTGCAGCATTTATACGCTGCGTTAACTTCGGTTTGAATATTGTCACGAGAATACAAATTAAATATTTTTAAACTGATTTTTTGGATCATTATTACATCATTTCTAGTACACATGCTAGTGTTACTGGAACTAGTTCAATGTTCTCTAGTTCATGAACTAGTATTTAGTTCGACCATTTCCTGCTGCGTATATTCTTCTTTATCAGAAGAGAAAAATTGTAAAATTGAAAGGCTGCTGTTAAATATTGCAACTATCATAATACGACAACGACTCACATAATAAGGCATAATGGACGACTACCTTGAAATCTTAAATGTTTTGCAGAGTTATGTTTTCGAACGGATATGGGGTCGTTTAGTGATTCCGTTAGTCGGTTATGTTCAAAACATATTGCTGAAAGAGTTAATCTCAATTGGTCTCTCACTGGAACCGATATACATGGTATAGCCTGCTTAAAAGGAATTGTACTAACTCCAACAATGATAGATTTGTGTACGGTATCACCAATACAGTGGAGTAAGTTTTCAAAAAGAGTTTGTCAAAAACATTGGAATACATTTAAATGTCCGTTAATATTTCAGACATCTTGTTTAAAAATCAACCTGTACAACCTCAATCCGAAGTTGTTTGTACAGCCGGCCAAAGTTCTATACTAAGCGTAACAGTGTGTAATCAATCGTTGCAGCCTTTGAAAAATCTAATACTTACCATAAAATTCTATCAGGACTATTTAAATGGTACGGAAAATTACAATTTAGAGACAAGAGTAGCAGTTTCAGGACCTAATAGGTAAGTATTCCCTACAAAGGCGCTCAATATATAGACAAATGTTTTTTTAAAACTTAGGCGGTTTAAAACACATGCAATGTTTCATATGTCTGTCTTCCTTGTTATTTTTTTTTTATAATGAATTTTAATAAGTTTGAAATTAACAGCCTGTTTCTCTATCTTGAACGAAATGCTAAGCTAACGAAAATCAGTCACTCACATTCGATTCATATTGGGTTACTCCAAGTCGAAATTTTCGTTCGCCTGACTCTACGTTCGTTTCCAAATGACAGACAGTACATGCGAAATAGAGAAACCAGAATTTGTACTGAAAAGTTTTGAAAAAATTTATACTTTCATTCGACTTGAAACGACAAGACTGTGGAACCCAAATCAACTTTATTTCGCGGATATAAATTATTTTTCAATTATTCGCATTATGAATTAAAGTAACCACAGCTTCTACCGATGGACACACACTGTAAGTCATGTACATCTGTGATTGACAATTTGGGCATACACTTAACAATAAATCTATTTGTTTGTACTGTGCAATGCAAACACAAAATTCCAAACACGACGAAAACAACAAAAAACTAAAGCCAGAGCAATAAGTGAGTTAACGACAACCAAAAAGAAATGCATTCGCAAGTGTTTGCCAATTTCACCAACAACATTGATCATCTGTCTGGTTGCCAAATTTGTGAATTCAGACCCGGACCTTAGGGCCTTATATGGTTATACAATTTATACAACCAAACTGTCCAGGCAAAAGTTAAAATTGCACTCTGATAAAAAATTTAGGAATATAGGAATTTCTCCGAAAATAAAATATACCTCCGGTTCACTTATTTAAAGGCACTAACAATTCCATATTCAGCAGCCTGTATCTTTTGCAATTTGTAAGCGATTGCAGAATTTTAAAATGGAAATGAAAGCCAGACATCTTGAGATATAAAAAAAAATCATGACAATAGTGGTTTCTTAACTAAAGAACTTTTTTTGAGCAATTTATACAAAAAAGTCCAAAAATGTGCTATTTTTTTGGTTAACTTGAATAAAGGCACTTTCACTAATTTTAATGAAAAACAGTTTTTCTTGTTTTTTTTTAAGAACTATTAGTAATGGATACAACCCCCTTTGTTTTTAATAACTTCAAATATACGAGTTTTCATTGAGAGATAAAGAGAATTTATGTAGTCCAACGAAATTTGATTCCAAGCATCTTTAATGGCCTGAATTAGTGACTGCTTGTCATCAAATTGTCGTCTACCTCCATCATAGGCCTTACGAGATAACCACACCCAGACATTTCGATAATGTTTAGATCTGGTGAATATGTTGGCCAGTCAAGAATATTAACATTTTGGCTTGCAATGAAGTCCTTTACTACTCTGGCGTTGTATATAGGGGAATTATCCTGTTGAAATATCCAAGATATGGTACGAAATAGTTCACTGAACTTCGGAAAAGCCGATGCCAATAACGTTTTATAGCTTGCACCAGTCATTTTTGCACTTTGAAATTGAGGATCGATGGTGGCATAGTACGTATTAGCACTCCATACCATAATGCCGCCCTCTTGTCTGTGATGTCGGTTCAGAAAACGCTTTTCTTTGCGCAGATCGTGGAAATAATAGTTGTACCCCAAATTAAAATTAAACTTATTCTCATCCGTAAATACAACGGTTCTCCAGTCATTTATAGGAACTCTTGACTGCACATCTCATACCATGTAGTGTCTTGCGAATTGAAGCCGCTTTTCCTTACGAGGAGCATTAACTGGCGGCTTTTTTTGTAATTTCAGGTATTTAAGATACAGCTCTTAATTTCTCTGCATACTGATGACTTGCTCGCTTCCACTCCAGCTTGAGCTCTTATTTTTGACAAGGATAAGGCAGAATTAGAAGCAATTCTGATGATTTTTCTTTTCTCATACGTAAATACAATGAAACCCTTCCTTTAAAATTTTTTCCATACCCCTCGGGTCCTTGATGTAATTGTCGACAACTGTTGGGCTCCGTCCAATTTTTTTAGCTATTGCGCTGTTAGAATATCCTTCAGAACGGTAAACATCGATTTTAGTTTTTTCCGATAGATTTAAAAATTTTTGTTTTGCCATTTTGACTCGTAAAATGATTAAGATGTAATAAACAAACGCTCCCTACAAAAAATCATCGCTTACTTTAAAAATAATAAAGTGAACCAAAAAAATAGCACATTTTTTTTTTTAAGACTATTTTAATTTATTGAATCTGCTCCAAAGGAGCCGCCTAACAATAAGTATTTGAATCGTATATTCTAAACGGGGTTAATCCAATTATTAATAATTAGATTGATGTTGAAGCGGGCCTCTGTATCGTTGCGTTTGGGATTTCTTGGTTAATTACAGTGTTGGGAAATCCCCTCTACGTAGACGGGATGAACTTGTTGTTATTCTTAGATTTCTTGCTAGAGCGTTTGTGTGTTGTGAAAGTTTTTGTTGGTGAATTTGTTTGATGCGGTGGATTTCGTCCTTTATTACAGGTATTTTTAAATCTCTATGTATATTCTCATTTCGCATTTACCATGATGCGCCGGTAATTACTCGTAGTATTTTTGACTGAACTCTTGGGACAACTTCGATGTTACTTTTACTACCATTTCCCCATAGTTGAGAGCCGTATGCCCAAATTGGCTTAAATACTCTGTTGTATATTTGAACTTTGTAGTCCAGTTTAAGTTTCGAGTTCGAATTGAGTAGCCAATGAAGTTGATGAGTTTTCAATTTAATCTGAGTTTTCTTAGCTTCAAGATGTCTTCTCCACGTCATCCTGCGATCAAGGTGTATACCTAAGTAAGTAATTTCGTCACATAAGGAAATCGGTATGTCGTTTAGTTTTATTTGTGGACAGGTTTTTGTGTTTAGAGTAAACGTAACTTGTTTACTCTTTGTTTCGTTTACTCTTATTCTCCAGTTAGCAATCCAAGTTTCTATTGTTTGGAGATGGTCGCTAAGAATTTTTGCGGCTGTAACTGAATCTTTATGGTAGCTCAGTATTGCAGTATCATCTGCAAAAGTGGACGAGAGCAAGCCCGTACTAGTTGGGATGTCAGCTGTAAAGATAAGATAAAAAAAGGGCCGAGAACACTTCCTTGCGGAACCCCAGCATTTCTTTCCCCCCCCCCCCCCTACTTATATTTCTTATGGGCACCTATAAGGAAAAATTGGTCGCATTTGTCGTAGTTAGCCCCCCAACGTAACAGGCATGTTGATGGTCATCATCTTTTCTGAGGGCAACTCGTAGACCGTTCGTTGCAACGGTATGTCGAAGACTTGCAGCTGGTGATCTATATCTTTGCCAATCCCGTCGAGCTTTTCTTTTCCCATTTACCAAATGTTCAATTTCCCTGACCCTAGCCGCTCCTTCGGAGATGGAGTTGCGTGGCAAGCTGCTTCCTCAAGCAAGGAATTAAAATTAGTGCTTGGTTTTCAATATCAAGTTCATTGACAATACTTTTGTTCAAAACTGGGACATGACTGCTTATAAATTTTTTATATTTCAACCAATTTGTATTTTTGGATGTTAGCATCCTAGGGGCTTCTATCTCGTGGTGCCCATTAATTGAAAATATGACTTGGGAATGGTCCGAAGACAGTCCTAGGCACGTAGTCGCGGAGACGTTTGAACTTGCAATTCCCCTAATTATACCGAAATCAATTATATCAGGCTGTTTGTTGCGATCATGCGGCCAGTACGTAGGCTGGCAGGGCGATACGTAATCGAGCCCGTTTTGTCGAGACATGATGCAATTGTAAAACAGTTTGCCTTTCGGATTCACGAGACGGGAGCCCCAATGAGTATGTTTCGCATTGTAATCTCCGGCAGCTAAAAAAGTATGACCGAGACTATGAAAAAAGTTCAAAAATGTAAATGTATAAAATGTATTTTCGATATCGAAATCGTGGGGGGCAATATGTTGCCGATATAGTCATTGGACTATATGAAATTGGGACACGAATTGTAGTTGCCTGCATATATAGTTCTGAGGTGCCTTCTAGGACATCATGCCTCATTCTGTTGCGTATAAGAATACCTGTACCTCCATTGGTCCTATCATCAGGATGATTCGTGCCGTAAAACTTGTAATTGGGAATACTGAAGTTATACCTATCTGTAAGGTGAGTCTCCGATAAGAGCATTATATCCATATCTTCCCGAGCAAGGTAATTAACTATTTCAAGTCTGTGTTTAATAACACCGCGTTCCATGCACAGATTTTAAGGAAAGCGCCTGCTTCCAATAAGTCCTACATCATCGACTGCATTGTCGACATGAACATGTTCATACTCTGAGTAAGTTGCTGAATCATTGATTCCAGGCCACTAACTGGTTGTTGTGAGGGTCGTTGAGGAGTCGGTTTAAGAACGCTAGCGTATGACATTGTTCCAAAAGGAACTGTAATATTGTTGTCCTCTTGCGGTACAGGGAAAAAACGAAATTCTAGGGTCGGTGCTGCGTAGTCACGAGTATGAACTCTTTTCAACTTTTCATCAAGTTTCTTCTTAAGACCCTTATATATTGGGCAACCTATGTAATTCGCAGTGTGGTTACCCGTATTTTCGTTTACGTTAGCAATAGATGGAGAACACATTTTCTCCATCTGTTGCATTTTGCTCGGAACTTTAGTAGTTGACCTAACATTTTCTTCCAGTGTAGCCATCAGCTGATTGCTGTTACTGCAGTTGTTCCTTGATGCCAAATTTTGCATCTCTGCACATTCACTGCAAAAACGATGTATAAGTAGACAGTCAAAATTTCTCTTCACTCAAATGCCAACAAACAAAACGAGTGAAACCCTAGTACTTCTCTAATCTCTCTCTTACTCTCTTCATTGAATATTTCAATACACGAGCAGCTTTTTGATAGTGTTCTTGTATAAAACTATACAAATTCCAAACATTTTGAAGTAAAATTACATAAACTATGCAAAAAGTATGAAATAAGCAAGATATGTCGCGAGAGAGAAATGCGTTTGAGTGAACTCCTAGCACTTTTTGGTTCTCTTTTACCAGGGTTGCCAAGTTGCGCACATCTTCTGGTCGTCTAATTCTAAATCGTCTTTGTTCACTGCAAAAACGGTGTACAAGTAGACAGTCAAAATTTCTATATACTCAAATGCCAACAAACAACGAGTGAAACCCTAGTACTTCTCTACTCTCTCTCTTACTCTCTTCATTGAATATTTCAATACACGAGCAGCTTTTTGATAGTTAGGGAATTCACATGGTCTCCTAAAGTCATAAGTCGTAAAGTCATATTCAACAAATTTGTACATATGACTTATGCATGTGAGCAGCATGTTGTATGTGCTAAATCATAAGTCATAAAAACGTCAAATAAACGTCAAGCAACAAAAGAAAATTATTAAAAAAAATTAAAAAATGCCAACAAGAAGCGAAAAAGATACAATTTTTACGGTTTTGTGTGAAAAGTTTGTGCACAAAAACTTACCGAAGTAGTTTCTAATCCTTCCATTTGTCCAATTTACTTTTTTTATTATTTTACCAATTAAAATTAATTCTTGAGTGAATGTTGTAGAAAAATGCAAAATTTCTTCAAAACACAACAATATATATGATTAAATAGTAAACAAAAAACAGCTGATACTGAACATACAACATAGTACACTGGAAAAACAGACATACTCAGGTTGTATAGTCGTAAAATATATTTAAATGAAGAATACCAACAACATATTTACAACTGTTGTATTATTTTAGCATATACGACAAATACAACACAATAGTACACCATGTGAACTCCCTAAGTGTTATTGTATAAAACTATACAAATTCCAAACATTTTGAAGTAAAATTACATAAACTATGCAAAAAGTATGAAATAAGCAAGATATGTCGCGAGAGAGAAATGCGTTTGAGTGAACTCCTAGCACTTTTTGGTTCTCTTTGTTCACTGCAAAGGCGATTTACAATTAGACGACCAGAAGATGTGCGAACTTGGCAACCCTGGTAAAAGAGAACCAAAAAGTGCTAGGAGTTCACTCAAACGCGTTTCTCTCTCGCGTCATATCTTGCTTATTTCATACCTTTTGCATAGTTTATGCAATTTTACTTCTACATGGTTGGAATTTGTATAGTTATATGCAATAAAACTATCAAAAAGCTGCTCGTGTATTGAAATATTCAATGAAGAGAGTAAGAGCGAGAGTAGAGAAGTACTAGGGTTTCACTCGTTTTTTTGTTTTTGGCATTTGAGTGAAGAGAAATTTTGACTGCCTACTTGTACATCGTTTTTGTTCACTGTCTTTTTCCCGCGTTTGTTGGCAAAGAACACGGGAGAGCTTTTATCAGATCTCAGAGTTGGCTTTGTTGTAATATACCAACTTTCATGACGTTTATATTTTGATATTTTGATTCCCGACTATTTATTATTATTATATTTATTATATATGAATCTATTTGTTTTCGTTTCTTGTGTTTGAGAATATACTGCAAACGGAGCACTCTCAAAAAACACATCCGTCTACGTTGACGTCTACACACTTTTTGACTTTTTTTTATAAATTGCTCAAAAAAAGTTCTTTAGTTAAGAAACCACTATTGCCATGATTTTTATATGTCTTAAGATGTCTAGCTTCCATTTCCATTTTTAAATTCTGCAATCGGTTAAAAATTGTAAAAGATACTGGCTGCTGAATATGGAATTTTTAGTGCCTTTAAATAAGTGAACCGGAGTGTATGCGTGTATGTGCCTTTTCATAAAAAAATCTTCACATTGACTTTCAAACCAAATCCCCTTTTTATTTTAGGATTCGTATACCCATTTTAAGAAAAGATGAAAAAGCCAATCATGAATGTACGGTGTTATTTTTTACACCGGGACGTTTCAAAACAAGCATACAATGTCATGCCAAACCACATCAATCACTCTCCTCCAATGCCACAACAAATTCTCTAATTTCCCGATCGTGTCCAGCGCCGCAGACAACAACTGCTGATCACCGTCAAACTTCTACTAGTTTACACATTACTTTAAATAATATAACGGTTGGTGCACTAAACTATCATGAACAACAAGAACACATTTGGAAATTTATACCACCCATAGAGGTGACAGTTGTTGAACAACAATAAAGTGTTGAATAGTTCTAATAATAAAAAATATTACTATAATTTTGTATTCTAATTTAAGTTATAGTGGTAAATGGGGGCCAGTACGAATCGAATTGGATGATTCTTTAAATTTCTTTCTAATGTATTCTTTATAGAGAGTATACGTTTTGATTCGTACCGTTGTCGGGAATTTACACCAAATTACATTTTGTATGCCTATATATTAAATAAAAAGTTTTGTATTTAACGATTTTGATCAACTATGTAAATATTGATAATTTTGAAATAAATTTCAAAGTGCATTATAATAATTTGGTTTAGTTAAATATTAAAGCTTTGTTATATAATAATTGTTCACGTATACATACATACCTATTTTTTGTGAAGACAAAGTCTTAAAACAATAATTTATGTAAAAGAAAACATATTAAACAAGATAAACTTTGGAAACTGGATGGTATTTTAGTAGTTATCCTTACTCAAATGTACAAGGTCTGATAAAAGGTGGCATCGTCACTTTATTGAAGAGGGGTAAATATTTGTGTTCGGTATTACTATCTTCCAAATTGTTTAAACTGATAACATTTTTAAATTGATTTTTTAGTGTCCTTCCTTCCAGTTTTGTTGTAAAAGCCTAAAGCAATTGTTACTTGAAAGCATAAATAACTTCAAAATAATATAAACTATAAAGTACTTTGTAATAAAGAAGGTAATGCTTCTGTAAGTTATTATACAAAAATAAACAAAAATATATGAAAATATACATTAATAAACAGATACAATTGTTGATGAATCTCTTTTATGTTAATACTTTCACATTTGCCTACTCCATTTGGCCGGCAAGTACAAATAAGAAGGCGGTTTAATAACGACCTTGACGCGATGTGGGGGGCTTAAGCGTGGTCTAGGCTGCGTGAACTAAAGGTTACTTACTTACTTATCCGGTCTCGGACAACCCCGGGGGGTCAGGGACCTTACAAAACGAAGATAACATATTTCGCCAACCAGTTCGTTCTTTTGCTTTATCTCTCCAGTTGGCAATACCAAGTGTACGCAGGGATTCGTCAACCTGATCCCTCCAGCGGAGTCTTGGTCTTCCTATTTTTCGTCTTCCTTCGAGTTCGGTTTCGAAAACCCTTGACAGTCAATTGAATTTCTCCCGCTTGCGGATCTGAAACTGATCCGTAACGGATTCCGCTACGGATACGTTTTATTAAAATACACGGGTCCGCAACGGATCCTAATATGATGTCCGTAACGAGTCCGTAACGGATCCGGAAAACGGACATAAAATCCGTTTTTGGATTCGTTTTTTTGGGAGGAATTTCTCCCGCTTGCGGATCCGAAACGGATCCGTAATTGATTCCGTTACGGATAGAAAGTACGAAGAAGTGGATCCGTTGCGGTTCCGAAACGGATCCGTTTGGCACACTGGGATGTTATTATTACAGGTACGAGTATTATGTCGATGTGTGTAGCCTTATAGAATTTTTCATAGTCAGATGAGAGAATTAATTCGTCTATACTAAATTCGTCTATGGTGATTGTCTACGCATCATAGAATCAAAATTACTTTAATCATCATTAAAAATATTCATTTAAATTAGTTACATTTTTTACTCAATCCGTGGAAAGACCTATATGCAAAATTAACTTTAAATTTCTATTTCAAAATTTGATCTTTGCAAATACCAATTAGAAAGAAGAGAAAACAACAAAACAACATACATATATCAAGATCATTGACTTCCCTGCAACGGAATTAAGCTGCTTTGTTGTTATAATTCGAAAATCGTTGCTCTTCTGCTTTGCATCTCAAAGCAGAGACAACGACTCAACGACTCACATACACACGCACACATCTAATTCAACCTTTCGCATGCCCAAGTAATATACAAGTGAATGTTGTTGTTGTTTTTTCTAACTTCTTTTTGGTAAACACAACAAGAACAGCGCAAAAGAAGTCAGTCGCTTTTATCACTTTCAACCGTATTCATGTTTCGAGAACAAAATTAGAAGGAAAAACAATAAAACATTAAAAAACATTTAGTTAAACAGTAAACATAAATTATATAATTACATAAAACTAAGATAAAGTGAACTCTAAATAAAACCAATAAATAAGTGTTAATAAACAATACAAAAAAAACTCAAAACAAACATCTCTTATTAAAGACATTAAAAAGTGGTAAACAAAGGGTAACCAAATTGGACATACAACAATGAAAATAATTTAAATCTATAATATACGACAAATAGCACAATTTCGAATAAACATTTGGTCCTTGTCGAACCGTATTCGTGTTTTAACAAAACTTAAAAAAAAAATATTTTTTTATCAAATATCTCAAAATAAGTCGTACCAGTGACCTAACCCCATCAACATCAAATGTGTGTGCCAAAAAAAAAAGTATTTAGTGAACAGACAGTCAAGAACAAAAATTGACTATTTAATCGTTGTTTAACTACTAAAACAAACATTTAAAACTCAATCGAAAAAATCCAAGTGCATATAACGGGAAAATGTTTCAAGGCTAAATCTTGAAATTTAAAAAAAAAAAAAAAAAATCATTAAGTGCAATTTCTTCTGTACTTTTGGACCTCAGCCACAACAACAAAACAAAGAAAACACCAAAGACAACAATCGTCAGCATTGTCAACGGGACCTCAGCAACCACAAAAAGAGCAAGTATTCGAGCAACAAGTGAGTAAGTACTCAGTTTTCCACATACAGACATACTCATATACGAAATAGCAACAGACATTTTCTGCACCTTGCTGGTCCTTGCCCTTCGCTCTCCGATTGACTTCCTTTTTCGTAAAAGTGAAGAGTTGCCACATCAGACACCTTTAATAATTTTCCGGGGAACTTTTGGGAGTACATTTCTCAAAATATATTGCGACCTGTTGACATTTTTGAACATCCCACACTCTTTGACCGTGTCACATTACCTTCTTCAACTTCCTCGAACTCCCAACCTTAAAAAATGGATCTTCTTAATAAATTTACAAACTCGTATAACGATTTAGTTGACTTTGAAGAAGTCCAAGCGGGTAGCAAAGCGGAGGACAACATACACGCATTAGAAGTTCTTCGTGTACATTTGGATTATCTCTGGACTCAAGTCAAACGTAGTTACGAAGATTGTCGCGATTATAAGGCTCAAGGAGAAGAAAGGCCAATAGACATTAACAAGTTACGAGAATCATTTAAAAAAGCGCTAACGGCCTATAAATGTTCTTTAAGTTCAATTAATGCGGAAATTGACTCAATAACACCCCCTCCTAGGACTCCAGTGGAAGGAACATACTATTCAATGGTGCCACCAGACCAAACTATAATTGAAAAATCTCCTCAGTATTCAATAAAACTTCCTCCATGCGACACTGACATTTTTCACGGTAGCTACAAAAACTGGCCCACATTTAGAGACCTTTTTTCTGCAATTTATATAAAAAATACACGGTTGAGTAATGTAGAGAAACTCTATCATTTAAACCAAAAAACAGGAGGTGAGGCCCGTGAAATTATATCACTCGTTCCATTGACCAATGATGGTTTTGACCTCGCATGGAAGAATTTAACAGACCGTTATGAAAATAAACGGATGCAAATTAATGAACAATTAAAGACTCTATTTAATTTGCCATCAGTTTTAACGAACTCTAGTTCGTCTGTTAAGTCACTTCAACGGACAGTTAACGGTTGTATCCAAAATCTGAGAACTTTTGACATTAATACAGGCACATGGGACCCGATTCTAATCTACCTTTGTTCAATGAAGATGCCCAGATGCTATTTAGAAGAATTTGAAAATGCACTAGATGATAGTTCTAACATGCCTTCCTGGAATGACTTTGACAAATTTTTGACTCAACGTTTTAAAACATTGGAATCCATAGAAAATATTCAACCATCAACCTCCAAGTTTAGTCATTCTTCAAACGATAGCAGAAGGAATAATCCCAAAGAAAAAAACATTAATACATTCCAGACGAACCTAGAACCACATTCAAATCTAGTTGAAGCGAATTATAGATCCTATTCTACAAATCTAAATTCGAACTATTTGACCTGTCAGCTTTGTAAAGATGCACATTTAATGCGAAATTGTCCTAAATTTTTACAAAAAAGCATAAATGATCGCATTCACGTTGTCAAAACTACACAGTCTTGTTTTAATTGCCTCTATAAAGATCATGGCGTCAAAGAGTGCAAAAGTAAATTCGCTTGCCGAATTTGCGGCCACAAACATCATACCCTCTTACATAAGGGCAGTGGAACACAGTCCACTGCGCCTGAAGTCGAAGCCAGCGAACAACCTAGTACAAGTGCCCAGGCTTTAACCACAACTATACAGTCCACTTCCACATCAAATCTAAACCAATCAAACATCACAACATTAACTCTACGCGATGATAAACAACCTCCGTCAACAAATCATGTGCGAGAGACTTTACTGTTTACGGCCATCGTGCAATTAGAATCTAATGGTCAGAGATACGAAGCAAGAGCGATCATCGACACAGGATCCCAATCGACTTTTATCTCTGACAAACTTAAGAATAAGTTAAGACTTCCGACCAAGCGAAATCTAGTACATGTCTCAGGTTTAAGTCCCACAGTCACTGAAACTTCAACACAAGCTTGCATTTTTACACTGTGCTCTCGGGTGGAACCAAGCTTCAAATTAGACGTCCTAGCACCAGTATTGAAGACATTACCATTCAACTTACCACCTAAAAATCTGGACATAGAGTTCTACAATCGTTTCAATGAACCATTAGCTGATCCACATTTTTACCGAAGTCAACCAATAGACATTCTCATTGGCCTTGACATAAGCCCATTCATTTTTGATTTCACAGTTCCGATACGTCCACTTGGATCCCTTTTGACACAAAAAACTGTATTTGGTTGGATTGTGGGGGGACCAATAGAACAACCAAATCGATCAAAATCTGAAATATTGCTTTTTAATGCCGTGGCACTAGACAAAATCCTCACACAATTTTGGGAGGTGGAGGAAACTTCGAAAACCATTTTAAGGTCAGCAGATGACACCATTTGCGAAAACATTTATAAATCTACAACATACCAAAATAGTTCGGGAAGATATATTGTCACCCTACCGTTTAAAAATGACGAAGAAATCGGACACTCACGAAACATAGCCATGGCGCAATTTATTCGTATGGAGAAAATACTTAGTAACAAACCTGACATAAAACAACAGTATGATCAAGTCATACTTGAATACTTAGACCTCGGGCATATGAAAAAAGTCCCACAAGCGGACATAAACAAAATTCCAAATTACTACTTACCTCATCACGCAGTTATAAAACCTGACAGAGTAACCACAAAACTTCGTGTGGTTTTTAATGCATCATCCCCAACTTCAAATAAAAAAAGTCTAAACGACATTTTGTATCCTGGACCTATTCTGCAACAAGATCTCGTTTTACAGACTTTAAAATGGCGTTTTTTTAAATATGTTTACAATGCTGACATCACTAAAATGTATCGCCAAATATTAATTCATCCATCGCAAACACAATATCAAAGAATATTGTTTCGAAGATCTCCCAAAGAGCCAATTGAAGACTTCGAACTGCAAACAGTGACCTTCGGAGTCAATTGTGCACCATTTCTAGCGATAAGGACTCTTCTACAAGTTGCTGATGACGTTAGTCACTCATACCCTCTAGCTGCCAAAGCATTAAAAGGAAATATGTACGTTGATGACGTATTAGCCGGAGGACACACACTGGAAGAAACCATTGATTCACGATTTCAGCTACAACAAGCTCTAGAGTTAGCAGGGTTTAACTTAATGAAGTGGACCTCTAACGAACCTCAAGTAATCAAAGACATACCTGAAGAAAAGCTCCTTTCCATCGATTGTTTAAATCTCTCTGAAAACCTAGGCACCAAAACTTTAGGCATAAAGTGGAATATTAAAACAGATTCATTCTCATTTCCACAACCCAATATTGACATCAAACCTAATTACACGAAAAGGGAAGTTCTTTCGACTATTGCCCGATTCTTTGATCCCTGTGGATGGCTAGCACCTATTATTGTTGCTGCAAAACTCATCATGCAACAAATTTGGTTGGACAAAGTCGAATGGGACGATGAGTTAACCCCTTTGACTTGTATAACATGGAAAAACTTCATCCGACACTGCCCAGATATCCAACTATTACAAATTCCCAGGTGGATAAATTACACCCCAAATTGCAAAGTGGAAATTCATGGCTTTTGTGATTCATCTGAAAAAGCGTATGCAGCAACTTTATATGTTCGACTTGAAACCAACAATTACACAACTTGCCATTTACTTGCTGCAAAAACACGTGTTGCTCCAATAAAGAAACTTTCATTACCCAGACTTGAACTATGTGGAGCTGTGTTATTAGCGACATTAACATCAACAATAATTCCCAATCTAAAACTATCTTCATATGAAACATATTATTGGACAGACTCAACAATTGTACTTGCTTGGCTAAAGAAACCTCCATGTGTTTGGAATACCTTTGTGGGAAATCGAATATCCGAAATTGCAGACAAAGCTAACACTTCTAATTGGCGACACATAAATTCTGAGGACAATCCAGCTGACATTGCATCTCGGGGATGTTCTTCCAAGGACCTTGAAGCTCATTCTTTATGGTGGCATGGACCTTCGTGGCTTAAACAGTCCCAAAATTGCTGGCCAAAATCACATCAACCAACTGATACAACCCTAGAACAAAAAGAAATTAAATCATTTTTTAATACGACCTTTGAAGACCCGCTTGAAAGATTCTCATCTTTATCGCGTGCGTATCGTGTCTTAGCCTATGTTTTACGATTCTGGAGGAACACAGGAAATAGACATCAACTTCGGGTCACATCAGCTGAAATTTCGGGCGAAGAAATAAAATTCGTTAAATCAAAACTGATAAAAATAACTCAACACCAATATTTCACTGAAGAATATCGACTCTTATCACGAAAATCAAGAATACAATCGAGTAGTTCACTTTTAACTTTAAACCCATTTTTAGATTCTCTTGGAATCATGAGAGCTAATGGACGTCTGACAAATTCCCCAACACTAACATATAATGAACGACATCCAATATTACTACCCCATAATTCACGCCTTTCTAAACTTATTGTCGAACACACTCACAAAATGACTTTGCATGGTGGTAACCAATTAATGATTCGAGTATTACGCGCTGAGTTTTGGATATTCCGATTAAAACCTTTAGTCAAATTAGTTATAAACCATTGTAAGACTTGTATTTTGTATAAAAAACATACACAAACTCAAATTATGGCATCCTTACCTCCTGAACGAACAATAATCACTAGACCTTTTTTAAATACTGGAGTTGACTTTGCTGGACCCTTTAGCATTCGAAACTTTACAGGAAGAGCATGTCTTATTACCAAGGGATATATTTGCATATTTGTTTGCTTTTCAACAAAAGCTGTGCATTTAGAAGCCACCAGCGATCTGTCGACTCAATCATTTCTTGCTGCCTTCACGAGGTTTATTGGAAGACGCGGTTGTCCAGCAAAAATGTTCTCCGATAACGGAACAAACTTCACTGGCGCAGCAGAAATATTAAAAAAAGATCGATTGGAATTTTTCAAACGACTGCACACAAGTATAACTCACCAATACTCAAATCAATCGCTTGAATGGAACTTTATACCCCCTGGTGCCCCACACATGGGCGGACTTTGGGAAGCTGGCGTCAAATCATTCAAATGTCATCTTCGAAAATTCATTCCAACTATGAAATTTACGTTTGAAGAGCTTTCAACAATTCTAGCTAGAATTGAGTCCTGCCTGAATTCTAGACCTCTATGTCCCGCTAGTGATGACCCAAACGACCTTCTACCGCTCACCCCAGGACATTTTCTAATTGGAACTTCTCTATTAACTCCAGCTGAACCAGACGTTTCAGAAGACAATATTAATTTGGTTAATCGCTGGAAACGCTTAAAAATTATATCTCAACAATTCTGCCAACGTTGGAAAGAAGAATATTTGAAAGAGCTACACAGAAGATACAAATGGAAACGACAAGAAAAAAATGTTAAAATAAACGATCTTGTAGTCATCAGAGATGAAAAACTGCCACAAAATGAGTGGAAATTGGGTAGAATCACCAAGTTATATCAGGGCATTGACAATAATTGTCGGGTAGTAGACATACTTACTTCAAACGGAAGCATTCGTAGACCTATTACTAAACTTATACCCTTATTGTCCGATTAACTTTCGAAGATACATTTTCAGCTCCCATTTGTAATAACTAAAACTACCACATTTAATTTCTTATTCACAGACATGGCACAACAAACCCCTTCACACGACATCAAGGGCAAACGACCTCATAATTGGATTTATTCTTGCGGATTGTGTAAACGGGATCATGCGCTCAAGACTTGTCAACGCTTTTTAGCCTTGGGCCCCGCAGAACGTTTCGATGTTGTCTGTGAATACTTTTATTGTATAAATTGTCTAGCCTGTTCTCACACCAGAGCTAACTGTACTACAGACCTTTCATGTCAAATATGCCAAGAAAAACACAACACTCTTTTACATTTTTCCCCTCAACTTAAGGACTTCACCATTCGCAAACTAAAGTGCGTTGAACGACCTCAAGAATACGCCAATCGCAATCAGAATTTGCCCCAAGATCGCAACGAAAAACCCCGAACTTCTAGGCAGAGCAAACTTGAAGAAACTTCACCACGCAAACGAGCACCAACCTCACGAGAACGTCCAAAATCTGTCGTACGAGTCCACACTGATTTCAGCCTTCAACCTCGGCCATGTGTTTCATTCAGCTGGTCAAAAGTTTTCATTGCGACTGCTCAATTAAGAATCGCCATTCCAAATGAACCTGGTTTGTGGCATATATGTCGTGCTGGTTTAAATTTTTACTCCTCGGTCTCAAAAATTTCCATCAGCCTACAGACTTCTTTGAAATTGGAAACTTTTGACTTTGGTGAAGCTCGTTTTGCCAAACTTTGCGTAAAAGCACGTCTAAATCACTTCAAATGGGAAAAGAAAGTTCACGCCATGCTTACCAGCGATTTGCCAAAGAAGCCTTACAGCAAGCCAATTATGGAAAACCCAGCCGCTGACTTTTCTGACGACTCTTTAGCCGATCCGGACCCTAGATGCAATTTGCCGATCGACTTGGAACTCGGAGCCGAAGAATTTTATGCTCTCTATCGAAACGGATCGATAAATACTGACTTAAAGTTTGTAGTAGCCATGCAAACAGCAGTTGGATATGTTTTCACTGGCCCAATTGGTAAACCCTGGTAATACTACACGGAGGGGCCGAAATGTCTACGCATCATAGAATCAAAATTACTTTAATCATCATTAAAAATATTCATTTAAATTAGTTACATTTTTTACTCAATCCGTGGAAAGACCTATATGCAAAATTAACTTTAAATTTCTATTTCAAAATTTGATCTTTGCAAATACCAATTAGAAAGAAGAGAAAACAACAAAACAACATACATATATCAAGATCATTGACTTCCCTGCAACGGAATTAAGCTGCTTTGTTGTTATAATTCGAAAATCGTTGCTCTTCTGCTTTGCATCTCAAAGCAGAGACAACGACTCAACGACTCACATACACACGCACACATCTAATTCAACCTTTCGCATGCCCAAGTAATATACAAGTGAATGTTGTTGTTGTTTTTTCTAACTTCTTTTTGGTAAACACAACAAGAACAGCGCAAAAGAAGTCAGTCGCTTTTATCACTTTCAACCGTATTCATGTTTCGAGAACAAAATTAGAAGGAAAAACAATAAAACATTAAAAAACATTTAGTTAAACAGTAAACATAAATTATATAATTACATAAAACTAAGATAAAGTGAACTCTAAATAAAACCAATAAATAAGTGTTAATAAACAATACAAAAAAAACTCAAAACAAACATCTCTTATTAAAGACATTAAAAAGTGGTAAACAAAGGGTAACCAAATTGGACATACAACAATGAAAATAATTTAAATCTATAATATACGACAAATAGCACAATTTCGAATAAACAGTGATCATCATTCTGTTCGTAATTGACTAAGATCGCCTCTGCTTCTCTTATTTCTTTGATGTATGGTTATCAGGATCAAAATCCCTAAACCTCTTGTGGTTAGTTGGATGAGGCCCGTTCATGCTTGGAGGTTTTTAACCACCAAGCCTTAGAAAAAATATTTATAATGTTTGTCCTTTTTAATATAAAAGTATAAAAAAATGGAGATGTTTGAAGAGAAATTCGAGATGCGTTTGAATGAATGTAAACAGATTAAGAAGAGAGAACCGTTAAACACTCTTTAACACAATCAGTAAAAAAACGTCTGCACGCGGCAATTTCCTTAGAGAAACTGAAGTTAAAAACATATTTTAGGGTAATTTAGGATCATCATCACCCACTGCCAGAGTGGGTGAGATGCGAACCACGGTGGGCTGAGTTTGCCTCCCGCCACCGTTATATGGGCAATGAAAATACGCGGAAAATATGATGGACAAGGAAACCCCCCAACTGTTGACGACCCTCGCAAACGTTATAAGGACCATGATTTAAGGATATGTACCTGGAATGTTCGAACGCTATACAGGACCGGTGCCACTTTCCAACTGGCGGATGTCCGCGGATAATATAAAGCTGACATCACAGCGATCCAGGAAATGCGATGGACATGATATGGTTGCACCGGAAGGAAAAACTTCGATATTTACTACAGCTGCCATGAGCGTAAGCACGAATTTGGGTGCGGATTTACAGTAGGCAAGAGACTGCGACACCTAGTTTCAAGGTTCAACCCAGTGAGTGACCGCATAGCCACAATTCGCATCAAAGCGAAATATTTCAACATCTCGTTAATTTGTGTGCACGCACCGACAGAGGATAAGGATGATGAGGTCAAGGGGACATTTTATGAGCGCCTGGGGGAAGTATATGAACGCTGCCCTGACCACGACATTAAGATTATTCTAGGCGATTTTAATGCCAAATTAGGAAAGGAAAGTGTCTTTCGACCAACCATCGGCAATCACAGTCTACATGATACCACCTCCGATAATGGAATAAGACTGATAGACTTCGCCGCTGCAAAGAACATGGTAGTTAGTAGCACACGATTCCAGCATAAGGACATTCATAAGGCGACCTGGATATATCCTGATCAACGGACGAAGAACCAGATTGATCACTTGGTAATAGACGGCAGGCACTCTTCTAGTGTAATGGATGTACGTGTGATTCGAGGTGCCAATATCGACTCGGATCATTACCTGGTGGCTGCGAAAGTTCGCACGAGATTGAGCAGGGCGAAAAACGTACGGAGCCGAACACTGGAAAAGTTCGATATTGACAAGCTGCGAATACCGGAGATATCAATGTCCTATCGACGGAAACTCTCTCTCCTGCTGGAGCAGAATACCCCCCCTCCCGAAGATCCAGATGCGCAGTGGAAGCACATCTCCCATTCTTTGGAAATCGCTGCAATGACTGAACTTGGCTATCAAAAACCGCAGAAGGATAAGCCATGGTATGACGAAGAATGTCGCATTGAAACTGATGAAAAAGACGCTGCACGTATGGCAACGAAACAGTCAGTTACAACGCGTGCTGCGAGTGAGCGGTACAAGAGGCTGAGAAGGGGGGAAACCAATTATTTGGGCGAAAAAAATGGCAGTGGGAGCAGAGAGAGAGTGAAAGAACCGAAATGTGCAGGATGAATGGTGAATCGCGAAAGTTTTCCAGAGGGTAAGAAGATCGACCAACGGGCCTAATAGTGGGCTGCCCTCCTGCAAGGACGAGAATGGAAATCTGGTGACTGAGAAGCAGTGTGTGCTCAAAATGTGGAGAGACCACTTTTCAGCACTACTCCACTCAGATTCTTCCACTGAAGATCAGGAGGTAATGATAGTGGAAGATAGTATAGATTGTACCCCCCCAGCCAAGACGAGATTAGAACGGCGATCTCCCGCCTGGAGGATAATAAAGCCGCGGGTGCGGATGGCCTACCCGCTGAACTTTTTGGGGCAGGACTTATAGATGATAGACTCATCTACCGCCTCTGTAGAATGACGCTGACCAACACCAAATCAGCAGTGAAAGTGGGGAAAAACCTCACTGAACCATTCTGTACCAAGCGAGGACTCTCATTTTACCTGTCTTGACATATGGCTCCGAAACTTGGGTCATATCGCAAGCGGATGAAAAACACCTGGGAGTTTTCGAGAGAAAAATTCTCCGTAAAATATATGGGCCTGTTAGGGAAAACGGCGAGTACCGACGTCGCTGGAACGCAGAGCTATATAGTCTCTATTCTGACGTGGACATAGCTAGACGAATCAAAGTGTGCCAATTGCGTTGGCTAGGCCATGTTATCAGAATGGATGAAGATGAGCCAGCGCGAAAGATTTTTGATAACGTACCCGATGGAAGCAGGAAAAGAGGACGACCAAGACTCCGCTGGAAAGACCAGACAGAAGAATCCCTCCGTATCCTTGGTGTTACCAACTGGCGAGAAAAGGCGAAGGATAGAGCCAGTTGGAAGAATATGTTGAAATTTGTTTAATTTGTTTGTTTAATTAATATGTGTAAGACGTCTGACCTCATGAGGTTGTAATATAGTCAATAAAAGTAAAAAAGATACTAATAACACATAATATGGTAAAATATGAAACGGAGAAGGACTTGTTTTTAAAACTTGTGTTACAATTCCTTGAACAAGATTGGCCAGAGAAGATTAAATAGTTATGTAAGATATTTGCTGGTCCAATTCCATAGACTTAAATAAAAGAAATGAAGTGAATTGAAAATATTTTAGGCGTCATTATGTTAGGCGAACGAGTTGTGATTCCCAGTATATATCGTAAGCGAGTTCTAAAGCAGATAATTACTAATTGAAAATTACTAATACTAATTGTTCATATGCAGCGAAACTGCAAACAAAAGCGACATTTCAATCTTGGTCCATCCCTTCAGAACCATGGGAACGAGCGCCTTCACATTGACTATGCTGGTCCAATTACTGCGTACTATTTTTTGGTAGTAATGGGTACTCGTGTAAAGATGCACTAATTGCTTATATGCAGCGAAAATGCCAACAAAAGCGACACTTCAATCTTGGTTCATCCCTTCAGAACCATGGGAACGAACGTCTTCACATCGGTACTATTTTTTGGTGGTAGTCGATTCCCTATCCAAGTGGCCTGAAATAGTAGCAACACAATCCATAACAGCACAACAAAAATTCAGATTCTTCGAGAAATTTTTGCACGTTTCGGATTACCAAAAATCATCGTGTCCGATAACGGAACACAATTTAAAAGTGCTGAATTTCAAGATTTTTTATCCTATTATCCAATGTTAAATGGACAGGCCGAGAGATTTGTCGACACTTGCAAGAGGACGGTTGTAGAATTAAAAGGAGAGGGGAGTGTGAGCGAAAACAATTTTGCAAAACAACAGATCTACACCGAATCGAAACAACCGATAATAAATCACCAGCATAAGCCTTGTTGGGAAGAAAACTGCGAATAGCCTTGGATCTGATGAAACCGACTCTCACTGACAGCACTTCACAACAATCATTAAATAAAAACAAAACTTTGGAGAAACAATTCAACACAAAACATGGTGCAAGAGATAGATGTTTAGCTGAACGAGATGCAGTTTATGCAAGGATATAAGCAGGTAACAACAACTTTGTTGAAAACCGGGTCAGATAGTTGAACGTATTGTAAACGTTATGTACAATGTCCTGCTACACAACGTAAAATTAATACGTCCCCATGTAAATCAACCGCAAAACAATCATCGCTTGGGTATTAATACCGACATTGGTTCCGATTGGAGCATGGTGCTAGAGGTATTCGAGAATCAGAAAACAGAAATGAAGATGTAAATATTCCAACACTTGGACGATCTGAGCGATCATCAGATACAGTCCCAGTTAACCACTAAAAAGGGGAGGTGTTGGGCGGCAACCCATTACATGAGATACACCATGAAGTAATTCTTTAAAGAGAGAAAATTTGACTCATCTGACGTTTCCTTTCACACTCTTCGTGGTGCGGTCGGTGTGATAGAGAGATGTTTGACGAAAAGTGGCATATACCAGGTGGAATTACAAGAACTTCTGAATTTAATTTTTCATGTCGATTTGGTGAAAAACTGTGAAATTTAAATGTGTTTACGCTTTTCTATTGACTGTTATTGTTAGCATACATTTCTGTTGTATTTAACACAATAATTTGTGTTACCGTTGTTGTTATTTTGTTGGTTGATTTGAACCATTGCCTCTATCTGGTATTATTGAAGCAATTCTTTTCAACATCCGACGTTCATATCAGATTTTGGCAATAGTATACAGCGATCAAGAAAGGAACAACAACCGAATTTCGTGATTTTGTGGCAAAGTAGTTGTGGTAAATACAATACAAATGTATACCAACGATAAAAGTCAACAAAAAAGTGCAAAATATACATATATAAATTTTTCAGTTCTGCACTAAAACGACGGGAAAAAATTTTAAAGTAATTTTAAATTTAATTGCTCTCATTTCCACAAACCTACGATGAAGAGTGTGAAATGAAACGTCAGATGAGAGAATAAGTTTATCTACGTATGTATTATTCTATGGTTAATGGTGGAGACGAAATTAAATATAGAATAGTTGTTGGATATCCAAAAATATTTTTTAAATATTTACTCACATTTTGTTGTTTCCATTCTCAAAATTATTGAAGCAAAACAAATAAAAAAAGTAAACAACTGTTAGATCGAATTATGTATGTGCAGTGGAAATAGGGTAATTCGGAATCGTAATTCAAGGAGCGAATTAAGTAATTAGCGCTGTAGTGGGAACATGGCATTACGTGTATAGATTGACAACTTAAGCTATTGAAAAAAAAAACAAAATGCAAAAAATAACATGATCTGCTTTTAGGTCAAAATTAGGGTTGGGAATTATAGTTCATTCAAGTGAGCGCTCTTTTTAGTTCGGCTCAACAGAATGAACTAGTTCATTCATTTAGTTCACTAGTTCATTGTATCATTTCAGCTTAACAGTTCATATAAGCTGTGAACTAAAGAGCTCATTTCAGTTTAATTTGTAGTTTTAGTTAAATCGGAGCGAATAATCGTGAAAATTATCTGATTTTTGCAGACTTTGTACTGTGATATTTGTTTATACCAAATCGCCCTGTTGAAGATCGATTTAACGATTGGGTTATTCCGTTTCTGAAATATTTTGGAATAAAAGTGGTGATTAGCGCTGTAGTTATTGTATGAAAGCCGGCAATATGTCCATTCCACAAAGATTGCAACATTAGGCATCTTTGTGCAAATTGAGTGAGACAAAGAGAGCATGAACTAGAAAATGGTGGAGATAACTGCACAATTGAAATACAAAACACTAATGAAACAAAAGAGTGGAACAGTGTGAACTAGTTCATCTAGTTCACAATAGTGAATCGTTCAATTGAACTAGTTCGTTCGTGAACTACTCAACTCTAGTCAAAATTAACCAAATTAAACTTTGCCCAAAAATAGATTCCTGGACAATTTATCATATGCTCATTTGGAGGCTTCTGTAAATCAAAATGTGTTTCGTCCACACACCCTACAACTGTAAAAAACAGATAAGTAATTTACGATTACATAGGTATGTACGTATTTTATTTGTATACCTCCAGGAATCTTGTATTTTGTCATAAAATACTCTTTACAGTCACTACTCTTTTTAGGATTGAACTATATAAATTGGCTACAAGCTTACGCTCTATCTCGTCTACCACACGCTTTGTTATTTTCAAATTGCACTCTAACTTAAAAAACAATGGTTTCCCATTACATCCCATGAAGGGACTGGGGAGAACTTCTCACAATCACTGAGCTGTGCGCTTTCCAGTTTTCACTCACTGATTGGGACCTACAGTTTTACACCGATTCCGAACGGTAATTTGAGAAGCTTTTTCATGGCTAGATACTATGGGAGGTGACCGCCGCCGAAAGAAAATTTGAAGGTGGTCAGAGCCGGGTTCGAACCCAGGATCTCATGTACAAGAGCCGCGCACACTAATTAAAAAGTCGATTCCAACAGAATGTTGGAAGCCAAGACCGAAAGTGTAGCTGCCAATTGAATTTTTGGTGGAACTGTGGTAGAAAGGTGCACCTCAAAATTTACTTCTCCAAGAACATAATTGAATGCTTCCGTGGTAAGTCGAAAATTTTTTTAAATTTATAAAACAAATACTATTAGCTTTATTTATACAAAAATTTTGCTTAAACTTACTCATTGCTTGGTAAACCTAAGGGATCGGTAGTTCCTCTAAGTAGTATACCTATGAGAGTTGTGGACCAAAATCCCATATATATTTACTATGGAGGTCTAAATTCACAAAAAGTGAGTCAAACCCAACTTTTTCAACCTCCCTCGTCTCACTCTCTCTCATTGTTCAAAATCTAGCTATCTCTCTCTCATATCAAACACATACATACATAAACATACGGATAGACAGACGGGCGGACGGAGTGACATATGGACAGACGGATGGATGGACAGACGGATGGATGGACAAATGGACGGACATGCAGACGGATGGACGAACACGTCATGAAATGTTATCAACTTTTCACAACCTACATATGTTGTTGGCTCTTGCATAGACTTAAATATCTCAAGGTAGAGATCTTAAAAACCAGGGTTGCCAACCTTATACGATCTAAGCTTAATATTTGGCCCACGTAAGGTTTGCAATTTTCTTTGCTAAATGGTAAGTAGTGAACTAGATGGCGCGCTAAGTTTAATATTTGGACCACGTAAGGTTTGTGTCTTTCCTAAGTACTGAAGTAGCGAAAAAATTTATTATTACTTTTTGAGCTTGACTCGACTAAATATGGAAAGGGGATCTAGACGGAGCACCGAACACTGTGTCTACATTATGTTGAACCGCGGATTCGAGTTCGGGATTCGGATTCGGGTTTTATGTTTGAATTTTTCAAATTCAAGTTCTTTTTATATTTAGACCCCACCATTCCACTGTCATCCCCATCACCCTGGCCGCCCCCACCCTCAACCATTCCACTCTCATCCCCATCACCCCCAACCACGCCATTCACAACCTTTCCACTCACACCCCCATCAACCCACAATAAAAAACAACTTTTTTTAATTTCGCAGTTTTAATTTTCATTTATTCATCCAAACAACATTATGTTGGCAACCCTGATTAATAAATATACAATAGGAATTAGAATTCATAAACCTTAAAGTGTAAAAGAAGTGAGTTAACGATGTTTGAAGCGAAAATATTTTAAAGCAGAACTACAGGAAGTGATAAGCAAGCATTCTACACTAGTTTAGTCACTCAGTTTTTAAGCTCATGATGAGATGTGAAACCACAACTATCCGGGAAGTTGAATTTCAATGCTACACAATAAGATTCAAAAATAAATACTTAGAAAATATTCTAAATTTTACATAACCTTGAATACAAACTCATTTTAAATACTAATCAATGTTCTTTTCCGTACCATCCACGGGGCAGGGATATAGGTGAGCTTTGTAGTGGTATCCCCATTAGGTTAAACTACTTAAAATCAAAACATCAAATTTAATTTTCCTTATATTATAATTCACAACATGCACGAGCATATATTTAGTTGTACATCAACAGTCACCCAGGCAACAAGCATAAATTGAGCTCCACATTATGAAGAGTTTTAATTGCGAAAATTGTGAAAAATCATTTACACGTGCGCATAGCATGAAGCGGCATGCATGATTAGTTGTAAGAGGACCAGCAATAATGATTGTAAATCTGTGGATCCAACTAAAACTACTCAACCACTGCAGTCAGAGCAACAACAAATTTCGAATATACAGCCGTCTACAAATAATATAAAAATTGTTTCTGATAAGCCCACATTCATGCTACAGTTCAACCCCATGATGGATGGGATGTATCTAGCATTATTCCAACAACATAATTTTGGTATGGAGGCCCAACAATTTTTATTGGAAAAACGGCATGCTGACACGTTTATACAATATGCTAAAAAGGCGCTAAAGAATGTTGGTGACGAGGCAGCACTAATAATCATAGACTTTAAATATATTGGACGAAATAATAAACATATGATTGGTGCCATAGAGCATAATAGAGCATGATAAAAGTATTACAAAGGACTACAGCAATAATATTGTTCAACCGATTATTCAAAAAATGATTGCGTTTGAGAAAGAAAACGATGTGATTGTATTGAACATGCAATATATGAAGGTCTATTGTAAAAATCTGCAACCCCAGGATCAAGGTGCAAAACGGCAAACTACTCAGATTAACTCTAAAAAATATGAGATGGATGATGACTGTAATTTTCATTATATTGAGGAGAATGATGATATACCCGGTTTTAGAAATGTATAATTCGATAATTTTATGCATATTTATATACAACCTGAATAAAATAAAATTAAAAAAGAAAAAAATCAATTTGTTATTTACTATATTTAAAGGCTTTGTTAGCATACAAATAATTTATTTGCCAAGTATTTTAGAAAGAAATATTTCACATTAGGATCCAACAACTAAAATGCTGATAAGCCATGCCATGCAAGAATTCTATAGAGCTGTCCATAATGAAAACACAATTTTTCTTATATAGCAATTTATTTTATTCAACAATATTTTATGTCTTAATTCTTCTAATTCTTAATATCAATTTTTTTTAATAACAAACTAAAATATTAGATAGTAAAAATAAATTGCGATTACTATACTAAGGCTAATTATATGCTTGAATTAAATTTTTAATTAGTAGAGTAATCCATAATGCTATAATGGCCCCATGGAAGCGTTTTATAATTAGTACCAGGCAAAAATCGTTTATCGTCATGAGGATTCAAAGCAATTTTTGTTTGGGTGATGCTATTAACAATATGTTTACATGATTGGATCAAATTTTGATCGACTTTCATGTTTTCGCCGCTGTTAAGGCAGACAACATAATCATTAAAGCATATTTTATTTGTTATCACGCCTTTTTTAACCCCCTTAGACTTTTTCATGGCGTCTTCACCCTCTACACGAACGGCATACATTTTAGATGTTAGGCCCACAAATTCAGTCATAATGCTTCCACTATTTTCATCCTTCATCATTCCCAATACCTTTTTATTGAAAGTATTGGGAATGTTGTATGGGTTTATGATTGAATAATTGCTTGTATCAAAGTATTTGGGGGCATCTAGCCTAATACTTTCATACAAGTCAGAGAAACATACCTCATATATAAGTGAATCAGTATCAGTGTAGCAGACTGTACAATCATCCTTAAACTGAGGAGCCATATAGCCATAATGAAAATCGTATAGGGTTGTTTTAGCCCAGTCGAGGATGCACATACCAACATATATTGGTTTATTGAAAAAGATTTCAGTCTTATTTAATTCGATTACAACTAGACCCTCCTCGAAAATTGACGAAGCTTTAAATTCGGGCTTTGAAATATAAGCTTCTGCACCATAACGGCCCAACCACTTCGTAACCAGCTTGACGATGCTATGTTTACGAATGTTTTCCATGGTTTTACCGAACACGGCATTATTCATAAGTTTAAACAAATCTTGCTCAAACTTACTCGTGGCAGCCGTTCGGAGACGTGTATTTAGATCGATATACGTCTTTAGCCATGGAGACTGTTTAAATTGTAAAATTCTATGAATTTTATTTAATTTAAGACCATATTTTAGAGCCTGTATGAGGCTTCGATAATGAATGATATACTTTGTTTTATTATACAAAGTTCCCATTAGTTTTCGCTGTTTTCAGTTAGGAGGCGTGAGATGCTCCGGACAAAACGGAAGGTCCTTATGCTGATCATGAAGATCATGGGGGTATTCTAAGTCAACCTCTAAAATATACCCAATATCTGAATCACTAGATATATCCTCAACGTTGAAGTTACTTACATCCTCGACCCAATTAAAACCGCTTTGAGGTAGATATTGGGACATTGCCCAACCATATTGATTATTAACATCATAATACATTAAGTATTTTGGTGGTTGGGTGGAATCAAAATCAGGCATGTATTTATTATTCGCCTTAGAATACCGTTTACTGCACTGACTAAGCCCTCCACGAATACCGCGTTCTACAAACATAAGCATATCAACATCTGTTAATAGCTCGAGGGTGATATCTGTATGTTTAAGCATAGCATCCCACGTATAACCTGGCAGCGTAAAGTAGTGAGCTGGATCTAAACCATATGTTTTATAGCAACTTGAACGAAATTGCTCAAAGACATCTGCTAATAAAAGCACGTCACTTTTTAAGTAAAGGTCTGAATATTCGCCCAAATTTACTAAATTAAAATCATGCAAGACTTTTTTCGTGTGCTCATTATCCCCTTCACTAATCCTACAATCGTTTAATTTGTTGTAAAAATATGTGATATCGGGCAGAGAAGTCTCGCTAAATTTGCTGATATCATCACAATAATCATAAGGGAATACACCCTTGCGAGTTAGCAAATTCAATTGCAGCTCATTTAAATCGGAAAATTCAGTCTTTAAAAGAGGAAATGTGGAGAGAGTGGAAACTAAAGCATCCAAACTGCTACTCATAAATTTGAATGAGTCTATAAAGCGAAACTTTATTAGATATTCATCCAAGCGTTTAGTGAATGATATATAACGCTCTTTATTTATAGGTAGCAGAACTACCCGGCCTTTTAAATCTCTAGCAGTATTTTTAATAATAAAATGAGAGTCATAACCGCTAAGGTTATGAAAAATAATGGGTATCGTGTGGGTGTCTTTAAAATTAATATTGCACCCCTCATGTGCAGGTCCGCGATATTTACCAGTTAAATGGCAATGATCGCGAACTTTGATGGCATCACCACTAAAAGACTTTTCACATATATGACATGTGGAAGCTAAACCAAAATCGCGATTCTGATCAGTTGTTAATTGATCCATAGGTAGAGAACAAAGAAATACCGTTTCAACATCTTCAGCAAATTGTTCCAATTCTGAAACGAACCATTCAATACAATCCGCACCGCGATAGCTTTTATAGAACGATAACGTGGGGTCATATGCACACTTAACATAATAGTCCACACTATGTGGTATATGCTTTTTATATTTAGTTGTGGTAGACTTCACCTTTTCAGACCTTGGCTTGTTTTGAGAAGTTGGTTCAACCAAAAGACATTCCAAATCAGCATATATCACAAATGGGGCCGATACCTTATTTTTAAAATTCTTAAAACTAAGCATCTTTTCTGCATCTGTGGGCATACGGATCTTGCAGTTGTTGATCTTACCACAATCTTCTGCATGTATCTCCAACTTTGCTGCTGCATGGTAGTAGTGCAGGCAGCGGTCGCAGAAATATTTGAAACCATTATGGTGTGAGACTTGTGATGAGAGCAGTCTGGACAGATTTTTGATCCACACGTAGTGATATTTGATAGGTTCAACATCATCCAAATCGTCACTTTCTTCTTTATCCTCCGCCGGAGATACATCCTGTATCATGAGGAGGTTTACATGCTGCTCCTTCTTATCTTTTGTCAGATAGGTGGGTAGCACAGTATAAGTGGGCAATCCCGTATAACTGTTTATGTTTTTTTGTAGAACATACACGTTTATAGATGTGTCATTCTGTTTCTCAAAGCGGGGGATCTGGTGTATCATCATAGGAAAATTGATATTTTTTAAATTCATTTTTCCTTTGTAGTCTGGATATAACGATTTGCGGTCCGAGTGGGATTCAGCTGGGTAGAGGGCGGAAATGATTGCCCAAGCGAAGCACGCATTGTCATCATTCTTAACATTAACACACGCCTTTTTTGATTCAATCTGCTTGGGAAGCGGCACGTATGAGGAGCCGAGCTGAGGCGTAAATTTATTAATGTTGATAGCCAAGTTTATAATGGCAGCCAATGCCCAACCACTGTCACGCTCTTGAAACTCCTCGAGCTTCTTTAAGATTTCATCTTGAACGTGCTCTTTAAACCAAGCATCGAGTTCCGTTTCACGGTAAATGGGCACGTTTTTTGTGTTCATTAACTTCTCCTCATGAAGCTCATCTCCACCCTTGATTACGTGGAACTCCCCACAAAACACCGCATTCACTTTGAGAGCTAGCTCATCACACAAGGCTTTTTTTATTTTTCTCTGGACGACTTCACCGCAATCTTCTAGGAAATTCTTCGGGTCTTTGTGCTTCAAGTTCATGATGAGTCCCGTTCTTAAGCTATAAATATTCGTTATTGTAATCATAATCACAATATTTAAAATAAATGTTTAAAATTAAAAACTTACCGCCCACCAAACGCCGATTCTGCATAAACCCATTTAATTCGAGTAGATAACCAGCTTTCCCTACCGCTAGTTTGGGAAAGTCCTGCTCCAGCGGGGCTATGGAGGTCCTTCAACTGCTCTTTATAGCCTTTCACAAGGGCTATTTGGTTCAGGATACCCTGCTTAGCGCTACTAGTTTTCACTCTACGCAAATGATTATTCCCTAGTGAGCGTAATGCATTAGAACATACAGCGAGAGCTTCATCAACTAACTCGCGATTTTGTTGAGCATTTTCAAATGCTAATTTTACATTTTCAGTAATCCACGCCATATTATTCTGAAATATAATATTTAATTTGTTTATGATTCGCTTTTTATTCGTGTTGATAGTAAGAAGATTCTGATTCAACTAACGTATAAGCCTGAAGCAGTTATATTCATAATAGCTAATCTTCAGGCCTTACATAATCACATCTTCGGGTTTTTCCGAAGTATTTCTTCAGGTTTTCCCGAAGGATATCTTCAGGTTTTTCCAAAGTATATCTTTAGCCGAAGTACATATTCGGGTTTTTTCCAAAGTATATCTTCAGCCGAAGTACATCTTCGGGTTTTTTCCAAAGTATATCTTCAGCCGAAGCACATCTTCGGGTTTTTTCCGAAGTATATCTTCGTATTAAATTTATACCTTCATCAACTTTGAATCACTTGGAAACACCCCGGAATTATCGTTTATAACAAACTTACTAAGCATGGTTATTCATGTGCTCGCTTATTTATACTCTATTTTAGATGATTGTTATAAAGAATGCGGTTTCTAAGATAATCAAAGAGTACGAATTTTATCGGTGAGTAACCTTTAACCGCAAAACAAATAAAATAAAATATTAGAAAATGTGCTGACAAAACAAATTAACCACATTTTAATTAGCAAATTCTTTATCATAATATAAATAATTTCTTTTTATTCAATTACCATTATCTTTTCCATAAACCACAGAACATACGAGATGTCAAATTTTATTAGAACTATGAAATACTTCAACCGTTAAAAGCATGAGAAACAACTAAAATGTTGATAAGCCTAGAGAGAATTATATTTTTGACAAACCGCATGAATTATTCTAGAATCCCTAACCATACATAACAATTTTTTAGTTAATTTTAGTTAGCATAACGCATGAAATAAAATATTGTGTATGTCAAGATGCATGGCGATATTTTAAAATTGTGGATATGGAAATAGAAAGATCTCATACAAAAATCGCAATACAAAGTTATGGAGGAATGAAAAGAGAATTGTTGGAAATAACTAAATCATGTCACATGCCTGAATATTTGCATAATACAAACTTTGAGCTTTCTGCCAAGGAGCACGTTAAAATGGATGTTTATGGAGGGAAAATCACTTTAATTGGCGTTTCTCATGTTGGCTGCACTACAACTAAAATAATTGATAATTTTCCCTTAAATTGTCCATTTTCAGATTTCGATAAAGCTTGAAGAAATAGTTTCACAATTTTTAGTACATAAAGAATGTTTAGAAAGATAGTTTACAATAAAAAAAATGTTTGCCATACAACACGTTAAATCTGGACAGCATTACTGCATTTGTGAAGATTCATGGAAATCGTTTAAAATTGTTGATATGGATCTTATTTATCCTAAAATAAAGATTGATATTACAAGTATCGGTGGACTAACAAAGAATCTTGTGGACATTAAACAGTTTCGTTGCATCCATTATTTTTTGCAAGTAATAAATTTTGAATTTGAGCCTAGAGAACATGTAAAAATTGAAGTATGCAGCGGATACACATGTGGCGGATCTATCACTTTACTCGGACAATAATATAATGGAGGAACGAATTTAAATATAAGACAAACTTGTCGATTCAGGAATAAAAATAAAGATAATAAGATAATAGATGAAAGCATATGAATATCCAATATCCAATATATAGACGCAATGAATGAACAGTTATTTTGAAGACAGCAAGTAAAGAAGTCATCCTCAGAATCAAGAAGAATAGAAAATGTCAATATTAAAATATATCATATTCGCTGGTTATTGCTATACTTTGAGTATAGCAACACCAATACCATTATCATTATTCGATATCCATAATAATGATAGCGTAGAATTCGAAGTGACGTTACCGAATAATGATGTAATAAAAATCGATTTAAGCTTTAATCTACTGAAAGCAAGTATACCGTTGGATGAGGAGCCATGGTTTTCCCCAAAACATGATACAACCAACATCAACTACAACATCACCTGACGCAACAACATTGGAAGCAGAAAATCAATTTTTACACCTCGAGTATTCTTTTCAGTTGAAGAGGCGATTGAAGCTTTCTGGCAAGACCTTATTAAGAAAGAAGCTGATATTGCTGGAATAATCGAAAGTGAATATCCATTCTATAGACATTTTAAGCTGGAATATGAAACCAATTCATTAACCATACGATGTACCTACGATAGTAATTATAAAGAGCGTACTCTTAATATCGCCTGCTTCGAATATTTGGCATATGAAAGTGAACGATTCCTGAGCAATGGAGATGTGGAAATGGTAGTAATGAGTGATATTAATACTCATTCTGATATTGAAATTATCATCATGGATAATTATAAACAAACCTATAAAATGAGTATCATTTATACCATTTCTCTTAGACGTACACGTTTTGGAAATGAATCTCTCATGAAAACACTTCTAAAATATGGAATAGTTGAAGAAAATTTCTTTAAATCGACATCAGTTAAGGGTCTGTTAGGTAGCTGCTTTAAAAGTTTTTTGATGATTTATCGTATACGAGGCCATATCCATTCTTACATGGTTTGAGATAAAGACCCTTTCCCATTGCAATCGACTCCATAGTGCTGTTATGTCTCTTAGATTCATCGAGTTGAAGTTTAGCGTTTTTTGCCGAATTTACAGCTTTCACAATTACAGCGCCTCCAGCTCCTAGACTACCCAGAGCAGCTATAGCGCTTATTATTGGCATAAGAGGTAAAAAGCCACAAATTTTAGGTACACTTACAATGCGTGGTATCACAGCACGTGACTTTTTACCTTTAAAAGAAATTTGAATTGATTTGCGTGCAATCTTAATAGCACTCGCAATGTCTTTAGGCTTCTCCTTCTTTAAAGCTTTAGTAGCTGTTTTCACTGCTGTGCTAAACACATTATTAATACAACTTTTTTCACATGCTTTTTAACACCCATACCAAATTTTACCTTAGATTTCATTGCGTTAGTAACCAAATATGCGTTAGTTTTTTCAGCAATGCTGCTATCTTTTCTAAAACTCGGTCCCACGCTCTATTTTCAAGTATTTTAGCAGCTTGATGTCTCAAGTTTATATGCTTATTTTTTGAATATGCTATATCGTGTTCTCTACAAGCTGCATCTAATGGATTTATTCCTTTTTCACCTCTATTGAAACGGGTTTGAAGTTTTGTTCCAGGTCCGCAAAATTGGTAGCCCGGTAGATGAAGTTCAAATGGTAGATTATTTATAATTCGATCTACCAATCCGTCTCCTATGACTTTATTGTTACGAATAACTCTTTTATGATAATGTTCAACCATTTTATTTGAAATTAATCAACGTTATGCATTTATATTCTCTGCATATCTACATATATACAAATATCATCATTACTTTGCTATCACTTGTAATAATGCGTTTAATTAAACAAGATAAAAAAATAGAAGTGAGAAACGTGGATTTCTCAACCAACACTATTTGTAGAACAAGGCATAGTTCTTTACTCCCAAATTCAATTCGAGCTTTGATAGTGTGTCCATCCAATTGTGGAAAGACTAATGTGATGATTGGATTGATTGAAAGTCCAAACGGACTTAAATTTGAAAATCTATACATCTACTCTAAATCCTTATTTCAACCTAAATATGAATATTTAAAAAATTTAATAAAACCGATTAAAGGAATGGGCTACTTCACATTTTCGGATAATGAGTCTGTTATACCACCTAAAAAGATTAAAAATAATTCAATCATGATATTTGATGACGTTGCCTGTGAGAAACAGAATAATATACGTGATTATTTTTGTATGGGGAGACATAAAAATGTTGATGCATTTTATTTATGCCAAACGTATACACGCATTCCAAAACATTTGATTCGAGACAATGCTAATGTAATTATCATGTTTAAACAAGATGAAATGAATATGAAACATGTGTATAGCGATCATGTTGGAGCAGATATGAGTTTTAAAAACTTTTATAAAATATGTCGAGAATGTTGGAGCGACAAATATGGATTTCTGATGATTAATAAAGATGATGAAATAAATAAAGGTCGATATGGGAAACAATTTGATACATTCATAAGCATATAGAAGCTCTCGATTAATATTCAAATGTTAGTAAAGACTTCACCTTTTAAACTAATAGATGTAATGTATATTAGACACGATACCTCATCTGATAACTAATCTGATACCTGATCTGATAACTAATCTGATACCTGATACCTCATCTGATACCTGATCGATAGCTGATCTGATACCTCATCTGATACCTGATCTGATACCTGATACCTGATCTGATACCTGATCGATAGCTGATCTGATACCTCATCTGATACCTGATCTGATACCTGATCTGATAACTGATGATATCACAATGACTGGAAAAGTATTAACAGAGTTGACGAAGGTTAGAAAAGAATTAAAAAAAAAGTTTCGTAGCATAAAAATGGGAGAAGCGGATTCAGCTAATCTATTGGAAGATACATTTAAACCCATCACAACACCATTAAAACGCTTTATTAACGAGGCTGGAGAAAAAAACTTTATATCAAAGAAAATAAAAAAAGATCTAACATTTAATGATAATACTGTTGATGATAGCTATATATTCGATAAATTACCTATGAAAATAGAATCGAGCACTCCCAAAAAATTTGAAAATCAAGAGAATGTTTATGAAAAGTCTGGAATGGAAAAGGAAGATTCTGATAGTAATCAATTTTTTTCTCAAAATCATTTCTCTGAGACCAATGATGTTAGTCTAAATGATATATCAGCCCTCTCAATTAAAAACGAATTGGATACTCTCTATGGACCACATAAAGATAAGGAAAGTGGTGAATGGATGTTTGGTGATGCCCCTTTAAAGTTAAGTGAAGAGAAAATAAGCGTTGGAAACAATAATTGGGCACGCACGGCAGGTCTATTTGAATTAATGTTCAGCAGTAAACCCCAAAATTTGATAAAACTGAATTAAATATTAAATAAAGGAATTTTAGAACAAACTAATGCATACAGACGTGATTATACGGTAGACGGTCAGATAAAGGGTACAAAAGCTTATAAAGATAAAAATATAAGTAAAAAGTTGATTAAAGATAAAATTCCCAACACATCATTAAATATATCTACACCTAATCATATGATGAAATTAAATGAAAATAAAGCGAATTATATACATATTAGGATGATCCAGATGAGTTAGTAGATCGTCTCAGACTGTTGATAGCATCACAAGCAGCCGGTCATACTAATCATAATAACAAAATTAAATCAATTATTGAGGAATTGAGAGAAGCAAACATAATTAAATAGCTATATATAGATTTAATAAATTTTCGTTGAGAAGAAATTACACTTCGCATACATTTAAGACCAATCGTATAATGATTATCTATAATAAAAGGAGTTTAAAAACTATACCCACAGTCAGTCCATTGACAACAATCAAACATTTAACACTATATAAGTCAGCTAAATCGTTAACCCCTGAAAATATAATTTTTCTACAATCTTTAAATCTACAATTAAAATGACTTCAATTATAAACGTGTTGGAAAAGCCTGAGTCTGATGAATCCGTTATAAAAAAAGATTATCACACATATCATCCATTCATACAATCTTTTAACAGCAATGATGAGAAACGATTTTCAATACAAAATCAAGATTTATATCTTTTACCAAGCGAAAGCTATATATATGTTGAAGGGACTGTAACCAAGGAAGATGGTACCTTTACAGCAAGTACTATGAAAATGAGAAACAATATTATCCCATATCTCTTTGATGAAATTCGATATGAAGTAAATGGTATTGAAATTGATCGCACTCGACATCTTGGAATAACTAGTAGCATAAAAAACTATGTATCATTGACTCCAAGTGAAAGCGTTATGATGGGTAATGCTAGTTGGAATAATGGCAAACCGATATTATTAGACACATCAACTTTTAATTTTTGTATCCCATTGAAATCATTACTGGGGTTCGCTGAAGACTTTAAGAAAGTAATGTTGAATTGCAAGCATGAATTAATTTTATTACGTACTAAAAGTGCACTCCAGAATGCACTATTATTGTACCACAGCGATAAGAAATAATAAAAGACATTGTATTATTATTAAATAAATTTATTTTGTTCTTATTTATTTGATTACATGTAGGTTTGCATTTGTATTGAATTACTTAACTTAAGAAACATTATATTCATTATGAAGATTATTGCATTTATTTTCAAACAAAAAACAGAATTATCTTCAGATCCATAAAATTAACATTATAGTTATTGCAGTTATTATTGTTCTGCTTTAAAATATTTTCGCTTCAAACATCTTTAACTCACTTCTTTTACACTTTAAGGTTTATGAATTATAATACCTATTGTATATTTATCATTTTTTCGATTTGACCCACTGTACCTACGATGTTGACTTTATCAGCAATTTTTTCGTTTCTGACCCACTGTATCTGCCGTGTACGCTTTGCCTACGACTTTAACTGATAAGCTTTTTTTAAAATTTGTATGTTGACAGATGGAATATTTTATTTTATTTGTTATGCGGTTAAAGGTTTCTCAGCGATAAAAGTCGTACGTTGTGACTTCTATTAATTCTAATGCATTTATTGATCGCATAATCAGGTTTGCCAAAATAATGTTGTTTGGATGAATAAATGAAAATTAAAACTGCGAAATTAAAAAAAGTTTTTTTTATTGTGGGTTGATGGGGGTGTGAGTGGAAAGGTTGTGAATGGCGTGGTGGGGGGTGATGGGGATGAGAGTGGAATGGTTGAGGGTGGGGGCGGCCAGGGTGATGGGGATGACAGTGGAATGGTGGGGTCTAAATATAAAAAGAACTTGAATTTGAAAAATTCAAACATAAAACCCGAATCCGAATCCGAATCCGCGGCTCAACATAATATAGACACAGTGTTCGGTGCTCCGTCTAGATCCCCTTTCCATATTTAGTCGAGTCAAGCTCAAAAAAGTAATAATTACATTTTTTCGCTACTTCAGTACTTAGGAAAGACACAAACCTTACGTGGTCCAAATATTAAACTTAGGGCGCCATCTAGTTCACTACTTCACCATTTAGCAAAGAAAATTGCAAACCTTACGTGGTCCAAATATTAAATTTGTATTAATTAAATTTGAATTTATTAAATTTAACGGTCTTTTTAGGATCTCTACCTTGAGATATTTCAGTCTAGACACGAACTAATAAATCTTTTACAATCTGGCAACACTGAAAATTGCAGTCTAGACACGAACCCCTACAGTTTTAAGGTTGGTAACCTTGGTTTTTCATAGACTTGGCAGCACTGAAATGTCACACTTTTTTGTGAATTTCAACCTCCATAAGGAAATACATGAGGGCCCTAACTATGTAACTCGATTCGAAAGAAAAATTTAACGGAACCGAATTTTTGGTACCATGGATCTCGAATTCGAATGAGCGATATCCGAAAGTCGGAAAGATTGAACCATGTATCTCGATTTTCGAACAGAAATGAACTCGATTTTTAAGATTCTTATTCGGTTGCTCTTGAGATAGCGGAAAGATATAAAATATTTGATTTTTATAAAAAAATAGACAAATTTTATATTATTAATTAAGGAATTTTTATGCACAATAAGAAAAAGAATGATTTTTTGTATCAAAAACTTATTTTAATGGCTAAATGTCTTTTAAAAAATTTGATTATTCAAGGTTATATGGTATTTTCAACTTATTGCCGTGCCCATGACCAAAGTATCGCTATACTTCGGAAAACAGCGACTCTAAGGAATTCGTGCACTAAATAAGACGACAAAAAATCTCCTATTACTAAACCATAGTATTAGTGTCTTTGTGCCACTGCCTCTTCCTTCGTTTATTAGAGCCTTCGTGAGATAGTCTGCATATACTTATAACGACAGTAATGCTTTTCACTCACTAAATGAATTTTGAATGTAGGGAATGTGGTTATGTCGTTGACTGCTGCCGAAGTCGCATTATTTTGTAAATGTTCAATGTATATGAATAGGGTGCAAAAAGGCATAGTCCAGTATGGAACTAGGGACGGGCGAAATGGTTAAAACTAGTGCATAATAAGAAATTGTAATTTTTTTCCTTACCCTTCCAATGAAATAATTAACCCCAGGACCCCTAATTTACTTTATCTAGGATATTTCTTAAACTTATTTATGAACAATAACAAACCAAATATAATTTTGACATGAAATGTTGCCAACCAAAAAAAAAAAACATTTTCCGAAAGTATTGGTAACACTTTTCGTTCAATCCGAAAGTTGTACATGGTACCATTTCAAATACGGATCGGAAAGAACTTTCGAATAGTTTTAATTTTCGAATCGAATTACATAGTAGGGGCCGAGGTGTGAAATATTTATCCGAATCCGGACCCGATCCGAAGCCGATCCGATCATAACAATCATCACTAGCATCGATATTCATTTCTGAGAAAGTCTTTGGTTTATTAAATTGTTTTATTTATTCTGCTTTCGTAAACAACGGGAAAATTATTTATTCCGCTTTCCACTCTCATTCGTAAACAATGCGAGAGAGAAAGAGAGATAGCTAGATTTTGAACAATGAGAGAGAGTGAGATAGCTAGATGACGAGGGAGGTTGGAAAAGTTGGGTTTGACTCACTTTTTGTGAATTTAGACCTCCATAGTAAATATATATGGGATTTTGGTCCAGAACTCTCGTAGGTGTACTACTTGTGCGCTTTCCAGTTTTCACTCACTGATTGGGACCTACAGTTTTACACCGATTCCGAACGGTAATTTGAGAAGCTTTTTCATGGCTAGATACTCGATAGTGTCGCCGTCACTATGCGAGGTGACCGCCGCCGAAAGAAAATTTGAAGGTGGTCAGAGCCGGGTTCGAACCCAGGATCTCATGTACAAGAGCCGCGCACACTAACCATTGCACCATCGACGGCCACATTACATCAATTAAAAAGTCGATTCCAACAGAATGTTGGAAGCCAAGACCGAAAGTGTAGCTGCCAATTGAATTTTTGGTGGAACTGTGGTAGAAAGGTGCACCTCAAAATTTACTTCTCCAAGAACATAATTGAATGCTTCCGTGGTAAGTCGAAAATTTTTTTAAATTTATAAAACAAATACTATTAGCTTTATTTATACAAAAATTTGCTTAAACTTACTCATTGCTTGGTAAACCTAAGGGATCGGTAGTTCCTCTAACCTCTTTCCTTATAACATTAAGGTTTTCCGTTTCATCCGAATCAGAAGAAGATAAATAAAAAAAACTACGGGATCCATTCTTTTTAATTTAAATTTACTTTTTCAATTTGCTTTTTTACAACTTTAACCTTTTTCCTTTTGTAAAAACATATTTTCCGTTTACATTTTATTAAAATACTCTCAGTGGAGGTTACCGTATTTAGGTGGGTTTATTACAGCACTGACACAATAGTTCGATTCGTTTCGTGTCGAGTAATATCACTAGAATATTAGAGAACTTCGATTCAAATCTAATTTCGATCACGACTGAGGTAATTTCGTTTTAGGTACTTTTGAAAATGTAAGAGGTAGGACTATCTTTAAAGAGTTGTTATCTGCCATCTGGATGAGACAATTGAGGTTATGTGCACGTTCTTGTCTTTTCCCCAATTTTTTTTATTTTGAAAGCTCCGTATCTCGGTGATTTCACTTTTTTAAATTTTTTTAATGATTCTGAAAGTTAACGCCCTTTCCAAAAATCCCGACCACTGGTTCAGAACTTATCAATTTTACCCTAGTTCCCTCCGACCACCAATCCGAAAATTTTCAAACCGCTGCCATTTCGCCCCCCTTGCATTTTCGGGGATGGTCGTAGATGGACATATTTTCAGGAAATGAACCAAGGAATACGCTTGTGAAATTTGTCTGTATATTCTTTTTAATTGTTTTCTTTTCTCATACTATTTTTATTTATTACTCGTGTTTATTTGTTTTATTCCATACAGTATATCCAAGCCTCCAGCATAAAAATTAAAACATACATACATATATTTTATTATATATGTGTATATATTAAATTTATATTTATACTTAAGTATCTATCGTCACCTAAAATGCCCAAAGACGTAACCCTCATTTTCAAAATTTTTTCTGGAGAAACAAAAAACCTTATAAAATCCAAAGTTCTTCAGTTTTAAACGCGTTCATTCCACAACTTACCGTAGGAACTTGAAAGTCTACTATTTTTCACATATATATTTTAGCGTGGAGTATTATATTCAATCAAAAAACAGTTCTTATTTTTTAGGGTTACGCCTTTGGGCATTTCAGGTGACGATATTCGTGTTAACTTTTCACATTTTTTGAATTAATATTCATATTCACCTTTTTATATTTTATATTTGTGTTGTCGATTCGGCACATATGTATTTGCTATTTTGTAAGTATGTAGATTTGACGTGGATGTTGAACTGAAACGATTTTACTTGTCGACTCGAATATTTGGTATTTGTTTGTTTTATTATGTGAATGACCTCGGCTATCGCTACTTCCAACGTCCCTAAAGCCCGGTATTTTTTGGAAATTTTTGTTGCCAAAGCGACTGTATACTAGCCTTGTAAGGACGATTCTTGAGTACGGATCAATAGTTTGGCTTCCACTTTATAGGTGCCATATTGATAGAATCGAATCTGTTCAGAAGCAGCTTTGCTTTTTGCTTTACGCAATCTTGGTTGGAGTTCATCTTCGAACCTACCTCCCTATATTCATAGATTACAACTCATTGATTTACCTACTTTAGAGCGTCGTAGGGCAATGTTGTCTGTATGTTTTATGGTTAAACTAATCAATGGAGAAATTAATTCAGCATATTTGGTCTCTTCACTGAACTTTAATGCTCCTCTTAGAGCTTCTAGACAATCGCCCTTATTCCCGTTGTCGTCGTCGACGTCAATACAATATCGACACCATTTTTATTGGCGACTAGAAGGCATTTGGACAAAAAAAACTTTTGCGTAATGTTTTAAGAGGGTTGTTTTTGGATCATAGACATCAACAACTTTGTTGTTGTCGATGTGACAATACATTTATAACGTTCTAAAGTTGGCAAAAGTCTGATGACGACGTCAATAATCTGATGACAACGGGAATAAGGCCGAATATGTTCCATTTTTCCTACCCGCGTTCAGACGGTTACGATTGAAGAAATTGAACCAGCGATTATTTTTTTAATGACTGTTAATGCTTAGAATTGCCAGATTTAAGATTTCATTCGAGAAATCATGTGAATGAATTTTGGTTCCGAACTAAATTTCCTGCTTCATCAGCTCCTACTTCATCTGTCCTGCTACATCTGTTCCTGCTCCATCTGTTCCGGCTTTATCTGTTCCTGTATCATCTGTTCTTGCTTCATATGTTCTTGCTCCATCTAAATCATCAGTTTGTCCTTCATATGTCCTGCTGCATGTGTTCCTGCTTCATTCTCATCCTGCTGTATCTGTTCCTGCTTCATCTGTTCCTGTGACACTGTTCTTGCTTTATCTGTTCCTGCTTCACCCGTTTCAACAGATCCTGCTTCTTCTGTCCTTATTAATCTGTTCCTGCTTATTTTGTTTCTGTATCATCTGTTCCCGCTTCATCAGTTCCTACTTCATCTGTCCTGCTACATCTGTTCTTGCTCCATCTGTGCTTGCTTTATCTGTCCCTGTATCATCTGTTCTTGCTTCGTCTGTTCCTGCTCCACCTAAATTATCAGTTCCTGCTTCATATGCCCTGCTTTATCTGTTCATGTGTCATCTGTTCTTGCTTCACCTGTTCCTGTTTCTCTTGCATCATATTCCTGGTTCATATGTTCTATCTATTCCACCTTCATCTGTGCCTGCTTCATCAGTTCCTGCTTCATCTGTCCTTCTTCATCTGTTCCTGCTTAATCGGTTTCAGTGTCATCTGTTCCTGCTTCATCTGCTCTCTAAAATGCTTGCATAGCCCAAAATAATCACCCCTATTCTGCATTTCGATCACGATCGAATTTTCTCCGTTTTGGCAACTTTGGTATTCTGCGTTCCGTTCCGTTCCGCATGCGGAAATTTTTCGATTGTATGTATTCTGCATTACGATCGTAGCTACGTTTTTCTAAGTTGTTTATTCTGTGGCGGAGAATTTTTCGATTGTGTTTTTAATTTGAAAAATTGTGTAGTTTAAAAATAATGTAAGTATAAAATGCAATTAAGGGTTTTATTTATGATGTTTATAAATATTTTTTTTTCAATTGCAGTTCCAAAAACAACAACACCACAGCAGTATGAGGAATTGTACAATTTATTGGCAACCAAGACAGGCATTGCTAGTGGTTACCACAAAAGGATGTATGTGTGCCATCAACACACATAGTGACGCCTGGGAAGCCCGTCTTCTCATAAAATGCTCGCTTCGCTTGTATCTATTCCTCCTCAGTCTGGTCTAACATTATCCACTGAGTGCAAAGTTTTCGCTGCATAACGTCGCGGAAATGGGTTAGTGACTTGGACACTGTCGATTGAGCCATGCCAACATTAAAGTCTGCTCCAACTCCGTGCTGGTAGCTTCCTTCAGCAAAAAACCTCCAAGCTGCCACTACTCTGTTCAGCGGTGATAGAGAGGTTAACGTAGTCGCCCGTGCTTCGTGCTCAAAAGTGTCTAGCACATACTTAAACGCGTCTTTGTTTAAGCGAAAGTTTTTTTTGAATCTATAAATGTAAATTAAATTAAAATGACTAAATTAAAACAACTGTCCTACCTTTGATCTGTCATCTCGAACGGATTAGAACTATCCCTCAATTTTCTCATTACCATCCTTATCTCTGCATTCTGGAGCACGTTGTTCTCCTCTTCTAACAAAACCGCCGCTGCAATCAATTCCATTTCTATTGCAATACAAAAAAAAAATAGTTTTGTGCTGCAATGATATTAAACAAATGTAAATATCGCCTCCGGCACGAAGTATTCTTCATACTAGAAATCCACTGCCTTAGGTTCTGCTTTTTTTTTCTTTTATACGTACCTGCTGTGTTTTGTATTAAAGTTCACCTGCTGTGTTTTATATTAAAGTATATTAAAGTTCACAATGTTTAAATTGTTTTCACTATTAAATCACTGTTTAATTTTCTTCCCTTTTTATTTTGGTTTTGTACAAATTTAACTTTTTGTTACATTGTTTACAAAATTGCTTGTTTTCTGTTTCGATCTCGCACGTTCCAGAGGCTAACAGCTTATTGTGAAAACACACTTGTCTTCTTCTTATTCTTTCGATTAGGTTTTTTGGTGGAATACCAATTTTCGATCGATGCGTAACGTAATGCGGGAGCGTAATCGAAATGCAGAATAGGGGTGAATATCTATTCGCAAGCACAATTCTCCGCTTGATATCAAGGCTGACGTTGGTCTTTTTGTTTACGGCAGATCCGAGGTATATAAATTCGTCCACCACCTCGAAATTATAACGGTTATCAACGTTCACTCTTTGGTCTAATCGCGTGGAGGCCCTGCTCGTTAAAATCATTAATTTTGCCTTGTCCTCATTTAACGTCAGACCCACTTTTGCTACTCCTTATCAATTCTCGAAAACACTGCAGTAACTTCTCTAACTGCGCGCCCAATGATATCTACAGCATCAGCATATGCGAGCATCATATGAATTGCTGCTGACGATTTTATTCATGTTGACTGCAGCTTTTCTCATAATAATCTCTATTAAGATGTTAGAGATCGCACGATAGGGTGTCGCCTTGCCTGAGGCCTCGCTTAGTTTCGAAAGATACGGTAAGATCCTTACCAACTTTCACTGCGGATTTGATGTTGGTCAAGGTCATTGTGCAAAAGCGTATGAGTTTTGCAGGAATACCAAGCTCAGACATTGCTTCGTAAAGTTTCTCCTGTATCGGGCTATCTAAGGCCGCCTTATAATAGACAAATAGGTGTCGATTTGTTTTTCGTGGATCTTCTCCAAGATTTGGCGTAGCATAAAAACTGGTCAGTTGTCGATTTTCCAGGCCTAAAGACTGGAATCAGGTCAGCGATAATTGGTTTTAGTCTTTCGCACATTGTACTTGATAGATCCTTATATGCTAGGGATAAAAGGCTTATTTATTTATTTATTTCATTTCGTCTACTGAATTAAATTCTTACAGACTATATTCATTAAATCTTAATGCTAATTGTACAATTCAAACAATTTTAATTTAAAATTATCTTTAGATAAGTTAAAATGTAGGCTGGGAGAAACGTCATTACAAAGTTTTAAGCATCTTGTAATAGGTTCATTTAGCGCATAATTTGTTCTATGCACAGCCTCCTCAAAAATACGATTACTTCGCAAATTCCTTGGTGGATCATATAAACTAATAAGTTCACTTTTTTCAGAACAATTTATATTACCCGACAAAACGTTAAAAACAAACATTATACAAAAATAAGATCTACGATTAAATTTAGTTGATTTAGATCCTCGTTATGTTTCCTTTAAGGCTATAAGAGATCATGTTTTCTCCGGTTAGTAAAAAAATGTAAATGCCGCGGGTGAGATTCGAACTCACATTCCCTGGACGATCGTTTCGATGTTTGTGAAGCATCATCTTCAGCAGCGTTAGCACGTTAAGCCACTGCGGTATGTATTCACACCAGTCACTAACCGAACACATTTATTGATTGTGCAGTGATTGGTTGTCGCTACTTACACATTGCTTTCCTACTTATACGCACTGATGCAGAAGTTTTGAAAGTTCTCTTTATAGAACGAACTATTCTAATTGTAGTTGTTTGTCTCGTTCTGTTTTGGTTTGGCCCTACCATGTTTCAAATTTAGTTGTCTTAGATCCTCGTTATGTTTAAAGTTGTAATTTCCTTTAAGGCTATAAGAGATCATGTTTTCTCCGGTTAGTGAAAAAAAATTTAAATGTAACCCCAAATACTTCCTCCTTGCGACGTAAGCAACAGACTTAGGCCAACTTAATTGTTTAAAAATAATTTTAGTGAATAATTTCTGAATCTTTTCAATACGATTAGAGTGTTTTATATAAAATGGGCTCCAGATGATCGAACAGTACTCCAATTTACTACGAACTAGTGAAACATAAAGGGATTTAAAGGTAGAAAGTTCCCTAAATTCCATAGAATTCCTTCTTATAAACCGTAACATGGAATAAGCTTTAGAAGTTATATAGTCAATTGTTGCCACAGTCTCGCATGACCTTTTTTAAATATGGAACAGTACAACGAGACTCCAATCGCCGGGCATGCATTCATGTAACCAAAGTTTGCTAATGAGCTGTCGCATGCACCTTATCATTTCATCCCCGCCAGCCTTAAATAGCGCCGCCGGTAATCCATCGGCTCCTGCGGCTTTGTTGCTCTTAAGCCGGGCAATAGCTGTTCTGACCTCGTCTTGGTAAGGAGGGGGCAATCAACGCCGTCGTCCAAATTATGATGTCTTTGCAGAAGGAGGCCCTGAACCATGTCCATTAGTTCTGTTTTTGACTTTTTGGTAGAATTCTTCTTCGTTCTTCCTTCTGTATGTCTCAATTTTGTCACTCTCGAGCTTTCTCCACTGCCGTTTCTTACGCCTAAAGAGATGGGTACCTCCGTTCTTTTCTTCCTATACCACTCAGTCGCAGCTCGCGTTGCAATTGACTGAAGCATTGCCATGTGTGCAGCGTTGGAACCATGGTTTGCTGCGAAGCGACAACCCTGCCTTGGCAGTGGTATTTTCCATCCACCAATTGATGTATTTCCATTTTACATTTATTTAAAAAAAACGAAAAAAAATCCTTAAGACAAACGAATATTCCATGTAGAATTTAATATCTTTATTTGCTCACCATTTTTTACTTTCTATCGTAATACATGCAGCCATAGACGAATTTAGTATAGACACATAATTTCTTTCAATAAATTAAACGTCATTGGTATGGTTGCAAGTGAACATTGGATGGTGGAAAGCATGGGTTCAATAATACCAGATAGAAGCAATAGTACAAAACGTCCAACAAAGGAACAACAACCGCATTTCGTGTTTTTAGAAAATATCAAATTAGTGTCGATATGATTTCGGCCTTGAAATAGTGATGTTAATATAAAAACGACGATCAAATATTATTTCGAATTGTAGTTTCTTCAATTGGCCGCAGGGTTTTTAATTGTAACCTTTATTGCAAAATATTCACATTTATATAACTTAAAAAAATAGTAGTAGTAAAAATAGTATTTAAGCGTATAATATGATAGCACGCCTAAAAAATTAGAGTTGAGTGAATTTTTCGTAGGTTTTCTATTCAAAGAACCAAATTTACATGCTGCTCAAAGTCTATATGTATTACTTCGTCAGCCTTAAATATGGCCTGATTCTATAATTTGGACAAGTTTTTAAAATGTTAATAAACTTTACTATAGCTTGCAACATGTTGTAAATGATCACAATACACATTCATTTCCAATACATCAAAAATGTCATTTAGTAGAGATACATAAAATAAATCAGAATTGATGATATTTATACAAAACTAGTATAACATATCACGAAAATAATCCAATATATTTAAATATACTTTACTCTCGACGTCCGCAAATACTACATCATATTCACAGTTTGTATCAATTTGAACAATTTGTTCAACTGTTTTTTCTCCAGGAAACTTTGTAATACGTGGTGTTATTTTAAGCGCGTGAAATAAATCCATCGATTGCTTTCGATAATCCTCATAGTATGCCGTATTATTTAGTATTGCTAGAGCTTTTGTTTTAATTGGTGTGAAGAATTTTGTAAAATAGTTGTGACGATCAGATAAAAGTAGGCCTGGTGGATCATCGAGAATATGAGAATCTGTTAGTTCACGATAAGTTTTGAACTTTTGATAGCGTTCTGATTCTACATCTTCAATTTTCTGATCAATCGAAGCGACTTGCATTTGATGTTCTAATGGTTTTTCTTCCTGCAAGAAAGTAATAAAAAAATTGACATAAATATTTACATGTATTTAGGACTGTGTTTCGATTATTGTTTGAATCCGTTTGCATTTGATAAACCATTTACATTCTAAATTCGAAAATGAACAAATCTCAAAAGTATATTTATCAAGCATGAGCATTAGCATCGATTAACCCATTACTTTCTAACTAGCAGCACTAGGTACATTATGGAACACAAAAAAAAAACAAGGTTCTGACAAAGGATTCTGGTAGAGAGCGTTTAAAAATATACATACGTGCATCGGCGTTTTGAAAGTTTACGCGTGAATTTCTTGTAAGGGATTAAATTGTCCCCTTTTTGCACATTCTTATGAAGAATCGGCGTAGGAAACCAAATTATCCTTACATTTTAGGTATATGATGTGTTCAGAAATTTTATGTAAAAATGTACGAGAAACTTCTTTGTGGAATACTTTAACCCTGCATATGTGGGTCTTTTTTGTTCTTTTTGTGGAAAAGTGTAAAAAACACCTCTAAAATAGGAGTGGATGTAACGCTATAAAATGTACTACAAAAATATTCCTCATAAAATTCTACTATAAGGTTCTTAACACACCAAAAGCTCAAAACTCAATTTGAATGCCAAAAATAAGTCAAAATTGAACATCCATTTAATGGTCAATTACGTACTTTTTCCGAGTTGGTGCTAAAATGTCCCACAAAACTGCATTTTAGGGGGTTGGTGTGTATTGAAAAAATATTTTAGGTAAAATTTCACTAAATAAAAAAGAAGAGAAAATGTAATTTATTCACATTGCGCTAATTAGGCGCGCCATACCTTGTCAGCTGCACTTTGGCTGATAAGATCCGTCGGCCTGCAACAAAAAACTATGAAGAAGCAAAATTAAAACAAAACTCAAAATCAGCCAACCGACTACTGACTCAGTTCCTGTTCGAATTGCATTACATTTGGGGCATTTCACCTGAAGCGGAAATTCTCAAATTTGTTCATATTTGGCTTATAGGTTTTTCACACCATGGACCAATTCATACATAGATACTTCTATTCTCTCATCTGACGTTTCATTTCACACTCTTCGTCGTAGGTTTGTGGAAATGAGAGCAATTAAATTTAAAATTAACTTACACCAGGTGGATTTACAAAATATGTTCACTTAACTTTTTCATGTCGTTTTGGTGTAGAACTGAGACATTTAACTGTATTTTGCACATTTTTGTTGACTTTTATCGTTGGTATACATTTGTATTTTCTTTAACACAATTAGTTTGCCACAAAAACACGAATTTCGCTTGTTGTTCCTTTGTTGAACGTTGTTTACTATTGCCTCTATCTGGTATTATTGAACCCATGTTTCCCACCATCCAGAGTTTACTTTCCACCGTACCTATGACGTTTGATTTATTGAGAGAATAAAAATATTTATGTATGGATTGGTCTATGTTTCACACTAACGTTCCGTTTTGGGAAGATGTTGAAAAAATTAAACAACACATGGAAGATGTTGAAAAAATTAAACATGCGTTCACACTCGAAACATCTTACATCTAACATCTGTCATCTTCTATTATTCATTCATTAATATGCCACATCGTTGTTGCGAAATTTGTGTGATCAAAAATATACGGAACAAAAATGGTTCAAGAAATATTGTATATAAATTGTATTGTGTATTGGGGCCCAGGAGTCGAAAGAATGGAGAATAACATTCGTCATACGTTAATTTTATACATTTCATATTTATTACAATTGTTTTTTTCGTACATTTATAGTGACAACGACAATAGCTCGGAGCTCGTTAGTACAAAAATCAACTAGTGCACACTCTTAAAGTATTACTCGGTGTGTTTTATATTTGTTTGGTGTCATACCACTGTTAAATTCATAGACCAATTCATACATAGATACTTTTAGTCTCTCATCTGACGTTTCATTTCACACTCTTCATCGTAGGTTTGTGGAAATGAGAGCAATTAAATTGAAAATTACCTTACACCAGGTGGAGTTACAAAATATGTTCACTTAACTGTCGTTTTGGTATAGAACTGAAAAATGTAAATGTATTTTGCACTTTTTTGTATTGTATTTAACACAACTAGTTAGCCACAAAAACACGAAATTCGGTTGTTGTTCCTTTGTTGATCGTTGTATACTATTGCCACTATCTGGTATTATTGAACCCATATTTTCCACCATCCAATGTATACTTTCCACCGTACCTATGACGTTCAATTTATTGAGCGAATAAAATTATCTATGTATGATGTATTGGTCTATGGTTAAATTCAAAACAAATTTGGTAATAACATAGACTAATACTTATAGTAGACCCAATAGTTCTCCCACCAAATTTATGACATTTGGCTTGGTGTAATATTTACGTTTGATGTTGAAAAGAATTGCTTTACTAATACCAGATAGAGGCAATGGTTCAAAACAACGAACAAAATAACAACAATGGCATTTCGTTTTGTGTGTTAAAATTATTGTGTTAATAACAACACAAATGTGTGCTAACAATAACAGTCAATAGAAAAGCGTAAACATATTTAAATTTCACAGTTCTTCACCAAAACGACATGAAAAATTAAAGCAAGAAGTTATTGTAATTCCACCTGGTGTATGTCACTTTTCGTCAAACATCTCTCTATCACACCGACCGCATCACGAAGAGTGTGAAAGGAAACGTCAGATGAGCCAAATATTTTCTCTACTAAGATTTACTCTATGGGTAATAATTACAATACAAGTACACAAAACAGTACAAAAAAAATACAAATGAATTTAACAGCCAATTGAGGCAACGATTTTTTCTAGGGATGGACTCAAAATTATCGACTCATGTGGGGTGACAGGTAATGAGATGTTGAGTTGAGTGTTAAATTTTTGGCAAATTTATTGAAGATGTAAGATGTGGCCTAGTGTGAAAAGCCTATTAAATACACTTGTAGTAGGTATGAAAATTCTTCACATCGAATCAATTCATTCACTATGACTGTTGCGTTATACAAGTATTACAAGCTATGGCAATAAGAATGAAAGGGCATTTTCAATACTACCTGTTACCTGTTTTCAAAACTGCCCACAAAGTACATACATACATGTAAATTAAACGTTTTTCTGTATTGCAAATGGGCGTTTTATTATGTCTGGGAAGTCCTTTATTATAATTTTCTGCTTATTTCTACCTGTAACCCTTTTTGATTTCAAAACTGCCCTTTCATTTTAATTACCCCGTCTCGTAGTATGTATATAACGCAACAATTTTTGTGAATGGATTGATTCGTTGCGAAGAACTCGAAATGCTAAGTGATAATTTAGAATTTAAAAAAATTAATAAAAGCGACATCAAGTGCAACACCAAGTGAAAGTATGATTGGCCAAACAGTAATTGTAATGCTTGCTCTTAATATAAATGGGTGTACACAGTCCATTTTTAACTGTGGATAATCTGCGATCACTACGCTGTCGTGTGTGTGTTTAAGTACAGTAAAGTCGCCAATTGGATTTTTTTTGGAGGATTGTACTTTCGTGACAAAACCACGTCGAAAAATTTGTTGATTTATAAAATTTGTCATTGGATTCTTATAATTTACATAAATGCTCACAAAAAAGTTTTTTTTAAAAATAAGTGTTAAAAAAGAATTCTGAGTTTTAATTTAAGTAGAAGCAATCTCCAGCAGATAACAATTGTGTAGTAATTTTGGTTTTTAATAACAAGAAATTTGTAACTCAAATTACAACACTGTGTTTAAATTGAATTTAGCACTTTTCAGCGTGTTCCGAGACGGTTCTCCGGCACGTTTTGGTTATAAATAGTTGACAACGCTGCTTTCTACGTACAGTAAGTGTCAAAAGAAAGTTTACACCTTCGTACACCATCAAGGCCAAGATGTATTAATAAAGGTGAGCGCAGTTCACAGCTGATTTGCTTTGCTTATATTTTTACGGTTAACTAAGTTGTCAAAAGTTGTTTACTTATTGTTGTTTGCACTGTTTTGATTCAAAGATATACAGCGACTCGGTTTAGAGAGAAAAAGTTTATTTTCAAAATTTATATTAAAAAAAGCAAGAAAAAAGAAAAATGTGAGTCTGTGTCCTTTTCAAGAAAAAGGTAGTTGCAGATGGGTCGTTCCACAGGATTCCAACAGACAAGTGGAGAAGGAACAAATGGAGCGAGATTTGCGGAATGAATTTCTCAAAATACGCTCTTATGTGTGAGGACCATTTTTCCCCCTCAGACATTATCAGACGAGCAAAAAGGAATCATCTGATGCCCAGTGCTGTTCCTTACATACATGATGATATGCAATATCCATTCAATGAGTATGTGTTTTAATCAGCTGATATTGACAACTTATGAATCTAAAGAAAATCCTAAACAGCAACAAAATCTACTGCTTCTACCTTTTCAATATATCTTGATCAAGGCTGATCTAGTAGAGGTTACCGCAGTAGGATTTGTTGTTGTTGTGGGCACCAACAACAGGGATTTTGTTTTTGTTCTATGACTCTAAATATCAATTTCAACACAAATATATATGACTAAACAAAGTAAACAAAAAAGTACAATTACAAAATACACTGAATTTGACAGATAAGAGTCATAAGAAATCAAAATCAGCTGTTCTAATGCGTTAACCATCTAGTAGAGCCTTGTACACAATCTTGTTGAAATAAATTCATGACTTTACAATATGATGAAGAGCATGAAACTACATTTAAAGGGTACTTTCACTTGCACTTACTTTGGAAAAAACAACAACACATACAAAAACTAAAACAACAAATTTGGGTGAGTTAGGGGGGAGGAAGAATATATAAACCCTTTTTCGTCGCGTCAAAAGAAAGTTTACAGTTAGCCCATGGTACAATAGTATCCTGATTATTTCATACTTTTTGCATAATTTATGTAATTGCTTTGGTTGGTTTCAGGCAGAGGGCCTGCCCTCTTTGCGAAATGTGGCCATTGAGAATTTAATGGAATTCTCGCGGTGTCTGCCATGGATCCAGGCAGGCGATACCATCATCTGATGATTTGTCTATTTGTTCTTTCTACCCCAATGGGAATCTGGAATGGTAAACCTTGACCTGCACATATGGATCCTCAATAGTTGGTTTTCCTCCCTTCTCAGCCTCTTGTTCTGCTCCTTCGAAGCACTCATTGTAGCTAACTCTTTCGCTGCCATACGTGCAGCGTCTTCTCCCAGCCCACCGTGGTTTGCATTTTACCGAGTTCTAGTATGATCATGTTTGAACCTGCCCATTATGGATCAGACGCTGACCAGAATGCAGTGTGTCGAAAGTGAATTTTGGCTTCTTCAATTTTGATCCGCCTTTGGCCAGGGGTGTTGGCTCATCCGCCTTCAAAGGACTGAAGAATATGTCCACTACTTCGAAGAGCTTCAGTGACAGGGTCACCTAATAATCCTGAGACATATCAGTGATCGCATTACCACTCAGGCTGTTCATTCGTTTCGCCTTCTCACTTTAGCTAGAAAACTTTCCACCTCCAAGGACAGTCCCATGACCCACAGTAACACACTAGCAAAAGCAAAATTGACCAGTCTATGTCTATCAATAAGTTGACAATAATAGTGTAAACAGATTTCAAGCTATTGTTTATGTCAAATGTAGAACACACACAGAAATTGTGTATGGTACATAAAATAGTGTATATCGTCACCTAAAATGCAAAAGGTCGTAACTACAGTTTTTAGTTTTTTACAGGAGAAGGAATAAACGTCTTAAATTAAAGACTACTTAAAACTTAATATCCAAATTTTAGATTCAGGCTTAGAAAACAAAGACGGATTTGTTTTTGAAAAACAAATTAATGGAAAAAAGTAGTTTTTAAGAAATATTTATTACGTTTATTCCGTCTCCTGAGAAAAACTAAAAAGTGTAGTTACGGACTTTTGCATTTTAGGTGACGATATGTGAATTAAGGATTGACTCCAAATAATAATTTGTCAGAAAATAGTGTATATCAATATACATACGTAATTTTTCGATTTTATTGTATACATTTTATACACTATTTTTCTTCAAAATTATATTCCCATTAACAACTAATTAAAGCACCATACCTGCACTTACCCAATTATTAATGAAAAATTTTAAAAACACGCAATTATAAGCTAATTTTTCAATTCACCTTTTGACCCACTTTGCGGAAGTAGAATTTCACCAAATATTTACCAGACTTAGAATCAGTTATGTAGATTCTTATTAAAAGAATTCTTATTAAAAAACGATATTAAATAGTACTTTTTCCAAATAGTATAAGGAATAATTGCTAAAAGTTTTATAAAATTGGTTTTACCATTTATCAATTTATGGTACTGTAAGTATACTGTAAGTAGAAATATGCTGAATATGCACTCGATTTTGCTCGCCAGTGTACACAGCTGCGGTCAAAATAATAGCACCACGCACAAATTTATATTGACTCCGTTTACATCTGTTTAACAGTTGGGCCAATTTAACTCAAAACAAGATAATAAATTCTTTGATGTTAATGGTTTATTATCATAAGAAAATTATTTGGTTTTTTCAACAGTTTATAATTTGCTAATTAATTTAAACAAAAAACTTAAAAACTACCCAGACAAAATAATAGCACTTCATTTCATTTTTAACAAATAATAGTGGTCTTTCTTAAAATAAATCAAAAATTTTACTCAGATATCTTGTTGATAAATTAATTGTATTGTTTCAATACTTTGTCGCGTGACCTTTGTTTGCTATTACCGCGGCACAACGCCTTCCCATGGAATCGACTAAATGCTGGCATCATTCAACTTTGATGGAACTCCAAATTTTCTGCACAGCCTCCCAGAGCCCTTCAAGGCTTGTTGGTTTTATTGTTGATACACCCTTTTTTATATCCGTCCACAGATTTTCGATAGGGTTCAAATCTGGGGACTGTGCAGGCCACTCTATTACATTGATAGTTATCGTTGAACCATTTTATTGCCATTTTGCTGGTGTGTTTGGGGTCATTGTCTTGCTGGAAGACCCACACCAGCGGCATTTCGTAGGAAGCATACGGCAGCATAATTTCATCAATGATTTTTACATAACCCGATGCATCCATAACGGTTTTGATCCAATATATGGGACCCACACCTTGATATGAAAAGCATCCCCTTACCATGTTTTATAGTTTTTGATGTGAATTTTGGCATGTATTCACTGTTATGTGGCCTACGGACAAAAGATCTGGAACCCTTTCCACCAAAAAGGACAATTTTGGATTCGTCAGTCCAAAGCACATTTCTCCACTTTTCCTTTGGCCAATTTTGATGTGCTTTAGCAAAAGATATCCTTTTCGCAACATGCTTAGAGGTAAGGAGCGGCACTTTTCGAGGACTACAGGCATTGAGGCTGTTGTCTCGAAGTTTGCGGCGAATAGAATAGGCACATCCAATGTTTTTTGAGCTCCGTGGCTGTCATAAAGGGATTTGCTTTAGTCGTCCGTACTAAACGCTTTACCATTAAGGGTGACAAAACTGGCTTCCTACCACGAGATTCATCTTTTTGGTCATATCTTAGGGCATTTATTATCATTTTATTGGAACATCCCAGCAAATTCCTTATTTGGGAATAAGATTTACCCTCGGCCGCAAATTTTTTTTATTAGTTCACGTTTTTCCGGCGAACAATGCTTTCCGCGACCCAAAACTATACAATTTTTATAAAATTATTACCTGATTTTGAAGAAAGTATATTAAAAAATTTTTATTACCTTTTGTTTTCACTTTTTTTCACAAAATTTTGCAAAACAAATTTAAAAAAGCCCACCAGCAGGCTTTCATTGACTGCACTGAAGTAGATCCTTTTGTAAATTATCGATCATTTCTAGAGAACCGTTAACTATCTTGAGGAAAAAAACTACTCTTAAAAAGAGTAAACAGAGTACTACGTCACAGTAAACAGAGTACTATGTTCAAATAATAAGCACAGAATTTATTTTTTTATTGGAATGACAATATTTTTTGACGTTGGTGCTATTTTTTTGACCGGCACTGTATACTATATACAAAAATAAGCATAAAATATATTACGATGTAGATTGTTGACCTTTTATATTATCTCTGTTTAATTAGTTTGGCTTGAGGTCATAAAATGAAAATACCAGCGAGACCGACTGTTTTTTCAAGATTTGCTAAATATTCCCAATATTTCGATTAGCCAAAAAAAATCATCCTCAGGGTTCTATATACAAAAATCTTTAATATTTATAACATATTGGTCACAAAAAGATTGCCAATAATTACATGTATTATAAATCACAAAAAACAAAGGAGGAGACCAATTCCCCACGACGATTTACTCTCGAAATGCTGCACATACGTTTCCTCAGAGAAAAACCTCAATTACAAGACCGACACTGACCGATGCGCTCAAATATATTGACACACAATAAACAAACACAGAGAAAGCAGACAATAGTTGACGAAAGCTAGCTTGTAGGCAATTTTTATTTAAAACGCTAAAGTATGGATTCTTGTCTGCAATAAAATATCAAATTAATAAGAATTACCCGTTTCAGGTAACGAGCATGTGCTCTTAATAATTGCTTGGTAACCTCCCAGTTTGACCTGAGACAAACTCGTCAGATTTATCTTATTTTGGACATTTTTATAGATATTTATAAATTTATTAAGACTCGGAAATATTAAAGTAACACGTCTAGTTGACTAAACTATATTTTTGGGCCGAAAGTTAGTCCATTCTAAAACTTTTGCCCTGCAGTCTAATAAAGAAAAGGACGTGTACCAGATAAGCGTGCTTGGCCGGCAGCAGGAGGTCTTTATATAGACATTTTATGGCGGCAATGCATGAGCCCGGGCATTGAGTAAAATATGGCAATTTCAAAAACCATCAAATTTTTTAACGATCGCACCCATGGGGCCCCTAGGGCCCAAAAAACGAGTGCACCTAGGTACATCTACGAACAAGCAAGTGTGGGTACTCAAATTAAAGGTACTCTCCTCGCGAATTTGGTCGTATATATGTATATTTCGGCTGTGCGGTGTCTGTGGATTGAGATAACCCTATTTTAAGATGTTATACCGGGTCTGGTGAAAAAAAAATATAATTTCCAAATAAGAAATAAAAAATAATGTAAAAATTTACCTGATTACGGGTATTTACAAAGGGAAAAGATTCTTTTTTTTTAAAAAAAATAAAAAATTTTGCCTGCGGCGCTATTCACACAACAAATTTACCACATAGTGGACTTGACAACAAAAAACTCTTTTATTTACATTTTCTAACATGGAATGAGTTAGTAATAACCTCATCAGGTATATCCTTTTTAAACAGTGTAATGCATGTTAACTGCTTTAAATTCAAAAGCTAATTACTTTTCAATGCAGTTATCAACTTTTTTTTATACAATACTTGCCAGATTTCTTTGTAAATGTTTTTAAATTTTAAAATTGTAACTTTGATTTTGCACATTATTTCCTTAGGCCAATTTGTTCGTTTTTAATTTGTGAACAAATTCAAAAAAAGCGAAACACAAAATTCCAAAATTTGAGTTTTAACTACTTTATATTAGGTCAGTACAAAATAAAAGTACACGGACGACATCCTTGCAAGAAATAAGAGGTTTTGAATAAATTTTGTATAACAGGCAACTTGTTTTTGTTTGAGAAGCTTAGGAGCAAGTCTACTTTACCGCCAACTCGCCAAGAAAAAAGTCGTTTTTACCTCTCTATTGATTTAATTAGGGGGTGGGGGAAAAAGAAAAATGGAGCGTCCCAGTCCACGGTTCCCGAGATATGGGCCTCCAAAGGTCCAACGTATATCCGGGTTTATATCTCGCATCAGTAATCCGATCAGGTCAATGTATGTATTGATGGAAAGCTCTCGGAAATGCCCTCCAAATGGTTTAAAAAAAATTTTAATTTTATTAACCCATTTAGGACCAATTTAAAAATTTTGATTTTTGATCTCGCCTTTTTTGTCAAAAATGTCATTATTCCGAAATATTACCTACATTAAGGTATGTATAAATGTATATAGTATTATGGACAGGACTTTCGCCTTTAATACAAAATATAGCATGCGCAAATAACCCTTCAAAGACCAGATAATTCATAATTCATAATTTTTTTTTAAAATTTCGCTATATTTTGAAAATTAGAGTAAGAAAACAGAAACTGTAGATTTTATATGCGTTTTTAATAAAGAATCAAGAAATGAACGAGTGCCATTACTTTTCACACCTATGCCTGTGAGTCGAGATATGCCTGTTTTTCTATATTTCAATACCCACAAAATTTACAAATATGCATGTATGGGTACTCAAATCAAAGGAAATCTTCTCACGATTTCATTGGTGGTATTGGTTCCTCTCTGCGTTGCTCGCACCGCGTGCTAGACCTATTTGAAAATCGATACATTTATATTCAACCTAGTCAGTGGGGTTCATATTCCCTCTGTACCTTAAGTCGATTTTGGTTGTGAAAAGTAATGGCACCAATGAAATCGTAAGACGTTATTTATGTATATTTTGAGACCTATTCAAAATATTATCTTTTCGAAATAATTTTTATATTTTTTTAAACTTCAATATCGTCTTTGAAGAGTTATTCAAGCATATAATATTTCGTATTAAATTTTAAAGTCTGGTCTATAAGACTATATACATGTTACATATTTGGACAAAATTACGTTTTTGACAAAAAAAGGAGTGGTCAAAAATCGACATTTTAAAATTGTCCTCAATGGGTTAATAAAGTTAAATATTTTTGAAGCCATAAGGGGGGCATATCTGACAGCTTTCCACCGATACATATATTGACCTAATCGGATTACTTATGCGAGAGAAACCGTGGACCGGAACGGGGAACAGGATATATTGTTAGACTCAGCGTAAGTAATTTCAGCGGTTAATTAGATTTTTGTACCGATCTCGGAGTTGTCGGTAAAGTACACCTATGCTGAAAAATTAATTGCCTGACAGACTTGTCAATCCTGAACATGAACATCAGCTATCGTTGATGTTTATTGCCGGTTTACCGCCCTACTTGATTCCAAGTAAGAATGTAATCAAAGTTGTTCGCATCATTACCATGTTCATCCAAATTCATCAGCCAGATAAAAAGTTATCGACCAAGCTCATGTTCATGAATGACAAGTCTGTCGTTTGCTTAAGTTGTCTTATATCGACATTTGACTATTTTATTATTTTTATTGTTATGTGAACGACCTCGGTTACTGTTACTTCCAACGTCCCTGTTGTGGTAATTTCTTTCAATATATTTGTTGTAACTCCTGTCCTCTATCTATCACCGCCACTGACACCAACTGGGCGCCAAACACGACCACTGCCCCGAATCCAAGTTAGCTGCAGGTATTGACTTACTTATGTAAATAAGGTACCACTTAGGACTAGTCTTCGGTGTCCTGTGTCCGCATTGCACTGGCCATGGTGGTTTTAATCTTGTATCACATAAGTATGTGTCCTCCAGCGATGGATGCTTTTTCATTTTTTCCTTCCTATCGTGCAGTGCAAACTCTTTACAAATATTGGCAAACTGCTTGTACTCTGCTGCACTTTCACTAGCTAATTTCAATGATCGCTCAACACGAGATGACCGACGAACTAATTATTCTGACGAATCAGAAACGGAAAAAGTAACTAAACGAACTAGTGAACTAAAAGAGCGAACTAGTTCATTACACTGAGCTGAAACAAAAAGAGCGATCTGCTCACTGAACTAAAACGCCCAACTCTAATACGTGGACCATTTCACTGTGATGCGAAATTGTTAGTATTTTTCGTATATTTATTTATTTACAATAAGATACAAAATAATCAAGTTTCATATTGTTATGAATTGATACGAAATTTTTAAATAGTTAATATTTGTTCAGTATTGGACCATTCTCACTGTGTCACTGTGTATCTTGATCGATAAGTCTTGCTGTTTTATAGCTTACTCCCATTTTCCAATTCTCTAGACCCACATATTCCGGCATGTGATTTAAATCGAATAGGATTGGACATAATAATGATGTTTTTATACAAATAATGGATATCAATTAATTTATCCCTCTTTTTCTGGCAATATTGGGAATTATGTCAATAAAATACGTTTAAATATTCAAATTGTATTCGATTTTTACCCGATCGATTTTCACCACATGCCGAATTATGTACATACATACATATGTACTATGTATATTCTAAAATGGGTTTATCTTGGCCAAGATGTTTCGCAAGAAAAATAGTGAAATACACCACTTAATTTTCGAGAAGTATATTTTTTATTTCAGTACCCACACTTGCCTGTTTCTAGATGTCCGGTTGACCCCATTTTTGGATTCTGCGACCCCCATGGGTCCAACAGAGAATAGTTGTTGTCATTTTTGGTTTTTACTTTTATTTGTTCAGCATGTTTGTGGAAAATTATAAAATATTTTCGAAAACTTTTGAAAATTTCAACGGCCGATAGATATATCGATTACTCACGCTGTTCGTAAAGTGTGTGTTCGTTAGCTCTAATGCGAACCACAGACTTGTCATTCATGCGCATGAGCTTGGTCGTAAACTTTTTATCTGACTGATGAATTTGAAAAAATATTACCAAAATATTTTGTGAACACGATAGTGATGCGAACAACTTCGATTACATTCTTAGTTGATAACGATAGCTGATGTTCATGAACGATAAGTCTGTGGTTTGCTTAACTGTATGATAACCAGACAGTGTGAAATCGGCCGTAAGAGTTATCGAAAGTTATCATTTACCTTTTTTGGTTTATTTTGCATCATATTGTACAAAATGTATGCCAGACAATTCCCTTCCTGTTTCCCTCAATTTCCGCCCAGAAGTCTCAAAATAGGGTTTTCCCAAATATGGGTATTTTACATTTTGTGCTTAAAATTATCTGTTCTACACCCTCCCACCAATTTTATGTCGTATTTTCGCGAGTTGGACCTAAAATAGGGATAAGCCGATATTTTCTACTGCAAAAGTACGACAGACCTAATTACTAATTTTCTGTTCACTTACATCAAAAATCAGCCGGAAGACTGCTTGAGCAGCCTTCTGTTTAGCATCTTTCTTTTTCTCAGATGTGCCATACCGTCTTATAGACGCCACCGAACACAAAGCAATAAACTCCGGAGCGTCTGGGGAGCCGCCCTGTTGAACAATTTCAAATGTGGGCAGTGGATGTTGCTGCTGCACACAATAATCACGTAGTTTTGCAATCATATCCACTGTTGGATTTTCCACAACATCCACTGGTCGAGTATCATCAATATCTGGATATTCTGCACGCAAACGTTTTATTAAATTCGATGCCGCTAGATGCTTGGCATCTCTTTTAGAACGACCTTGACCATCAGCTTCCATGTTCATTACTTGGGCACGACAAATGTAAGAACCATCTTCGGAGTCAATACAATCATAAGACGGTGCAGGAACTTTTTTGTGGGCACAGTATTCTTGTAAAGCCGATACCGTTGACTTTTGGGCCATTTGATAAGGATTGCGTGGAGTAAACCTTTGGAAATGTAAAAATCACCGGTTTCTAATCAGAGTTTGAAGTCGACATACAATTGTCAACGGATTAGTTGTTTTTGGCCGTCGGCGGCCCAAGAGTCGACTTGGCTCAAGGATGATCTAGTAGAGGTTAACGCATTAGAACAGCTGATTTTTCTTTCTTATGACTCTATCTGTCAAATTCAGTGTAATTTGTTATTGTACTTTTTTGTTTACTTTGTTTGGTCATATATATTTGTGTTGAATTTGACATTTAGAGTCATAAAACAAAAACAAAATCCCTGTTGTTGGTGCCCACAACAACAACAAATCCTGCTGCGTTAACCTCTACTAGAACCAGCTTTGAGATGGCTGATTTCAGCCATGGCATGAGTCGAAACATAATCAAACACGCTACAGACGACGACGTTTTTTCTACATAGCACGGTGTCTCGACTAGCTATAATTCATGGCAATGTTCATGTTCAAGTCAGACAATAGTGGTCTTCATGAAACCTCGAAAAAACTTCGTAAACTCGAAAACATCGTAAACTTGCACAGCAAACGTCAAAACAAACAAATTTCCCATACAAAGCGACTTGCACAAAAGTGGAAAGTTTTCGAGGCAAATTTGCTGACCCGGTGGCTACACGAGCATGAAATTGTAAGCAATTCACAATACACTCACATTTTTTTACTAACACACTCACATTTTGCTCATTGAAAGCTAGCTGGTAGAGGATTTTGAATACCAGCTAGTTGGCAATGGTCGCTGCAGAGAAAGTCAAAACACAACAAAAGCGGTAGCGGTAGCGCATTTTGATAGCGTATATACATGAACATGAATAACCGATAATACATGAATAATTGAAATACCGCGCTGTGTAGTAGAGGGTATTATTTGTGCTTTTTCAGTTATTAGTGTTTTGTGTAAAATAAATAAATAAATAAAATGTGTGCCAACAAATCAGTTTTTTTTTTTGTTGCTTCTGTGACGACGCCATATAGAGAAATGAATTTGCTACAATTTCTTGTAGACAGTCTACGTCACAGCTGCCAATTCAACGAAATTCTGACAGCTAGTATGTGTGAAATTCATTGAGCAATATCTTGCTCGTGTAGCCGCAGGGTGAGCAAACCTGGGAAAAGAAACGTGAACGTCAATATTTTTGAATTGAAACAAAGAGAGGGTTTTTGATTTATGTGAAAAAAATAAAATAATGGAATAGGTAAAGCATATACGTATGTATATGAATATGTATGTATATTTACTTTATCAGCCTTTTTTTTGACAATTGCTGCATAGATACACTGAGCAACTTTATTTGGTGCCTCATGAAACGCTTCGGGGCAAACTTACGGTGAGCAAATGTTCTAGGTTTTCTTGTTTACATGAATACCACTAATGTTTTTACGTCACAACGGGAGAAGTGGGAAAATTATGTCTAGACATTTCATTTCCAAAATGTCTTTTATCCGTAAGCAACAATTTTATCTGCCGTACACTTAAATTTGTGTCCAATTTCCTTCACGCGTTTCTTTTCAAATCCATTCTTTTATAGTTTTCACTTTAGTTGTTCCATAAACGAAACCAAACGATAAAGAAAGTTTAAGTTAGTTTTTCTCAAATTCTGCGTGATGAATATTTTTTTAAGTTATTTCGATTCAATGTATGAATATGGACTTGCCTATATCTCCGCCATTTATAATCCAATTTTGACAGTATGTATACCATTGGAATGTTAATTGAAATACCATTTATGTGCGTCAAACCAATTTTTTTCTTATTACTGTTTTTGTTTTGATCTACGTACCTGGTTATAATAATAAGTGTGTTTTTTTACCCCGCTTAAGTTAAGATATTAAGTGGCATTTGAATTTCCCACTTAAATTCCGACTTGAGCAATGATAAACATGTGGCAGTTCAATTTCATTTCTTGCGAATGAAAATGTTATCAAGGAGAGACTCAAAGCAGAAATGTGAAAAAGGCTTATACATTTTAAGTTTAATAAAATAATTTTCTTTAATGGGAGACTACGTGTGCTTTTATATCTCTAAATTTGAAGGATAGATTTTTATTGCGATTGAAAACAAAATTGGAAACAAATTGTTCACAACAACGCGCAGTAAATAGTGGTCCTCATGCAAACTCGAAAGAGCCTCGTAAACGCGTAAACCTCGCAAACTTACGCGGCAAACGTCAAAACAAAGAAATTTCCTATACAAAGCGACTTGCACAAAAATGGAAAGTCTTCAAGTTAGATTTGCTGCGCAAACGTGTGATGGAGAAACGTGCAAACTTTTGACATTTCGTTGTCAGCTGAATAGGATGGATAAATAAGGTGAAAGCACTAGAACAGTAGAAAAAGTACACAGACATAGAGGTCTATTACACGATGCTATAATTCGTTCTGGCACTTTTCGTTCTATGGCAAGAGGTGTAGAGAAGTAAGGAATGAGGAAAAAATCGCTCGATGTGCCATGGTATTGTGTATCGAGGGATTTTTTTTCAATTTATCTTTGTGCATTTTCCGTTTTTCTCTTGATTTTGACATTTCATGGTTGTGTGTGTATTTGAGATTCACTCATTTTTGTTTAATTTTTTTTTTATAACAAACAAAATATAACAAATATACCAAAAAATTCACAGTGTTTACAAATCAATAACACCGAAGTACACAAAATACACAACTCAATGAAATACAAGACAATAACAAAGAAGAATGTCAAAAAAAATTCAAGCATAGATATTATGATAATTCAACATGTAATAGCTCGATGAATTACGAAGAAACTTTAAAAGATAACTGAAAAATGTTGCCGCACGAAATGTCATCGTGTAATAGAGCTCATAATAGCTGTGTTTCTTTACTTTTTGGGTAAAAGACAGTAAACGCAATATTATCTCTCAAATACTCAATATTACCCAAAAGTAAAGAAACGCAAAAAAACACTTTTCTAGCCCGAAAACAAATGTCAAAACACAAAACATATGCTTGACAACAAATCTTGCATATTCTATTCATTTTCACTGTTCATTTGCACACTTTCCATCTTCTTTAAATGGGCACCTCAAAGCAATCACTTTTAAAATTAATAAAATTGTAAATTCAGTAATGTTTTTCACTTGTTTTATATTTTTCCATAAATAACACATTTGTTTTTATGTTGACGTTTCGAACAGCTGATTGTTTGGCTCTTTGCCCAAACTTACCCGAAGAAAATGTTTGGGTAATTTCGGTAAAAAGAGAATCGCATTTTGACATTAAGTGAAACAAAAAATCGCTCTCATTTGCCCAATTTGTGAGTAAAGAAACGCGTTTGGGTAAGTTTGGGTTCCCGCGGGATCCCGCGGTAAAATAAAGAAACACACCTAATACATGCAATTGCTACTGCTACTACCTTATGTATCCATCTTGGTCAGCTGATATGGTTTTGAGCACAAATACGCTGAGCAACTTTACTTGGTGCCTCATGCAACGGTGCGAGGGAAACTTGCGCTGAACAAAACTTCTCGGCTTTCACGTTTGCATGAATGCCGATAATCTTATACATATTGAACTGGTGGAATTATTTATCAGGTATAGTCGCTTAAACAGCTGATGTAATTTTTTCCATGTAATTTTTCGTTTCACTTCTCAAAATCATATGTATTTTGATTTGATACTTGTTTATATTGTATGTTGGGAATATGGAGAGATCATTTCTCTGCGCTATTGGTACCTGAGATATCCAATGACGGGACAATCGATCTAACCAAGACGAGTTCAGAACAGCTATTGCCCGGCTTGAGGACAATAAAGCCGCAGGAGCCGATGGATTACCGGCGGAGCTGTTTTAGGCTGGCGGCGATGAGCTGATAAGGTGCATGCATCAGCTCATTAGCAAAATTTGTTTAGATGGATGCATGCTCGGCGATTGGAGTCTCAGTGTACTATGTCCCATATTTGGAAAGGTGACCCGAGTCTCTGTGCCGACTACCGTGGAATGAGCCTTTTATCCATAGCATATAAGGTTCTATCAAGCATAATGTGTGAACGACTAAACCCGATTATCGCTGACCTGATTGGACCATACCAGTGTGGCTTTAGGCCTGGAAAGTCGACGACCGACCAGATTTTCACGCTACGCCAAATCCTGGAGAAGACCCACGGGGGACAAATCGACACCTATCATCTATTTGTCGACTATAAGGCGGCCTTCGATAGCCCGATACGGGGAAAACTCTACGAAGCAATGTCTGAGCTTGGTATTCCTGCAAAACTCATACGTCTTTGCAAGATGACCCTGACGAACACCAAATCCGCAGTGAAAGTTGGCAAGGATCTTACCGAACCTTTCGAAACTAAGTGAGGCCTCAGACAAGGTGACACCCTGTCGTGCGATCTCTTTAACTTCTTAATAGAGATTATTCTGAGAAAAGCTGCTGTCAACATGAATAAAACCATCAGCAGCAAAAGTCACATGCTGCTCTCGTATGCTGATGATGTAGATATCATTGGACGCACAGTTAGAGAAGTTACTGCGGTGTTTTCGAGAATTGAGAAGGAGTCAGGAAAAGTGGGTCTGAAGGTGAATGAGGACAAGACAAAATGAATGATTTCAACGAGCAGGGCCTCCACGCGATTAGACCAAAGAGTGAACGTTGATAACCGTTATAATTTCGAGGTGGTGGACGAATTTATATACCTCGGATCTGCCGTAAACAAAAACAACAACGTCTGCCTTGAAATCAAGCGGAGACTTGTGCTTGCGAATAGATGTTATTTTGGGCTAAGCAAGCACTTTAGATATAAACCCCTCTCTCGAGTAACAAAAGTCCAACTATACCAGACTCTCATACAACCTGTCTTGCTTTATAGCGCAGAATCCAGGGTCTTATCGCAAGCAGACGAAACATCTGTAGGAGTCTTCGAGAGAAAAATTTATGGCCCTATAGTGCACAACGGCGGGTATCGGCGACGCATGAATCATGAGCTGTATGAGCTTTATCCTGACATTGACATAGTTAAGCGGATCAAAATAACGCGATTGCGCTGGCTAGGCCATGTCAGTAGAATGGATGAAGTCGGACTAGCACGAAGGGTTTTCGAAACCGAACTCGAAGGAAGGCGAAAAATAGGAAGACCAAGACTACGATGGAAGGATCAGATTGACGAATCCCTACGTACACTTAGTATTGCCAACTGGAGAGATAAGGCAAAAGATCGAACTGGTTGGCGAAATATGTTATGTTCGTTTTGTAAGGTCCCTGACCCCTCGGGGTTGTTCGTGGCCGGATAAGTAAGGAAGTAAGTAACTTGTTTGAAATCTTGTATTGTTGATATATGTATGAATATTTGTGTAAAGTTTGACAACTGAAACGAATGAACGAAAATAAAATTTCTGTTGTTGCTGCTTACAACTACAACAACATTTGCTGTTACCATGTATTTGTTGGCACTGGCTACAAACGTGTTGCCATATCGCATTTTTTCTCACCCATTACAGCAAATGTTGCCACATTTCGTAGTATTAAGTGTGGATCGTTTTATTTGGAAAGTCGTAAGTGGCGATAGATTAATGGAATAGAAAAACAGCATTAATATGGCAAACCAATAATGAACTATATTTTTCACTTTTGTATTAAACATTTGATGTATAAGCCAAAAAGTGGCTTTCGCAGCAAAACAATATTCATTAAATGTTAAAATTGCGGATATAGAACAAAGTCGATGTTGTATATCTCAGGTATGAAAAGAGATATCATGAAACGAGTTTCTGAATTAGAAGGAGGACATTTATATTATATATAACCCATTCCTAACTCAGTTTTTTCAAAAATTGTCGGTGGGTGAAACCAATGTAATTGACATGAACATTGCCATGAATTACAACTAGTCGAGACACCATGTAGGTTTCTTATGGCAGGGGAAAATCCTCACGAAAATCCGCCGCGGCTGATGACTCGCCGCTAGACAGTCTAAACATAATCAAACACGCTACAGACGACGACGTATTTTCTACATAGATTTATTATGCCAGCGAAAAAATCGTCACGAAAATCCGCTGCGGCGGACGACTCGCCGCTAGAATAGAATCTTTTCTAATTTCTTTGCGGCGCTCTCACGAAATCTCTCAATTGAGAGAATGAAGTTGCCGCATGTTCATGAAAATCATAAGAGAAACCGACACATACATACGATGGTGCATGTGAATGCAAAAGAAAAGGGTTGAAAATAATTCATTGTTAAACACAATACAATAAAAGTGAATACATTTTTAAATGCAGTAAAAACAAATTCCTATTCAACTATAATACTATTTTTCCAAACTTTCAAACAAATTTCAAAAAAGAGCCGCAAATATATACGACGCAGAGAGAAAAAAATCAACCGAAGTCGCCAGACGCTCTCTCTTCCATTTCGTTTAGACGCTAGAGATTTTTTTCTGTTTGGACTCAGAATAGAATCTATTCTAATTTCTTGGAGGCGCTCTCACGAGCGAATGATTGAATGGTTTATGTATTTAACCATTAATTTGTGAAAAGAAAAACAAAAAAGGAGTTTTGTAAAATTTTCTAAAAGATGTGTGAATTTACAATTTCATAAAGAAATTTAAGTAAAAATGTATTCTGCAAGTGTTTCTAACAAAGAATACATCTCTATTCGCCGAGAGTCTATAATATATAACTTTTGTAAATAGAAATGTGTGTTGTGTTACTTGTGTCTTATGTATATGTATATTCATCAATGGAAAAGTGTCGAAAGTGTTTTAATAAGCGACAGGAAAATGTATATCTCTTAGCCACTTTAAGAATAGAAATGTGTCCTTTGTAGAAACGAACAAATTTGATACCCAAGTGTTTAATACATTTTTTATCTAATCATTAATAAATTTCTTCACAGGGAACGCGACTGGAGTCTTCAGTAGTGACAAACGAGAGGTGATACTACATTGGAGGAGCCTGATAATTCGTGATAATAATGTTAGCATTTATTTAAATCTAATTACTGTAAGCAACAATGGAATAAATACTTCTTTAATTAAAAACAAAAACAACATTTGTGTCTGTAAATATGAAAAAAATGGGCTAAACATTTTGTAAGGTTGCACATTAAAATTAATCTAATTCACCTATGTACAACAAATTCTGTAAATTGCCGTTTTGCATTGGGTAAATCTACAAATATGCAAGGCAAATTTTCATATTATTGGTGAACGTAAAATTTCCTAAGTTTATTGGTAATATTGCCCAATTAAATAGCTGACCCTATGTTGCCTAGTGCTTTGGCTGATATCAGGGGGTCGATTCTGGTTCGATGAAAACATTTCAGTGAAAAATAGTTTATGATTATCATTTCACAGCACGTTTCCACTTCATTTTTTCATTCTGAGCGATTCTAATTCTATGCATGAAAAATAATGATTTTATGAAAACTGTATGTCACGTTTGTTTCATTCCACACAATTCCACAATTTCAAATACCTCAAATACACACAAACATAGATTTTCAAACAAATTTATTTTATAATGTGACAAACAAAAATAAAAAATGTCTTTCCATGTTATTTTAGCATTAGAGCGAGAAAAAAAAATTATTTTAAAAAAATAAAAATAATTTTATAAAAAAATAATTTTAAAGTCTGCCAGAGAATAATATTTGTTTCAAGATATTTTCCAAGAATTTTTAGAAGGGACCTTCGCGATAGTACCAATCCTTTTATGTGCATTTCGGACATCCATTTTAAGGAATTGTATAGATTTCCTAAGAATCTTTGTTTGTCCTTGCTGACAGAAATAAGCTCCCATTTAAAGCCAGGCATAAGGAGTCATGGTATTCCCATCCACATCAAACTTTTGGCAGCATTACGTTTTTTTGCTACTGGAAGTTTTCAACGAGCAGTGGGACAAGACAACTTTAATGCTTTATCCCAAACTTCAATAAGTAGATATGTTACAGAAATTACACGAGCTTTGAATAAAATTGCACATATTCACGTAAAACTTCCTACAACGGATGAATTTGCAGACATAAAAACCCAATTTTATCTAAAACATGGATTTCCTGGAATAATTGGTTTAATAGACGGTAGTCACGTTAAAATCAGTGCACCTAAGAAAGAAATAGGGCATGTATATTATTGTCGCAAAGGAGGGCATTCCAAAAATGTTCTTCTTATATGCGATTCTAATAATTTAATACTGTCAGTAAACGCTGGTTTTGGAGGCACATCACATGATTCATATGTTTGGCGAAAATCTATGGCCTGTACAAAGTTGAAAGAACTTTATTCATCTGGAGTACGCAATTTTTGGTTGCTTGGAGACAGTGGATATCCCCTTCAGGTAAATTTTTAGGAATATAACTTAAAAAATGTTTTGTAATTATAATAACTAATCTTAAGCCCTGGTTAATGACTCCTTTTGGAAACTCCACGTCAAGCGGAGAAGACAATTACAATAGAGCTCATAAACATACCCGTGCAATTATTGAGAGATGTATTGGAGTGCTGAAAAGTCGATTTAGATGTCTGTCCAAAGAAAGGGTCCTTTTTTACGAACCAAAGAAAGCTGGGTTAATTGTAAATGCCTGTGTCGTACTTCACAATATGTTAACACGAGCAGGAGTGCATATAGGTGATATTGAGATGTTGGATTTAGACGAAAACATGGAGGAATCAACGGTGACAGAACAACATGAATTTTTGAATATTGGAAGGAGAGTCCGAGAGAATTTAGTACGGACAGCTTTTTCTTAAAATATTTACTTCATTTCAAATGTAATTTTAAACTATAATCTAACGTTAATAAAATTGAATTGAATTTGAATATACAACCACTAAAATTTTTAATTTTTTTTACCTTGTGTTAACCAATTTTTGGTAATTTTGCTTTAAGAAAGCTATAAGAAGCTTCTTCAGAAGCTGCTATGAGAAGCTTCTTCAATTTGTTGTACAGCTTCGCCCTTTTTCTCAATATTCCACAAGGACCGACAACCCTTTCAAACAAAAATATCAGAAAAATTTCTTTCAACTCTACTGATAAAAATTTGGATGCTTGATATTCCATTTCGAATTTAGGAAAGTAAATAGCAAGTAATGTATATTATTTATCTTTTATTAATGTAATTAAAACATCTAGTTTTGAGCACATTTGTCTTTTAATATCATTACTTTCTTTTAATAGATTGTTTTTCTCCTCCAATAACTTTATTTTTTGTTCCTCCATCTTTTCCAATTTTGACAAGGAATTGGATTCAAATTTTCTTTTGGTCGATAACTTTTTCGGTATTTTCATCTCTTTAGAGACTAATATATCTTCGGGGCAATCAACGTCATTTAAATCACCAGTTAAATCCATTGTCTTAAAAATATAAATGTAAAGTATTAATGAAAATTTAGACATTCGTATACATAACGGCTGAATACATACCGATTCCACGAACCCAATTTCTGGTACCAAATCTCCATCTATAGCTTCAATAGATTGGAGTTGCAATACTCTCTCCTCAAGAGGTGTAAGGGATTTTGATTTTGGACCATTTACGCCACTACGATTTTGAGAAATTTCATTGTATTTGGCTCGAGTATGTGACCTAAAAAGCAAAACATTATTGGCATTAAATTTTTAACAATATAAAAATATAAAAATGCAAGAAACATAATTAAGTATTTACTTTTTCAGTGTATTTAAAATGTAATCTAGTACCGATTAATTGCATAGTATTCGTTTTCTGTTATGTTGGTTTACACATCACTAATGTATTTTGATTGTTGTTTACAAAATACTATGGACGGACGGGCATTGCGTTCTATACTGTGTGCTTTTTTAAAATAAATAATACATAGGACAACGAATAGGTTTAAAAATAGAGGCGACAATAGAGAACATAGATTTCTGTTAGGCAGGTATATTCGTTGCGTCTTTGCCAGAATGAAGAATGCATGCCTGGAGTTAAAAGATATTACGCTACAGCTTTCTCTTTTGTAATGCAGCCAGCCACCAGCCAAGATGTTGCACAAAAAATTTTCCTTTTTAGGTGGAAATGATGATATTCTGGCAAGGAAAACCGCTTGGTTATTTCGTTCGCGTGTATTGCCGATTTTATTTTAAATGACATCCTCGGATTGGGGTAAAAAATTGAATGGTAAATACAAAGAAAGTTGGCAACACACAAGCATCTGCATCAGCTGATATAATTCCGACCATGCCCATTGATCTAATGTGAAACCCAATGGTCCTCAAACTGGAAAAGCTAAGTACGTCTTTGATCTGAAAACGGATTATTGGGACGAATGACAACTGTCGCCTTTATGGGTACAAGCTCTAAATATAAGCCGACTGCATGATTTCGAAGTAATTATGCCAAGGCTGTCGTCTTAATGGTAGTACAACTGAAACATCTCAATGTATACCTTATTACAGGCAAACTCAAAAATAATTTTGGCATCAGATATTTGTGCTAAGTAAGGGAAAATAATAGTATCGTCAATTGTCGCGTTTTTGTTGATAAGAAGGAAATTCAAACCACATAGATTTGTTTGTAGTTTCGAAGTAGAATAAATAACTATATATTCGCTTGATTTGTAGATAGATTGAATTCTCTGTCTATTTATATCTTCAAGAATGTTTTCATTTGCTGTCTGTATTTTAATTTTCTCCCATGATCTCTATCGTTTTCTTTTCTCAATCTGTTCTTGTAACACATTCAAATACTAATTTTCATGGTCCTACATTTCCAATAATTAACCCTACTTGGATAACCCATGTCTAGGAGATGAATATCAAATACGAATCTTAAATATTTTTGATGCGTAATGCGAATAAACTTTATTCGATTTTGAGATTTAAAATTCGAGCTTGTTTTCTTTAAGTGTCTGTTCCTGGATGTCGAACGAACGCTTAAGGGTTCCACAATCTTGCCATTTGAAGTCGACAAAAAATTTATATATTTCGAACTCACTTTCATTTTCGATAAAAGATAGTCAATCGAACGAAACCTTTTGACTTACAGGATTACATTTTCAGTTGTGTTCGACTGAATCATAGAATAACACATACGTAGAAGGTTTTATTCGCTCACTAAATTAAACGTCATAGGTACGATGGAAATTACACAGTGGAGGGTGGAAAATATGGGTTCAATAATACCAGATGGTGGCAATAGTATACAGCGATCCGCAAAGGAACTACACCCGAATTTCGTGTTTTTGTGGCAAACTAGTTGTGTTAAATACAATACAAATGAATACCAACGTTAAAAGTCAACAAAAAAGTGCAAAATACATTTAAATTTTTCAGTTCTACACCAAAACGACAGGAAATAGTTAAGTGAACATATTTTGTAACTCCACCTGGTGTATGTAAATTTTAAATTTAATTTGCTCTCATTTCCACAGACCTACCGAGAGAGTGTGAAATGAAACGTCAGATGAGAGAATACGTTCTTCTATAGTATGTGTTATTCTATGGACTGAATGGATTTCTGCCACAAAAATTTTTGTGGTTGACTGTTGACTGACGAAAATTAACGGTCACACACGCAAGCAAGAGAAATATGAGCAAAACTGACGAACATGATCGCTAGTGTGTACCCCACTTAACGCAACCAGTGGTCAACAAATCTCACAGTAAATAAACGGGGACTTCCCTTTTTAAAAATTAGGCAAATGAAATGTTTTCTATGTGTAAGTGCACAAAGCCAATAAACAAAAATAACAAAGAATAAAACAAAGCATAGAAAAAGAGAGCATTCGTTATATAGAATACTTAATTTTTCAACCGTTCGTTATTTAGAGTCATCAATGGACTAGAAAAACGCGTTCGTTATACTAGGCATTCGTTATATCGGCGTTCTTTATACTGGACCACCACTGTATCTCTATTTTGCAAATGTTTTCTTTGTGTGTTTTGCTTGCGATATTTTTTGAACACTTGCATAGTTGAAAATTCTAAATTGCGATGAGTTTTAGTTTGCATTTAGTTTGTTGAATTTTTTAAAAACAGAATTCCAAACAACCGCTGATGAAGATCTGTGTTAAGATCTGGAATCATAAGGATCCCAGGAATCATAAGGATGCATTTTTCAAAACTTCTTTTAAAAAACTCGGTCTATATTAATAGATACATATATAGGAACATATCCAGTTTAGTGCGGAACGTCCAATTTTTTTTTTTTTTTTTTTGAGGGGGTAAAACACGGAGTTTTAAGATAAAAATGTAAAATAAAAGATCGGTGCTAACCCCTATTTTCAGAGTTATGGGCCTCCAAAGTTCGGACATAGGGGGTTGTATTGCGAGTGTGGTGCCGTCTTATGGGAGCGATCTGACCACTTGTTTATGTAAACAAGTTGGAAATAAGAAAAAAAAATTAAACAAATTTTTTCGATAACTGCCTTAGTTATCGAGATATCGGATGAATAATTTTGAAAAAATAATAGATTTTTTGTAAATATGCAAAAAAAAAAGATGGGTTTCAATAGAGAATAAGAAAAGAAAACGAAAAAATTAAACACAATTTTTCGATAACTGCCTTAGTTATCGAGATATCGGATGGTTACTTTTAAACAAATATCGTTTTTTTTTCAAATTTTTGCAAGTTGTTTTGCAGTCAATATGGCAACATTTATAGTATATGGGGCCTACCAAACGAATTTAGTTATTGGAGGACCCGGAAAAATCGTAGGGCAAGAGAAAGTATAACAGAGGCCATAGAGTTGAAGGACAGTGGATCGCGCGATTTTTAAAAATATTTTTTATTTTTTGTGCGAAAAAAATTATTTTAAAAAAATCGCAGTGATTTTTTAAAAATAACTCTTTATTTTTTGTGCGAAAAAAATTATTTTAAAAAAATCGCGCGATGGGGGTCGATTCTGTTTCTGTGAAGCTGTGAAATGAAAAGACTTTTCACCGCTTCACATCAAATGCGATTCTTGTTTCAGTTTCTATGAAAATCTATATGTCAAATTTTTATCATATGAAACAATTTTTTTCACCAAGTAAAAGATGGTGATAAGTCATCAGTGTTGTATACTTTTACAAACTACTTTGATATTTTCTTTACAAATTAATAAATTTTTTAGAAACTTTCAGCATTTTGTAATCGAATTGGTAAAATTTTTGTAGAAATATAAAATTATTATGAAATTATGTTCATAAAATTACAAAACTAAAGTAGTTTTACATAATCTAATTGAATAAAACTAAAGCCTAAAAACGGTTTGACCGAAAATATAAGTAAGCAACATTGACAAAACGAACAAATGAAATTAACGGGAAACTGCAAATGACAAATGCTTAAAAATGGAAATTCAAAAAGAATTTCTGATAAATTTTCTCGAAGAAAATTTAGAAATAGCAAACGACAAGTAAGTATTCTCTAAATTATGTATTCTAAAATGTTTATTTTTTTAACTTTTTACAGATTTGTTTGTGTGGATGGGGCCAAGTTCCGAGACGCCAAATGGTCAGCAGTGGCTGAAAACTTAAATAGCATGGGAGGTGCTATAAAAGATGGCACTAGATGGAGAAAGTATTGGTCGGATTTAAAGTAAGTATTTAGAAGTAGGGAACCCGGCATGTGTAACTATTCTTCATTCGTTGGACACAGTTAAGTTAAAGGTGCTGTGATTGAAAATTCGATGTAAGATGATAGATTTTAAGGGCATTCGAAACCTTATTTTTGTGACAATTTAGAGCTATGTTACATTCACTAGAAACAGTGTATCCAGCAAACAAAAAAGCAAATTCAGTTCAAAATTATATTAAGCATTAACCCTAGAAAAATAATCTTATTTTCTGCACAAAAAATATCCAAACGTATGTTAGCTTTTGGGCTAATTTAAAGAGATTCCAGAGAGTTTTGAAGTAAACTCAGTTTCAAATTAAGTTTTATTATTATTCAAGCTCAAGACCATTCTATATATGGGCTCATATCCAGAATAGGTCGGTATCTCGGATCGGCTCCAAAGTACTATCACTGGTAGAACTTGTCATCCAGAAAAAAAGGTGAAAATGTTTTTTGGTGCTGACCCATATTTCCCGGATTACGGGACCCCTAAGATTCAACATATAAACCCCTATATATTCCACATATATTGAAGCACAGGGACAATATGGGTATCATTGGAAACCTTATCAAGAAACTGTATCAAAAATTTTGGAATTTACTAACCCATTGCGAGCCTATATCGAAAATTCGTCTTTATAGCCCCCACTTTTTGAGGAGAAACGCTTTTATCTAAGAATAGTACGTTAACAACATACATATTTTCACACGCTATTATATACCTCAGACATTAGGCTAAAAAATTAGATATCACTTATTCTTTTAACCCATTAATGACCGAAGATATCAAGGGTCAAAGTTCACAAAAACAAAACAAAAATAAAAAATTATTTTAAAAAAATCGCGCGATTTTGACCCTTGATATCTTCGGTCATTAATGGGTTAAAAGAATAAGTGATATCTAATTTTTTAGCCTAATGTCTGAGGTATATAATAGCGTGTGAAAATATGTATGTTGTTAACGTACTATTCTTAGATAAAAGGCGTTCTCCTCAAAAAGTGGGGCTATAAAAGTCGAATTTTCGACATAGGCTCGCAATGGGTTAGTAAATTCCAAAATTTTTGATACAGTTTCTTGATAAGGTTTCCAATGATACCCATATTGTCCCTGTGCTTCAATATATGTGGAATATATAGGGGTTTATATGTTGAATCTTAGGGGTCCCGTAATCCG